>CAJGYO010000007.1:84146983-84735051 GCA_904845875.1 Miscanthus lutarioriparius | reverse complement strand
TGCCAAAAGGAAAGAAGGTAAGATCAAACAAAATGAAATCATGAAGCAAAATCATAAAACTGCTTCCGAACACATACAAGATCGACATTAAGTTCAAGATATTACATATAACTACTCATCAAATTTATTTAACTAACTACTTCCACGGAGGAAGAGCCATCTCTTTCAATCATCCGCCAGTCCCGCATAAAAGGTGCCACCGCCTTCTCCATCTCATCCATTTCTGGGATCTTCATAAACAAAGCGTGAAGCCTTGGCTCATCACCTTTAGGTTAATCTCCTTATCATAATGAGAATGGGCGATTGGTAAAGGCTTGGGTGATCCCGGCGCAAAAAGCATTTTCCTCAAGTTGGCTCACTCGCGCCGTGATACCCGCAACACGGGCCGCGAGCGGGCTGGTCTCCACCGGCTCCACCACCTGCAGGGCATCAAGGACTTCCCCAACGGCGATCTGCAGAAGGTCGTGCCTGTCACTTTCAGCCTAAAGCACCCCTCGCACCTGGGTGAGCTCCCTTTTTAGTCCGGCGGAGACATTCTCGGCAGCCTGCTTCCGGGTCATCGCGGTTTTGAGATCCACACGATGGGAGTCTGCCACCCGGCGTGCCTCGTCGCGCTCCCTGATGACCCGGTCGCGCTCCTCACGAGCCGCGCTGCCCTCTGAGCGAAATCTCTCCTCAGACTGACGCGCCTCGTCCCGCTCCCCACGCAGACGATCGATCAGCACAGTGTCCTCGTCCACCTTCTTCTGAAGGGCCACGGCCTCGCTCTTGGCCTTCCGCCTGAGGTTCCGCTCTATCTCCAGCTCGTTCTAGGCCTCGACAGCCCGCTTACTGGCCTGAGCATCCTTCTCGAGCAGCTCGTCCCGCTCCTTCAGAATTCTGGCGGCTTCTTCCTCTTCAAGCTTCGACCTTGCCTTCAGGTCCTCAAACATCCCGTGAATCTCCTCCGCATCCCGACACGCCTCGGCCTCCCGCTCCTGGGCGGCAGCAAGCTGCGCGGCCATATCTGCTCGCAGCCGGGCCTCTTTGCTAAGGCGGTCCCACTCCACCTTTTGCTCATGGAGGAAACGAGATTTATCCCGGCTACGAGCAGCGATAATCTGCAAAATGAAACCAATATCAGAAGTTCGAAAAACACAAAAACATATGAAGAAAGAAGAAAACAACGAGGAAGATCAAGCCGATACCCGGGTCGTGGGAACAAAGACCTCGCGCAGGACTTCTCCGGCCTAGTTCAGAGCCTCCATCATGCTCGAGATCCCGAGGTCAAGGCTCTCCCGCTCCATGCTCTTGGCATGATCGTCAAGCGAGAGGGCAACCAACGAGGGATCCCGAGGGGACATCCACTGGAGCGGTGGCTCCCCCCGCGCAGGGGAGCGCACGCCTCCCGACAAGGGGGCTGGGGGCGGCTCCCTCCTGGTCCTATGCGCCACCACCACGGCGTCCGACGACCCTTCGGCGGTGTCCACCTCTATCCGGCCCGCCTCATCCACTACTATCGGGGCCGCCGGTGGCACCGACTGCTCCATCCCCTCGGACGCCAATGCGGCAACGTCCAGCCCCACCGGGCTTGGAGTGGTCGTGGCCATCTCCACTTGGATCGCCGGTGGCGTGAGCTCTGCTCCTCCCCTCGACACCACCTCCGCCGGTGGCGTCGGGCCCATGGCCGGCTATACCGCGCCCATCTCGGAAGATACCGCCGGCTCGACAACCACAGGCGCCGTTGGATCAGCCAGCACGGCCTCGACATCAGCGTCGTCCCTACCCAAAACAGGGGCGACATCGGGCAACACCATCCATCCCGCCTGAATGGCGAGACTCTTCTTGGGCGCTAGCCCCAGGGAGTGGCCCGTCCGCAAAAACCTACACAAAGGTAAGAGGCGTCAGGTCAAAATAGAAAGGTAAAAGGATGAAAAATGGGGAATCGGCTGGCTTACGTGGACACCTTCGCCGTCGGGAGCGCTTTGGGGACGAACCCCGTGACCTTGCCCCAACTCGTGCCGGACGGGCCTTTTTGAGCCCGCCCGCCGGAGGGGGGGGGCTCGTCTCCTTACCGCAGGGGGCACGACACCGAGCCACTTCTCCACCATCATCACCACAGGTCGGTGGCGGCAGCCCCGCCTTCTCTCAAATCCACCGATCCTCGCCTGTAACGCCGTGCAAAGCGGTGGACTCCCCGGCTCCCACTAACTTCGCTTCCTCCGCGTGGAACTTGAGGTCCTCGCGGACGGGTGGGCATCCGTCGACGTGCCCTCATCCTCCTCCGGATGTCCCAATCCATGCCAACGACTACCTCGCCGTCGTCGTCATCATCATCATCATCATCGCTGCTCATGTCTCCCCTCGATCCGTGCTTCTTGCTTCCGTCGCATCTCCTTCTTCTTCGCTCCCGGTCTTCTTATCCGATTCCGCCGCGAGGTGATTCCCGCCACTGAGGCCTTATTCTTGGAAGTGGAACCGCATCGTCTTTTAAAGGCTAGCCTCCTCGGCTGGTCCCAACATCACAAAAACAAATATCGTAACCGGGGAGATTCGGGGAAGAAGGAAAGTCACGGGAGATAAGGCTTACAAATTCAAAGAACCTAGGTTCCGGCCGCATTGGGGGATGACCGGGCACCGGGTACACAATGTCTAGGACGTCACCAACAGAATCCTTCGTCGGCTCCGTCGCCTCCTTAACACGCTGCGCCACTTCGGAATAAGGGAGCGCCTCGTCGACAAGTACCGTCCCCTCGAACGACATCCCGGGCATCATCCGATACAAGGGAAGCACGCGCGCCATCAGCGGCGCCACCCTCCTCACGTGGTAGGCGCCAATGATCCCTGCCCCCTTTACACCCCATTCCTTCAGAGCTTGGAGACCGGCAAGAAGGTCGGCAAGGTGCTTCTTGTCTTTAAGCTGGACGCCCCAAGTCCACGACTCCGGAGCCTCTTTGATCAAGCGCCCGGTGTACTTAGGCAAGGTAGCACTCGGGTCATCCCTGACGTAAAACCACTGCAAGTGCCATCCCTTGTTCGAGGTCGCCAGACGCATGAGCGGGTAATCCCTCGACCGGGTCTGGCGCAGATGAATGCTGGCACATCCCATTGGCACATTCACCTCCTTCCCCCCGACCCGCCTCTTCGACAAACTGATGGTGAAGAAGTATCACCACAAATCAAAGTGGGGATCGATCCCCAGGAAACCCTCGCACAGGGAGACAAACGCCGCCATATGTTGAACCCCATTGGGAGTTAGATGCTGCAGCTCCACATCATAATAATCCAACAACCCCGAAGGAATCTATGCGCAGGTATGGCGAAACCCCGCTCATGGAAAATGGCGAAAGACACAACATACCCTTCGGGTGGCGCTGGCTCAGCCTCATCACCAGGCAATAGCCACTCCTGGATGGCGGACAGCGGACGAAGAAGGCCGCGGTGGACAAGGCCCTCCAAACGTCGGGGGGTGATGCCGGATTTACCCCACAACTCCATCGAGGGGATTAGGAGAAAGGGGGGCTCGAGCTCGATGGTGGCGGCGGGGGAACAGGAGGCTAAAGGTGAACTAGCGATGGAGATCCCAGACACGAAGATGAGAAGGCAGGGTACAGGACCCCGGGGGCGAACCCCATGGTTTTATAGGGGCGACCGGTGCGAGAAGGGCAACCGCCCGCCTCGATCTCCGGGCCTGCCACGCGCGCCGTCCTATCACGCCGCGGGACACGCGCCCATAGTTCCTATCTTCTCCCACCATAAACCATGGTGGATGGCTCAACTTTCCCAGGCGAATCCGGACTCTCTTCCCACCCGGGGAAGCACGGGTCATAAAGATTTGTTCTCTCTCTTTGGCCCGCCTAAGGGCCCGGAGGCTCCGCGGCCGGCCCAACCAAGGACGGGTTCACGAACGACCCAAAATCAAGGGCATAAGCATTACTGAGGTCTCGATCCGCGGTCAAGCCCCAGTTAGGCAAGTCTTGAATAAAATCCCCGCGAATGGGATGCCACGATCCAGCTAACAAGAAAACCTAAATCTCACGATCTTACCCGCGGAGGGCCTACGCAAGGGCCCGGGTACTACACCCACCGGAAAAGTAACTCCGACGAGATCGAAGAAACCCCTGGGATGATTCAACCCGAATCACCCAAGGGCTCGGGGACTACTGTCGGGGACCTAATACCGGGGTACCCCAAAGAGGAGGAATCAATGAACCATCGAACGGTAAGGACTCCCCAAAGCGCGGTTACATCTCTTGCCCAACCAAGCGGAAGTCTTGTTTCACGCCTGAGCGCCCATGTGCCCTTGGGACCCGCTCTACCCGCCTCGACGGCGGCTGAGGGCGACTCCACCTCACCCCGACGGCTGGGCTCGGCTTCACCCGACCCACCGGGGATGACTTTGCCTCGCCGATGGCCGGAGGGCGACTTCGCGCCTCGCCTAACGGCCGGGCTGGCTTCACCCACCCGACTGGAGGGCAACTCCGGGCCCGGCCGGCCGGCTCGATGGCGGGGGCTGACTCTCGACTCCCCGACCCTCGGGGACCCGACCCCTAGGGGATGCGCACCACCCCTCGAGGGCTCGGGCTCGGCCCCGCTCGATGGCGAGGGACAACTCCGCTCCGCACCGGTGGGTAAAAACTAGGTTTTACCTCATCTAAACGGCCAATGACGAATCTCGCCGCCCGATATCCAGAGGGGTGGCCTGGCCTCACCCGACGAACCACGCCTGCACCCTCATGATGGCGATTGCAGGTGGTAAGACAAGATGTTCGGGTCAACCGCAGCGTTAGACACCACCATGCCCCCGCACCCACAGAGAGGGAAGTACTGTCAGATGTGACCAAGCGAAGCTTGGACCCTCCCCGAGTGCGGCGTGGCAGAGCCTGAATAGTGTTGTAGGCACCACCTTCACCTCCGCAGGACGAAGAACCCAACGCAGACATACGACAACCACTACGTTCCAAGGGCAAACTCACTGCGCTCCACCTTAACGGGGCGGGCACTGCTCTGCCCCGAGGGCTCACGGGTCTGGGCACAACGAATCCTCGTCTGACACGCGCCGCCAAGTAGGGCGGGATGGGACGTACTCCACTCGCTAAACAATGGTCGTGGCATGGCCCCACGATGGTCTACAATTACCTCAATCTCACACGATCTGCCATGATGGGCGCATCGTGCATGGGGAAGAAGGAAGGACCGGGTTCTCGCAGGACTTTCTACGCCTTAGTGTTTTCTTCTCCCCGTCTCAAAAAACCCCGCCCCTTGATCTAAAAGGGGAGGCGGGGCTCCCCACCAAGGGATCGATCAACTAAACACAATAGGTTTACACACACACACGCACCACAGGCCGAAGGCCCAATGAGCGCCTTCCAATCACTCCTCGAGGGACTTGGGGCCCTTCCAATCACTCCATCGTGGACTTGGGTCCTCTCCTCCCAACTGGATGTAGGGACCCCCTCCGAACTACTTAACCTCTTGTGTCTCTTTAGCGCACCAAGGCGGCAAAGAACAGATTCGATGTAGGGACATTCAGCTCAACCAAGTCTCTAACTGCCTTGTGTCCTTTAGCGCACTATCCGGGCCTAACGCTCATCAATTACACAAATTGACCTCTCCGATGTTTGTTCAAACAGTCAAAGCCTCATCTGGGCATTCTCCGACACCTTGAACGAGGCCAATGGAGCATTAGCATAGCCTGCGGGTTCCACTACAACCTCATCTCTCGACAACGCCTTCGACCTCTCCCGGGTGCCATCGGTGTCCCCATTAAAGTCAAAGCCCACGTGGGCCCTCTCCTTGCAGGGTTGGATGCAAGCTGCATTATGAAGCTCCGCCACTACCCACTATTGGTGTTCACACCCTTTATTAGGCCAAGGAGCCCTCACTTGCTCCATATTAGCACTATTTGGCTTCTCTCGACCAGCTTTTCTGGCTCTCCGGGATGTGGTCGGCATCGCAGTGGATGGCAGGATGGCTCTGCTTCATGTAGAACCACCTGGCGTTCCACCCTTTTAGTGATGTGTTCAGCGGCACAGTAAGGTACTCGCCCGCCATTCCATCACGCGGCTGAAGATACACTCTGCCGACCACCTTGGAACCGCTGCCGCCCTTCTTCTTCAGCCAGAACAGGTGTCTAAAGAGGTTGAAGTGTGGAAGAATCCCCAAATACACTTCACATAAGTGGATAAAGATCAAGATGTGCAAGATGGTGTTTAGGTGGAGATTGCACAAACTAAGTGCCTAGAACTCCAACAGCTCCCTCAAAAAAGGATGAATAGGAAATCTCAATCCTCGCCAGAAATAATCCTCAAACACCACTACTTCATCAGTGTGAGGCATTAGGAAGGGCTCACCACTGGCTAGCCGTGATTCGGCAGTGACGCGGTCAGGAAGAACGCCCGCCTCCACCAATCTATTGAGCTCCGCTTCACCCGTGCACGATGGCACCCACTCTTCGTCATGGCTGGCTCCGGCACCCGCCTTCTTTGGGCTTTCCTTCTTTGGGTTCACAGCTCCCCTCTTCGGTGCCATCTCTCAGATCTGGATGGGGAATGGCGGCGGAAACGCACGTGGATGTGAATCTAGAAATGCGAGGGCTAAGGAAGAAGATGAAAATGACAAAGTGGCAAGGGTGGGGGCACGGGGTTCGGTGGCGTAGTTTTAAAGCACTCCCCCTACATTTTCACATTCGAGGGTTTTTGGGAAACTGCTCCCGCGATTGGCGCCTCTCCAAATTCTCTGTAATAGCATGATGGGCCGTTACTTGGGCTTCTGCGCAACCATGGCCATATCACTGATTTATGTCCACAATTTGTTATGGCTCGCCAAATATTCGCCGACATCTCTACCAACCGTTACGACTCAGTAATTACTACTGTACAACCATTACTCTAGTGTTTTCTCCGTGATTTTGTTTTCTCCAAGTTGACTGCTGTTTTTGACCCTGGCACCACGTGACCATGTCACCTACTATCAGGCTCGGGGACAAAGTGGGCACACTTCACCTTGTGGTGAATGTGCTTTTCGGGGCTACACCCGGAGACTGGCTGTCTGCTCGGCTGGTCTTCTATTTTTCTTCTACTTTGGACCCTAGCACCACATGACTACGTCATCTACTGTTAGGCTCGGGAACTAAGTGGGCACACTTCACCTCGTGGTGAATGTGTTTGCTTTATTCTAGAAGAGTCCACACCTCTTGAAGCTGAAGAAGACTATCTCCTTTTCTCATAGTCGGACTCTAAGTGGGCACACTTGGTCCACTACGAAGAAATTTTTGATTCTGAACTTGAGCTCCTTACACCCTTATGACAAGCCGTACTTGGGTTATACTGCTCGGCTATGGTTCATGCTGCTCGGCGACAGTTCATGTTGCTCGGCAACTGCTCACAACTGCTCGGCAACTCATCACGGTGGTCGGACCATGAGTTTAACTGCTTGGCTTTGTTCGCACATGCTCTGACAAGCTCAAGATGGCGTTGCACAATGGGTACAAGGTGCTCGGGGACTAGCTGTGGGGGGTACGACCCTGGATACCCACGGCAAACCACATGGGCTGCACCCCCAGGGGTGGCCCAGCCCACAAGACGAAGCCTTGCGAGGCACGACTCTGCTCGGCGCCTCCCGCAAGACACCGGGAAGATATCCTGAAGATACTACAAGATCTGTTAGGATACGTATGATCCCAAGATTCATGTAATCTGTTATTACTTTCCGGTTATCTCTCAGATCTAACCGACTTGTAACCCTACCCCCTGGAATATATAAGGTGGGCGGGGACCCCCTCCAAACACATGCAATATCATACGATAGCCAATACAAACCAACAGACCATATGAGTAGGGAATTACATCATACTGACGGTCTGAACCTGTCTAACTCATGTGTCTCTGTTGCCTTCTTGTTCTTGATCACACGCTTCTCTACCGATCAATCTACGTTCGTGGGATACCCCTCGGAGGACTGCCGACGATTTACTGTCGACACCCAGGAGTACTCGTCTTCCATTAGATACTAAGTATCCAAGGGAGGACACCAAATTACGCAGTTCCGTTGAGCACACCCCAAGGGAGAACCCAAAAATTCATATTTTTCCATCAGGATCACAAATGAGAGAATAAAGCTGACATTATTATTAACCATTTCTTACATCACTTTCCATGTAACATCAGAGTATAATATTTATGGTTTATAATAGTGGAATATGATCATGTTATCAGAGTTATGAACAATTTAATTTAACAGTAGAATATAAACATATGATCAGAGTTATAGTGGAAATAAATATCTATTCATGAATGAGGAAGCATTGATATATAAAATATGACAACAAATTATAGAACTTCTATTTATAAAACATTTGGTGAGAGTTATAAATAAAAAACTATGATCGAAGAGCAAAGGAATCCCTACTAAGCCCACTAGGAGGAATCCATACACAAGAGTCAGCTCTAGCATCCGCCTGTGACCTGCAACAGGAGGAAATAAAAGACTCTAAGGATATGCAAGGCTATCTGGCTTGTGAGTTTATTCCATCTACAAGAGCATTACTAAACGTGCATCCTTACATTCAATTTTATTAGCAGTCAACATTGGTTCATTAACTAACCATTCTATGTAAGCACCTATGCTACTTTCAAGCAGGTGGTAAGCAATCAGAATCATTTTACCATCTTTCATCTTCTAGTTCTTACTACGGTGCCAGATTATAGAAAAATCATATCGGATCGCCGGTGATTTGTGAATCAATGTGCCCAGCTGGGTACCCCAAAAACATGCCCCGCTTATACCATAGGTACAAGCAGGACCAACCCACTACCCTCCTATCATGAGGTCTAGGTCCCCGTCCAAACTTGGACTCTAAGCCCCCGAGCCTGAGTAACGGACTCAGTGCGGTGTTTGGACCTCCACCCCAAAACCACCATGAAAGTCGGTCCGAAAAGAGCCAGGAACCCATGACAAGAGAGTAATAAGTCTTCCCACACCCATACACAAGTATGTGTTTAGGATAATAAGTCTGTGACTTGCCTAGAGTCTAATGTAATGGTCGATCCTTAACCAACATAGACAGGGAAAATAGTTTAACCAAGCTATGCCCCGTTGGTCGTAGGACATAACCTCTTACACCCACCAATACCCAAACCATATCCCTGTCCGGTCTCCATTTATCATTCATATAGATATTCCAAGTGATAATAATATAGTAACAACAATAACATATTTCCTATCTCTCACGAGTGACAGGCAATCACTCGACTTCTACCGGAGTTCTATAGCATAGCAATCTACACGATCCTGTCGTACTAGTAAGACTCATGGGATAAAGATATATATATGCAAGTGGGTTTCATTCAACTCCATAAAACTTAATACACAAACATAATATAAAGTGCAGAAAAGTAGGGGTTATGCATCGGGGCTTGCCTGGGTAAGATTTAATCAGAAGTTAGTATTCCATCTTGGTGACACAATCTCCAAAAGTACCATCTCACCAGCAACTCTCGATGACTCCGTGATCCATCATCGTCCCAATTATGATATGTGTGGATGCAATGTAGAGATGTAATTAATCAACTGCAACCGTGACTCATGAAATACGATTTACGCCTCTCAAGCTAACGAGTTAGTTCTAACAATGACCGTACTTAGACTACGTATCCATGTCGTTGAATAAGGTGTTACTCCCAAACAATTGTTTTAGTCATGAAACCCCAAGGCATTTCTTTATCTATTTCATTGATTTAATATATATCCAAACTATGGCTCAATAGTTAACCTAGTAGACTAATTATTCTGGAACTATAAAAATTATAGTGAGTAACTAATATTATTAGGAGTTTACTGCAAAATTTTCAGAGTCAACACTATCATCATTTTACCACAAAAATTCCTACAAGTTTACATTTTCATAATATTAAGCATTCTAAATCAATTAGAGCAACCCTAGAAACATCTTAAAACTAGGTGAACAAATTATACTAACAAATAGATCCTAATTTTAGGAACCTAAGAAAATTAGTTTCATAATTTTTGAATTCCTATACTATTTTATATTGATTTTACAAGTTTAATAGAAACCTATATTAGAAAAGCATTTAGAAAATGGAAAGGGCCGGCGGCAACCCCTTTTGGCCCAGCAGCCCCTATGGCCCACGTGGAACGGCTGCACGTGCAGTGGGCCAACCCAGCATCAGCCCATAGCGGGTAGCCCACACATGTGCTTGTTTTTTTTGCAAAAGAGCCCCCGGTCTAACTATTTATTACGTTGCACAATGCGCACTATTGCAACAGAGACAGACTTCGCACCGAGCACCCCAAAAAATGTCACCTTTGTAAAGACGAAGCCCCTGTCATGCCTAGGCGTAGTGACGCAGCTCTGGTCAACATGGCACACTCACGACGGCAGAAAGCATGGTGCATCAAGCAAGGGAGCAAGTCGGCTAGCACCGTAGAGCCGATATGAAACCCAGGCGACGATTGGGAGCTAGGTGGTTACTCCAGGTGCGCTATCCATGCCAGTGAACAACACCCACGGTGGCGCTCCTGTTCTGACGGTTCTACAGTCTAGAGAGGCGATAGGGGTGGCGGGGAAGGAAAAGGGGCTTACCACGAAGCTAGCCGCACAATCGGTAGCAACAGAGAAGACCCAAGGAACCCTAGCCACGTACACCTGCACTAGACGGCGGTGCCCGAGCATGGCAAGACCGCGTCAGGTCCCTGCTCACGTCGTCCCTGACCAAACCGAGGTGAGCAACAGCACGAGGGGACCAAGGCGAACGCAAAGGGATGACTAGTTGGACCTCAACCAAGGGATAGGGCCACATCCCCAATCGCACTCTGCTCCAGCGGCGAGCTAACTGACGGCGACGGAACTCAGAAATTGGCCATCACTAAAGCACGGCTGTGGCTAAATGCGGGTCGGGCAGTTGGCCAGCTCCATGATCTAACTACTAACGCGAAGAATTGACCCAAGATGGCCCATGCATTGTGAATTTGAACAGCGCCCGCCGACAGTAGCACGAGGGCATGGCAGGGCATAGCGGGCAGCGGTGCATGACACGGGGTGCGATTCGACCCGCTATGGCATGAGGGCGACAAGGCAGCTGCGCTATGAGACAACAGATACGGTAGCTACTCGACGGTTAGGTAGTTCGCACGGTGGGGAAAAAGCCATGTCGCCCTGATCGGTGGCCTCGAACACGGTAGTATGCTGCGGCAGTAATGGGCAACAAAGAGTAAAGATGACCCGGCATGCACTGCACTGCGCAGACAGCGCCACAGACAAAGACAAAGACCGCAAAAAGTAAGTAGTGGCAAGACGATAGCTGTGGTGGCACGGCCCACGCCAAGACCGACCCATGGCCTCACGTGGCGACAGTGGCGCACGCGGGTGCGTTGATCGCGCCCACGGCTAAGCCAACACAAAAATGATGAGCACCGATTTTAAAGCTAAGCGAAAATAGCTAATTACTTTGCCTAAAGTGCGACCACTCGAATTCGTTGATAGTTCTTGCTACCCAGTTCCTAACAAGACACTCGTTATACTCAAAGAGTAACTAGGGAAAAAGATATGAGACGGCCAAGACGAGTTTGTCGCGCAGCATGCCGGTTCACGAACAGAGCACTGAACATGGTTCTTCGTGTGTTCTAAGGAGTTTCGAGCAATTCTTGGGGTAACCCCGCTACGTCAGACAATCCTACAAACCACTCTACGCTAAAGTACTCACCATGATGCAACTAACGGTACAAGAATATAAAGCTAGTGTTTAAGAAATTTAGCTAGAATTTACATGCTAACACGTCATTGTCTATCGTCATCTTGGAAATTTCAAGGTTTAGGTTATAACTAACAGTCATTAGCACTTTTGTCTTAATTTATAGAAGGTCTAAACCTTGTTAATCTCAACCTAACAAATATCCCATGCAATAATCCATTCTTTATACTAACTCATAGAGGCAAAACATTTAAGCACTATTTGATTATTTTGCTTAATATAATTCGCCAAAAATGGCATCCTAACTATTACTCAACTTCTTGCCGATTCACGAAAATTCTAGTTTAAAATTTTGGATTCGATTTTTGAGCTATCAAATATACTATTGAACAACCTTTACTCACCAAAACAAAAAGTGCATTCTCAACTACTAACTTGCACTCCAAATTTTATTTAAGTTCTAATTACAAGTTATATTTTTTTGTTTATAAAAATTGTTTTCATGCTCAATCCAACAAAACAAGCCATTCTCCATTCACTTGCTAGAATTGTTATTGAACATTTTTAAATACTTTTACGCACTAAGTGAATTAACTTAGATATTTAGTTTAGTCCATCAAAATAAACCACATAAGACTCACTCATCATTCCATGTGTGTTTTAAAACCCAAAAATTTATTGGCTGATTTCTCTTAGGTCTAACCTAGGTGCTAAGTGTGCTCATAACACCAGAGGTGTTACACGAGGTATTGATGATGATATCTTGAAATGCTCTTGTTCAACCAATAGTATGGATGATAGATTAAATTCTATGCCTTGCACCTATGTTTATCATATCGATAGGATATAACTCCTTGAGAATGATAAAGAAGCGGTGCTTTTGTTTGAACCTATTGATTTTATGCCTTCGGAACCTTGGACTTTTAGAGATCTTAGTGCTATGCAAGAAAATATATGCTACATTTAATTGCACCAAGATATTATTTTGCAAATCAATTGTGATTGTGATTATGGATGCTTATGCTTACAATAAATTTTGCAAATATCAATCTTGCTTTGCACTTGGTCAAGCTAATGACCTTAAATGAGCACTTGCCTTGAGATTGCCCGAATTTCGCTAACCATGTAGGAACATGAGATCCAAATGATGTGGAGAAGTTATGTCCAAAGAGTTGCAAGTTGGATATCAACATTTCAGTATGAACGTTGCTGTTGCGATCAATTTTCTGCCCATGATCAGAGATGTACAATAGAAGAAAATTGGATATTCAGAAGTTCCATCAAGTATTCTTTCCAACGTATCAAGAATTGCCAAGTTTGGAGATCTGTACAAGGAGTTGTGATAAAATCTTTCAACACAACTGCCAAAAAAACTTTTGACATTGCGTGTTATGAAATCAGCTCGGGACGCCGGAGTAAGACGGGTGTAACTCCATCGTCCGGAGTCCGTTTTGGGTGAATGAACACTTGTTGGTAAGGGAATTTGATGAACTTTGCAAAGGAGCAAAAGTTTTGTGAATGTTCTGTTCTAGACATAGAATAAATTCAACGAAGAAGAGGCAGCAGCGAAGAATGACGAAGAAGGGGATGAAGATGTTAGAGAAAATAGCTTAGGCAAGTCGATCATGTACAGTATGGGAAGTGAACGAAAGTTGCATGGGCACCTTTAGTTCTTGCATAAAGTATCATGGCTTTGTGGCAACGAGAAGGTATGTGAGAAAGTCAAACTCATTGAGTTTTTGTTTCTTTTAGAGAATAAAATGTATTGCACCACCTTATGATGATTAACTTGTATCTAATTATTCTAGGCTTGTTTTATTTTTAGACCATCAACATGTTCATGTTTATATTAGTTTGTTCTATATACATTGCATTTTGTCATCATCATAATGTCTTACACCTTCTTTGCATTCCAGCCATGCCTCGCATATGGTTTGCTTGGTTGTTCTCTATGCTTTACGACTGTAACACCCCTGGTGTTACGAGCTTGTTTAGCACTGAGATTTACGTCCAAGGGGAAATAGCCAAACAAGTTTTTAGGTTTTAAAAATTTATAACACGCGTGAAATGATAAGTGAATCCTATGTGGCTCACTTTTGTGGTTGAGAAAAATCAAAATAAATATTATTAACTAGCGTTCTTGAGAGCTCAAAAATCAAATTTGAAGTTAAAATAAGCTCTTTTCGTTAAGTCGGCAAACACTTGAACTATTGTTAAAATACCATTTTTGGTGAATTATATTGAGCAAAATAGTTAAATGATGCTTAAACGTTTTGCTCCTATGGGTTAGTATAAGGCATGGACTATTGCATAAAGTATTTGTTGGTCAAAGTTAACAATGTTTAGACCTATTAAAAATTGTGACAAAAGAGTTAATGGCTACTTAGTTCCAACTGAAATCCTTAACTTTTCTAAGTATGGAAAAGTAGTAAGACAATGCTATTTTGGCATTTAATTTTTAACAAAAATGTTTAAACACTAGTTGTATGTTTTGGTATTGTTGATTGCATCAAAGTGAGTATTTGAGCATGGTGTAGGTTGAAGTTGGGTTGGATGTTGCGTTGCTCTCGTAAAAATTGCCCAAACCTCCTTAGAACGTGATGTGAACCATGATTTGGTGCTCGGTTTGTTAACCGGTGTTCAGCGCGATGATCTTATCTTGGCGTCTCTCCATCTTTCTCTTGGGCCATCCTCCGGTCGTAAGCATTGTTTCGCTAGTTAGCTGTTAGCACCAGCTACAGGTTAGTGGAATTGGTTGAGTCGTAATCGAGATGCAAAGTAGTTTTGCCTCGCTTTAAAATCATGCTTGGCACCGTTTCGGCCGCTGGACCCGTGGGCGTGGTCACCACGCGTGCGTGCGCTGCTGGCGCCGAACTCAGGCTATGGTCGGGCTATTGTCGCTGACTAGCTCGTGTGCCCGGTCGGTGCAGTGCGGCGCCCTTGGCCTCGCATTGGTCGTCTCGCTATCTATGGCTTGGCCCTGCTATCACTGTGTGCGCGCGCCACCCTCTGGTCGGTGAGCCGTGCGTAGGGACGAGACAAGGCTGCAGCTACCATCGCCTTGCCATCATGGCGCTTGCTTCACCCCTCGTTTCACCTACTGCGTCATGGCTCTGGGTAGGTGCCAAAGGCCGCCATGTCTAGGCCAATGACCTCGGTCGCATGGGCAACGGTGATGTCCCTCTACCGCGCTTGTACCTGCTAGCCGACGCCGGTGCGCCTTCTCAGGTCCGGTCGCTCCAATTCAATCGCTTCATGCCAAGCCTCTAGGTCTCGTTGTCTGTGCGCACATGCTCGTAATGCTGCTATCGATCAAGGTCACCTCATCTTAATCTGCTCAGGCTCACTCGTGTGACCTCCCCATAGCCGCACCATGTGTAGAGCCATCGTTCTTTCCTCTTCCTAATCACCAGCTTGGGCTTTGCAGCGTAATTCCCCGCATCTGTGGGTGGCATAGGTAGTCACCTAGGCGCCCTATTTTCCTCAAGCCCATTCGATCACTACCAACCGACAATTTGGCATTTTGCTCCCCGTCGGCCGTGGGTGCCACCGAATCGGTAGGTTGGGAGGTAAGGCATGTAGGAGTTGTAGCAGTTCGATTGCTCGTAACCCTAAGCTTGCCTTAACTCCCTCCATTCGGTGCTCGCGCCACTTTGGCTAAGGTGCTTGTCGACGGAGTGTGGATGCGTCGGTGTGGGCGCACGTGGCCAAACCGTCACAGCGCTCCCCTGCTTCAACTGTCAGTAGGGCGTACACCATGGTGAGCTATTGATGCTTCTCCGCCATCTCTACCTTTCCGTGAGGGCGTAGGCTCGCCGGAACAGTCGCGCCGTCGCCGCGGATAGCTTCTCGCCGCTACAGCCCACGATAGTGCGCCTTCGAGTCCCTAACCGTCACCCATCCTTGTGTGTTTAGCTGTAGATAGTGGTCGGCCCCTTACTTCCGTCGTAGCACACCTAGGTTGCCCGGCGTAACCGCCTTATGTCGTCGGCCACCACGTCGGCATGCGCAAGGATTCCAAGGATCTCCCTATGGTAAAGGTGAAAACATCCGAGGGTTTGGTTGCAAGATTACTAACGATAGAAATAGTGCGCATAGTAGTCATGTTATTATCTAAAAGCACGAGGGCTTTTTTTGTAAAGTCACCATCGCACGCAGGCGCCCCTGGCCTTGGGCCATGCTGGGCCATCGTGACGTGCGCGTAGCCGCGCCACGCTGGGCTGCCGGGCCTGAGGGGGTTGCTGCCGGCCTTTTTCTTTTTCTAATACATTTTTAATTTAGTTTCTAAGATAAACTTATAAATTCAGTATAAAATTTTGTATTTAACCAAAAATTGTAAAACCAATTTTGTTAGGTTCCTAAAATTATGATCTATCTGCTAGTATATTTTGTTCACATAGTTTTATAATATTTTCAGGAGTTAGCTAATTAATTTGAGATGCTTAATATTATAAGGTATAAACTTGTAGGAATTTTTGTGATAAATTGGTGATAGTGTTGGCTCTAAAACTTTCACAGTAAATTTCTAACATTATGAGGTGCTCACTGTAATTTTTGTAGCTCCATAATAATTAGTTTGCTAAGGTAGCTAAATGAGCCCTAGTTCGAAAATATATGTTTAATCAATAAAATGCCGAAACACCTTGGTAGTTTAGAACTAAAACATTTTTCTGGAGGCGAAGCTTTACTTAATGACATGGATACGTAGACCAGTATGTTAGTCATTAAAGCTAGCTTGTTAGCTTGCGGAGCGTAATCGTATATTTAAGAGTTGCGGTTACCGTTGATTAATTGCACCTCTGCGTTGCATCCACGTATATCATAATAGGAATAATGATGGCTCAGGGAATCGACTGAAGTAGCAGAAAAGATGGTGCCTTGATGATCATGTCACCATGATGGAATGCTAACTTTTGGTTATATCTTACCCAGGCAAGCCCCGGTGCATAACCCCTATTATTCTGTACTTTATTTTATGCTTGTGCATTTAGTTTTAAGGAGTTGAATGAAAACCCACTTGTATATATATATTCTTATCCTATGACTCCTAGTATGTCAGGATCATGTAAATTGCTATGCTATAGAGCCCAATAGAAGTCGAGTGATTACCTGTCACTCGTGAGAGATAGGAAAGATATTATTGTTGTTATTATATTACTATCACATGGAATATATATGAATCATAATTGGAGACCGAGCAGAATGGTACTTGGATTTGGACTTGGTTAGGCATTTGAGCGAGGCTCGGATTGCACTTGTTCTGCCTGTGTTGATTGAGGACCGTCCGTTGCTGTAGATGATAGTCAGGTCACAGACTTATTATCTTGAGCACATACTTGCTTATGGGAGTGGGAAGGATCGTTACGCTCTTGTCATAGGTTTCGGCTCTTTCTGGACTGACTGATTGGATGTGAGGAAAGGTGGAGGTCTATGTACTATACTGAGACCGGATCTCAAGTGAGGGGGCTTGGAGTCCAAGTTTGGATAGGGACCTAGACCCCTTGATAGGAGTGGAGCGGGTTGGTCTTGTTTGTGCCTGGGGTACAAGCGAGGCGTGTGTTTTGGGGTACCTAGCTGGGATACATTGGTTCACAAATCATCGTTTCTATGAGACTGTACGACTTGGCTATGGTCTAGCACTATAGTAAGAACTAGAATATTAAAGATGGTAAAATTGTTCTGATTGCTTACCATCTGCTTGAAAGTAGCATACGTGCTTACATAGAATGGTTAGTTAATAAACTAATGATGACTGCTATAAAATTGAATATAAGGATGCACGTTTAGTAATGCTTCCGCAGATGCAATAACCCATAAGCCAAATAAGCCTTGCATATCCTTGGAGTCTTTTATTTTTCTCCTATCGGGTAAGTCTTACTGAGTACAATCGAGTACTTAGGGTTTTATTCCCCCAGTTGCAGGTGATCAGAGGATACTTAGAGCTGACTCTTATATGTGGAAACCTCCTGGTGGGCTCAGAGAGGATTCCTTTCACGCTACGACCGTAGTGTTTATTTATAACCCTTACTAAAGGTTTTTATAAGAAAAATATAAAATCTGCTAGCATCTCTTGTATATAAATGTCCACTACATTAATGCTCCACCATATCATTAAATTAATCTTTGCTTCCTCTGTAACTGTAATAACATTGTTATATTATGCTGTTATAATCAATTGAGGTAATATTCTGTTACTGTAATAAAGTGATGTAAGAAGTGACTTAAGAATGTTGTCGGTGTTTTGAACAAACACCAACTAGTAAATTTATAATTGTTGCGCGTTAGGCCCGGATGGTGTACTAAAGGACACAAGGTTTATACTAGTTCGGGCAGAATGTCCCTACGTCTAGTTTGCTGCTACTCGTGTTATTAGTACCAGAAAAAGGTTCATAGTAGGGGGTACAAACGGTCGAGAGAGGGACATGTCCCAAGTCTCTGATGGAAAGGTTGAAAGGGCACCAAGAGCTCGGTTGCTGCTTGACTGTGTGTTGTGTGGAATCGATTCATCGTCTTGTGCCTCAAGAGCGATCGGTCGGTCCGTCGGTTGGTCCTCTCTTTAGTGGGGTGCCCTGTCCTCCCTTTTATAGACCAAGGGGGGAGCAGGGGTTTACAGATGGGAGAAAGAGAAAAAACCAAAGGTAGAGAAGGTCCTTTGAGGGAGCCAGGTCGTCCTTTTCCCCTGTACCTGTCCTGCTAACATGGCAGACCGTGTTAGGAATGGCATGTTCGTTGATCCTTATAGGGCCATGCCCTTGCCTCTTTCAGCAAGCGGGTGCGTCCCATCCTACACTGGCGGACGGTTCGGCGTGCTAGAGAGCTGAGCTATGACCCTTTGGGGAGTAGACGGGAAGTGACCATACGTCTATCACTATAGATGATGTGAGTTATGTCTTGGATTGTAGTGGTTGTCGTATGCTCATGTTAGTATCTGTAACAGAACCGACCAAATCATAAGAACGTAAGTACAAAAACAATCACCGAAGCGATCAAATTCCTGTACTTAAGCTCCCATAATCCCGGTAGTCCGGAAATCACGAAGGATTTCAACCAACTCTTGACATACAAACCAAGACCGTAGTGATTCAATACAACACATCATTCGTTACAACATTTCACAAGTAGCATTCGGATTACATCCATCAGAGTTCAAAATAAAATATTACAAACCAAGTTCAAATTTGCGGAAGCAACATAGTTTAGTACATAACTTCATAGTTTCAAATACATTGCCAGATCTTAGTCATGTCCCACAAAAGCATCATCAGGTACGAGAACTAGGAGAAACCATGCCCAACGGTCTAGTCTTCATCCCCAGCTGGGACAAGGCAATACTTGCAGCAACCAAAGTAGAACTGGTCATCTACAACAGGTGGGAGATAAACCCTGAGTACGAGAAGGTACTCAGCTAGACTTACCCTACAAAACTAGAAATAAAAGACACCAAGGATCATGCAAGGCTTATGAGATGGGCTAGCTTGACACATTTTCATAAAAGAGCTTATGAATATAGTGACCAATTTAAACTTAGCATCAAGCTTATCATCATTTACCTGTCCACTAGATTAGCACCTGTACTAGAGCACTCACTTATTAGGAGAAATCAATATTAACCATAGCAGGTATAATAAGGCTGTCATCATCATATCATCATTTCTGAACCATTATGTTATTTAGTGTATCTACTTTGGAGATAAGCCCATCAAGTTCTCACTAACCGGGAGAGACGGCGACTCGAATCGAATTACAACTCAGCTGAGGGGGTATTCCTAACTCTCACCCTGGCATACTTTGCAAGGGTAACCATGGGTCACCTTTGGAACAACTCAGGAACCAAATTCGCTGGTTCGATCAGTGCCAGCACTCTCAGGGATTACCCTTCTGCCAGGATGATCAGGACTTTTAAATCACCTGCCCTTGGACTCATGCCTACGGCTCCCTTCCGAGGCACACTTTATACTTATCAACTCCCGGCCTGAGGTGAGCTACTCGGCTTCGTGGTCGGTCTTCAGACACGGCCAACTAAGAGAGAGGCATACGTTCAACATGAACAGGAAAGGCTCCAAGATTCAGTCCTTAATCGACACAGACTAAGTCACTGCAAACCGGCAAGCCTCCGTCCGGTCTTCATTTCAAATTAAGACTGGTTCTTTTCTACGATAGCAAATATAGCCAACCGTGCCATATGTATCTTCCTATATCTAGCAGGTGACAAAAAATCACTTGACTTCTACCGTGTTAAAGCAGGGCTAAGCACTACACGAGCCTGAGCTACATAGGATTCAGGGTATCAATATCTGGACAAGGATTGGATAACCAATGCAGCAAGTGTTTTCATCCAACGCCTAAACTTAATGCAACAATATATATATGTAACAATAATATTGTAACTGCATTTCAAAAATTAGGAGGCTTAATATGCTCCAGGGCTTGCCTTTCACAAAGTTGCACGGATGGTGATCCGGGCACTCAACGGCGACCTCGTCTGGCACTTCTCCTGAAGGCTGCACCTCCTGAATCTCCGGTGTCGGCTGCTGCTGCTCGCTCGATTCCTCGAATTCCAATAGGGTCACTCCTTTTGGTACACCTATTGCATGTCGATGCACAAGATAAATATCATGGATGCATAAGGAATGACATGATGCTCATGATGAATGAATCACAGTAAATGTTTAACGAAAACATCACTGGACACTCGTTTACCGATTAAGAATAGCTCTATTCAAATCATTTTAAACATGTATCTAACTTAATTTGAAGAATGAGATCAACTTACCTAACTTGCATAACCTAAGATAAAGATGCTCATCTTCAGTTAAAGGCCTAACACCTAGGAACATTACCACCAGCTTAGGAAATAGTAAAGGCATACTTAAATCAGCAGTTAAAGTTTCATATGCACACGGGTAGTTCCTTAATTTAATCATAACCAGAGTTCTATAAATTCAAATGACTTGCAAGAGGACATTCTGGAAAGCTTATGAAATTCTCTACAAATCATTTGTAAACATTAAAGCATGATTCTTACGTTAACCAAATCAAATTCCAGTAAACCTAGAATCTGTCCAGAAATGACAGGGTTACTAACTTAATTATTTAATGATGATGCAAAAGCATAATTGGACCAAACCAAGTTTACCAACTTGTTTCACATACCAGAGGAACAACATAAAGTATAGTGCCAATTTCTAAATAAATTATTTAATGCTCTTTTCTAATTTATTTAGTTAATTAGGTAATTAAAGCAATATATAGTAACACTATTTAGAAAAATCTACAAAAATTACAGTAGTTATATCATGATTCACATATACTACCATAAAAATATAAAAGTCATTGGGCAAGCAGAACTTGTTGTATCCAAAATAACATGTGGCATGTCTATTTTTAGCATAATTAGGAAACCCTATTGAAAAGTGTCAAGCAACAGATTTCTCATTTTTTCTAGTATCATTCTAGCATAAGAATAGCACTCACCAAATTTTTCCCTTACTGGATCTATAGAAAAATTATGAAAATTCACACAAGATCCATCCATGCAAACAAGATAATTTTCTATCTCCTACATACAATGTCCAAAATATATGAAAATTTAACTACAAGCTATTCATGATATGAGCAGTACACCATAAAAATTTCATGCCATTTGGCGCTACATATAAAAAGATATAATTACCCCTATTTCCTTCATGATTAAAAGAGATAATTAGTAACTCCATTTTTCATAACAGAACATGGCATAAATCATATTTTTAATATAAACTAGACAATATTATGAACTCAACAAAATTGGAACCACATCATTTGAAGCTACCAACTAGGAGATACATATTTTTGAATCTATACACAAATCTGTGACAAGAATAAAACCAAAACAATGTTGAAACCCTAACTCTACTGCTGGGCCGGCCCGAAGGACACGGGGCTCATGAAGCTTGTGTTGAGCTGCCAGCACTTCAGTGCAGCCCAGTGCGGTTCTCGCTGAGCTTCAGTTGACCGACGATGGGGACCCGCGCGACAGTGAGACAGGTAGGGGAATGAGGAAGACGACGGCGTAGCTCATCGCCGGTGACAGCTCCAGCGAGTCCAGCGGTGCTACAGCGTCCACCTCACCCGTGCGCATCTATTGGACCCATCAATTGAAGCGATAGTCGTGGCTAAAGGCAATGGCGACGGCTTGCCCGGCTCCGATGAGACGACGGCGTCTCGGCCCTAATGGCCTGCCCTCCGAGCATCAGTAGCCCACGCAGCAGCTAGCGCAAGGGAGAGAAGGGATGGCAAGGGGCGTGATGACAGTTGGCCGCATGGAGCGCCAACTCTGGCGAGGTCCGGCCATTGCGGCGATGGAGGAAATGACGAATTCGCGCTTACCAAGACTCAAACGAACCGACTGAGAGATGGAGGTGGTAGAGGAGATCACGGCGAAGCTGTTGATGAACTGGGCAACGCGTTTTTGCAGTGGCGAGCGCGCAAGGCGACGGCGACGCTCTGTCGGCAATGGCGGAGCTGCTGCTCTGTTGCTGCGGAGCTACAGGCGAGCGGAGGAAATGGAAATGGGACTGGTGAGCTGGTGGACAGGCGCGTTGGGCTAGCTCAAGTCATGGTTGGCCGTGCCAGGGCATCCGCGGCGCGTGGCAGCGTGAGCAGGCGACCGGCGATGGGTGGCTCACACGCGGCGTCTGTTGTCTGATGGTGGTTAGTCACTGTAGCACCCATTCAGACAACAGAAACCAACTGACAGAGCAAGTTTGACGGTGATTAATTCCTAATCTGTGACGATCTAGATTATGCCATAGTTAACAAAGTTGAACCTCTATATGTGAACTACAACTCTTACCATTGGAGCTCAAGCTGGTTTGGCTTTGTTAGGGATCTACAAGGTGAATAAGTTGGGTACACTAAACTGAATCCAATTATAACACTTAGAATTTTTTCAAGTGTTTCAATCAGCCTTCAAATTTGACTTGTGGGCCATGTTTGAGGCTGTTCCACACATTTTCATGAGTTGATCATAAAACAACTTTTGTTCCTTGATAAATTAGCTACAACTTTGGTAAAGAGTGCACAGCCATGCAAGGTCTCTAAGTTGGTCTTTTGAATCAGTCAAACAGTGCCACTCTAGGGGTCATTTCAAGTCAAACCTCCACTTAAGGGCAATTTTGTCATTTTGATCTACATGAACAATGTCCAAACAATTACCATAAGTGTAGTTAAGGTGTATTAGACCATAATCAACCACTTTACACAAATGCTATACCCATTTCAAATGATCACATGTGATGAAGCAACAAAACAAGCAATTCACCCAAATGTTGCAATTCAATGTTTCACATGTTTCATGACTTTGTTGTTATTTTATACTTGTCATATTACTACCATGTTGCCATGTTTCAAGGTATGAGAAATTCATGTTGCATTCACATGTTGCACTACTACCATTCATAAGCAACCAAGTATGAAACAAACAGAATTTGCGAATGTTGCATATGTATGTTTCAGTGACAATGGCATGATGACATAGATGATGCATATGTTTATGAAATGAAATGCAATTTTGTGGAAGCCAAACACCTAGGGTGTTACAGTATCCGCGTCCGAGGGCTGATGGTGGCACCTACAACACTATGGGACAAAAGTCGGCGCCTACAACACTGTTTGGGCCATGTCAGGTCAAAAAGGGCCTAAAGCGTCCGTCACGTCGTATCCTGATAGTACCTTCCTGCAGGCATGTAGGGCATGGCCCTCGGAATTGCGGTTGACCTGAATGTCCTATCGTACCCTGTGCTCATCATCATGAAGGAGCAAGGTGCAATCGTCGGGCGGGACAGAGCCTGCCCCTAGTCGTTGGGCGAGGCGGAGCCAACCCTCAGCCGTCTGGCGAGGCAGGGCCCGCCCTCGGATGTCGGGTGGTGTGGAGCTAGCCTGCAGCCTTTGGGTGAGGCGGAGCCAGCCCTCAGCCATCGGGCGAGGTGGAGCCCGCCCTCAGGCATTGGGTGGCGTAGAGCCCACCCGCAGCCATCGGGCGAGGCGAAGCCAGCACTCAGGTCAGGCAAGGCGGAACCCATCTTCCGTCATTTGGGCAAGAAGCATAGTAGTGTTCTTGTCTGATCGGAAGCATCAGCGTTTGATGGTTTATTAGTTCCACCTCATTGGGTACCCTAGTATTAGGTCCCCGACAGTAGCCCCCGAGTGATTCGGATAGAATTGCTCAGGGGGTGATTCAACTTGCCAGAGGGTGCGCGCGAACGCACCCGACGGGTGTAGCCCCCGAGCCCCGGGTGATTCGAGCAGGATCACGGTGGTATTTCGACTCGCCAGAGGGTGCACGCGAGCGCACCCGATGGGTGTAGCCCCCAAGCCCCCGGGTGATTCAGGTAGGATCGCCCGAGGGCTATTTCAAATCGCCAGAGGGTGCGCGTGAGCACACCCATTGGGTGTAGCCCCCGGGTGATTCGGGTAGAATCGCCCGGGGGTAATTTCGGACCCTTCGTGGGTATGGTTGTCAGATTGGGTTTTTGTCAACTAGGCAGTTTAAGGGGAACCCTGGTATCCTATTCGCAGGGATTCATCCAAGGTTAGTCTGGTTGAGATTTGTTTGTGCATCGAGGTTCAATTAAGGCTCGTGTGCCTAAGTTTTGGCCGCTCATGGTCCCATCCCTTGTTGGGATGGTCGTCGAGACTGTTGGGCTAGCCCTTGAACTCCTAGGCCCAAGGAGGCTAGAGAAAAGCTTTATGACCCGTATCCCCTCTGCGGGAAAAGAGTCATGGTCTGCCTAGGGAAGGCAAAACGTCCGGCGCGATTTTGGTGGGAAAGGATAGGGATCGTGGGCGCATGTCCCGTGACGTGACATGGTGGTGTATCGTGGCAGGATTGGAGACCTAGGCGGGCGGTTGCCCTTCTAGCATCCGTTGCCCCTATAAAATCGAGGGGTTCGCCCCTAGGGTTCCGTACCTTGCCTCCTTGCCTTTGCATCAACAACCTCCACCGCTAGTCGCCTGAGCCTCCCGCACTCGCATCGCAGCCACCATCAAGCTCGCATCCATATCGCAGCCACCATTAAACTCGCATCCACCCCCCTCCCAATTGTTTCAATGGAGCCATGGTGCAGATCCAACATCACCCCTCAGCGCCTGGAGGGCCTCGTCCGCTGACCACCACCGAGGAGTGGTGGCTGCCCGGTGATGAGGACGAGCCATCGCCACCCGAGGGGTATGTCATGTCCTTCGCTCACTTCCATGAGTGGGGATTCGCCATACCTGCTCACAAGTTCCTCCGGGGGCTGTTGGATTATTACTAGGTGGAGTTGCCGCACCTGACTCCCAATGGGGTCCAGCACATTGCGATGTTCATTGCCCTGTGTGAGGGGTTCCTAGGGATTAGTCCCCACTTCGATCTGTGGTGGTATCTCTTCGCCGTTAACCTGTCGAAGAAGTGGGTTGGGAGGTAAGAGCTAAGCGTGCCGACGGGATGTGCCAGCATTCATCTCCGCAACAACCGGGTGAACGAATACTCGTCAATGCGTCTGTCGACCTCCAACAAGGGGTGGCATTCGCTTTGGTTTTACTTCAAGGACAACATTGCCGCCCCCTTGCCAGTGTTCTCTGGGCGCATCATCAAAGAGGTCCCGGGGTCATAGAAGTGGGGTGTCCCGGACAAAGACAAGGAGAGGATCAAGGACCATCTTTCGCCCTCCAAATTCTGAAGGAGAGGGGCCTGAAGGGATTAGGGATCATTAGCGCCTACCATACGTGGAGGGTGGTGCTCCTGATGAGCCGTGCGCTTCCCCTGTACCTGATGGCGCTCAAGGCATTGCTCGAAGGGACAACGCTTGTCAATGAAGCGCTCCCCCCACTGAAGTGGCGCAGCGCATCAAGGAGGTGATGGAGCCTACGAAGGACAATGCTGGCACTATCCTTGATTTCATGTATTCGGTGCCGGGGCATCCCCCAATGTGGCCGGAACCGAGGTTCATCGACTTCGTAAGTTCTTTTCCCCTGTGTCTCCTTTTTTCTTAAGTTCCCAGCCCCTTGAAGGACCAGCCACAGAGACTCATCCTCGGGGATAGCCCAGCTCCGCTGCTGAAGGACCGGATCCTAGCAACAGCGAATCGCACCGTGGCTGAGTGGGATAGGAGGATGAGGGAGCTCAAGAAGAAGAAGATGCTACGGAACCAGGAAGCATGAGATCGAGGAGAGGAGACAGGCAGTGACGACGACAAGGAGGAGGAGGAGTTCGATGAGGTAATAGCCAACGTGGATTGGGATGTCCTGGAGGGCGAGGATTCGCTGATAGGCACCCGGTTGTCCACGCAGGGACCCTTCTCATTCCACATGGGGGGAAGTGAGTCCGTGAGGCGGGCCAAACCATTGGCCCGTCCTTGGGACTGGCCAGAGCGGGCGGATCCACTGCCACACCCGGGGTAGTGGTGGAGGACCAGTGGATGGGGGGAGGCGGATTTGCTGCCTCGCCCAAGGCGTCGATGGAGGGGGGCGGCTCCGCTGCTGCGTCCGACGAGCTGATGGGGGCAGGCGGATCTGCTGCCATGCCCGAGGAATCGACAGAGAGGGGTGGCTCTATCGCCATGCCCTCGGAGACAAGGGAGATGAGCCCCTCTGCCCGGGAGTAGGGTGTAGGCTCGAAACGGTCCCGCCTAGATGAGTTGGGGCAGGAAACTGGGGGTTCATCCCAAAAATATCCCTACCACCCAATAGTGCTGGAGTAAGTCACCGATTCCTCTGTTTTTCCTATTTTTCTATTTTTCGGTGTGACCTTATGCCTTTTAACCTTTTGCAGACTCTTGCGACGGGGCCGTTCCTTGGCGCTAGCACCCAAGAAGAGTGTTGCTCTTCAGGCGGAACGGGTGCCAGCACCCGACGCCGCTCCTATTTCGGGCATGAGCAGGGCCGATGTCGCAGTCTTATCGGCCGATCAGACATCGCCAGTGGTGGCGCCCGTGCCCTTGGCAGGCCAGGCAGGCATCAGGGCTGAAGAAGCGCCTTCGGGGGTCACCGAGCAGACGACGGCGGAGGTGACTCCACCATCTACGTCGGAGCAAACGGGGCCACCACTCGTGCTTGTGGCGCCTCTTGTGGTGGGCGCAGGGTCGCCAGTCGAGGCCTCGTGTTGCAAGTGGAGGTGGCCACGACCGCGCCAAGTCAGGAGCAGCTGGAAGCAGCCATGGTGGTGTCCAAGGGAGCGGCGCAGTCCGGGCCACCAGCGGTCCAGGCGGCGGCGCTAGAGGCAGGCCGGATTGAGGGGGACATGGCCAGAGGGTTCTCGAGTGTCATGGCGGTGGTGGAGAGGATCAGGGGGGTCTCCCGCGTGGGGTGAGCCACCGCTTCAGTGGGTGTCACCCCAAGACCCAACGTCGACTCTCTTCTCGCTCGACGATGCTTCCAAAAGCATGGAGCGGGAGAGTCTCGACATTGGGTTCTCGGCCATGATGGAGGCCTTGAGCCAGGCCAGGGGCATCCAGTGTGATGTCATCATTCCCGCTGGCTAGGTATCCGCTTTATCTTCCCTCTCACTTTCTTCTTTCTTCATGTGCTTTTGTATTTTCGTATTTTTGATACTGGTCTTCTTTTTAGTCCCTTATTGCTTGTAGCCAGGAGAAATCCTGGTTCCTCCACGAGCAGAAGGTGGAATGGGATCACCTCATCGAGGAGGCCTAGCTGTGCGGAGGTGTGGGTGCCTAGCTCACTGTCACCCAACAGTGGGAAGCCGAGGCGCATCGGGATGCGAAGGAGGCCCATGGGATGTTCCAGAATCTATCGGCGAGGGTGTAGCAGGACGAGGAGGCGGCTTCTAGGGTCCAAAAGGAGCGGGACAAGCTGCTTCAGAAGGATGCCGAGGCCAGCCAGTGGGCCATCGACCTCCTGGCTGAGCTGGAGATGGAGCAGGATCTCAAACTGAGAGCCGAGGAAAGGTCCGTAGCCCTGCAGCAAAGGGTGAATCAGGACACCAAGGAGATCGCCCGACTACGCAGGGAGCGAGATGAGCTGCACCAGACTACAGAAAGACTCCACTCAGAGCGTGGCATGGTCTGCGAGGAGCGTGGCCGTCTGAGAGCGCGATGAGGAGCGTCAGGTGGTCAGCTCCCTCCGGGCGGATCTTGGAGCCACGGTGACCCAAAGGCTAGAGGCCGAGAACATCTCTGCCGGGCTAGGCACAGAGCTTGCCAAGGTACAGGGGACTCTTTAGGCCGAGAGTGACGAGCATGATTTGCGCACTATCATTGGGGTGGTCCTCGATGACCTAGGGGTGGCGCGGCCGAGAGGAAACCAGCTCACTTGCGGCCCGTGCCATGGATATCACGGCGTGGGTGGGCTAGCTTGAGGAGAATGCCTTCCATGCGGGATCACCCAAGCCTTTGATGTTGCCCGCTCTCATTATGATTGTGAAGTTAACCTAGAGGTAATGAGCCTTGGCTTCGCGCCTGGCTATGAAAACTCCAAGCTGGATGAGATTGAGAAGGCGGTCACTCCCATTGCATGGAACCTAGCGGACAGGCTAAAAGGCATAGTTCTTCCTTCGAGGAAGTAGTTAGTTGAATAAGTTTGATAAACATCTATCTGTAATATGTGGACAAGTGTCGGTGCCTTTTGTGTCCGAAAACAGCTTCGCAATTTTGTTTCGTTCGTTTGATCTTACTTTCTTTCCTTTTGCATTCGAGAAAAAGGTTTATGCGATCCAATCTTTCCGTTCGTTAAGACTGTATGGCCTAAGGTGTATAAGGAGGAATTTCGATTATGCTGGTGAGCAAGGTTACCGTAGCCATCAGGGCGTGGGCTTTTTGTAGTCTTACCAGGCATGCTTGTTTATCTGTTCCCACAAATCTTGCCGCTAGTCTCGATGCGAGGAAAAGGTCTGATGTAATGACTATTTTGAAGAAATAAAGGGAGGTATTCATACCTTTATTAGCCCCCGAGTGAGATCCGACCCCTTGTGGTCGCTGGGGCCGGATGTTACTGGAGACCGAAGCGAGGGTAGCAAACTTACTCTTGTATTCGCACGTACCCCTTACTTAGGATTTGGATGATCGTTCCATGACCGCGCGTCTGGTCTCGTTGCTGGCCTGGCCTTCCTCGTGCCCCCGCACGTGGCGAAGATTTGGTCAAGGGTCGGTTCATTTTATGACTGTCGCCTCGTCCATAGTTTCTGCGACTAGAGGGTGGATGCAACATCACTTGCCTCGATGGCTCGAGTGACGTGCCTAATGAGCTCGCTAGCGGGGATGTTCGAACGGAATCCGATCCCGTTGCTTTGCGATAGAGTCGGCAAAGCCCCTGGGTGGCATTTCGTTGCTCCTTGACCTGCCTTCCAACAGATTCCCCCTAATGGGGATTCTATGGGCTCGGCTGAAGGCCGGATTGAACTAGAAGGTTGAGATGACCCTATCTGCCTCAATGCGGGTTGGGCAAAGGCCATTGAGGTTCATCTACGTTTTCTCCCCTGGCTCTTGTTTTGATGTGAGGTGGCCTCGGACCCTTCACGAGTTAGCCTTCGAACCTCGGTCCCTTGATCTTGGATCGAGCAGCTTGAGCCCCCGAGCCCCTTAGGGTCTGATAGGGGTCGGCCGTGCTTTGCGCGTCACCCTGTCCTTAGTTTCGCAACCGGAGGGGATGAGTTGATGACACTTGCCTCGACGGCTCGAGTGTCGCGCTCAATGAGCTTGCTAACGTGTATGTTCATGTGGAATCTGAGTCCAACATTCACTGATAGGGTCGGCAGAGCCCTCATGTGGCATTCCACTACTTCTTAACCCGCCTCCCAGCAGATGCCCGAGCTATTCGGTAGGCTCAGGTGGCCTGTTGGCCTCTCCTCGATGGAGATTCTGTGGGTTTGGCTCAAGGTTAGAATCGAACAAGAAAGGTCGAGATGTCCATATCCACTTCTGAGTGGGGTCGGGTAAGGCCACTGAGGCTCATCACCATTTTTCTCCCCTGGCTCTATTTGACACGAGGCGGCCTCGAGCCCTTCGCGGGCCGGCCTTCGAACCTCGGCCATTTGCCACTCATATCGAATGAGGCGACTACTGCTTCGTGACGCGACATGAAGCATTGGGATGCAGCGATTGCATATGCAGTGTTCGGATGATGGGATTCATGTATGATTTAATTGAAACAAAAATGGGGGTCGGTGACGTTACCTTGGTAGTATGAGCGACGAGAGGCTCTCATCGGACATGTCTGTGCGGGGTTTGGGTCTGACGTTTGCGACGGGGTCAGCGTGACCTGCAAGAGCATCGCATTTTTTCGTTCTTGTCGCTCGGCGGTGATCCAAGTCATTCGATTGATTTAGGTGACCTGGCAGCTTCTCCCCGAAGGAGATTTTGTAGGTGGACCCCTCCGAACTCTTCTTGAGAAGACAGATGCTAAAGATCGGGGTGCGGGGAACTATGAATTCGATTATGCTGGCGAACAAAAAACACCGTAGCCGCCGAGGCATAGGGTCTAGCGGTTCGTCCAGTTTTACTCAAAGTTTTGCACCCGCACCCCATGTCTCTAGTTTTAAAACGTAAGGAGGGGTCAGGCGATGATGACATCTAAACAAGTAGACACCTTTGGCAGCCCCCGAGCGATGTCCGTGCCCCTGCCGTTGCTGGGGTCGAAAGCTCGGTAGTGAATTTAACACGCAAGGTCAGTGAATAGAGGTGCTCAACTTTCAATGGTCGTTCGTTTTGTTGTTTTACCTGGGCCATCCGATCGACCCAGGAGGCCCGTTGGGCCCCCTAGACGGGGGTTCCATCATCGGGTCATTTCATGGTCCTGCCTGGGGAAGCGGAGAGTAGCCTGTGTGCGGGTGCGTCCTAATTCTCGTGCCCGGTGTGCGGTAATGGTGGGCCATGCCTAGGCAATGTCCTGTTTGACCAGGCGATGCCTCATCGACCAGAGTGCGCCCCGTCGGTCCAGGCGCGTCCCCTCGGATTCCGGTCAGCATCGATTTCCCATCTACATTAAATAGGGGAAGGAAGAGAGTTTTTCGTCCCAACCTTTTGCCTTTCCTCAGGTGCTGCGCCTCTTCCTTAAATAGGGAGGGGGAGGGGAGTTCTCGTCCCATTCCTTTGCCTGCTTCTGAGCCGCTACCTCTTCTCCTTCCTTTTCACCGAATGCGTTCGTGCGTCGCAACGGTTCCTAAGTGAGAGAGAGTAATGCTAGAGAGGGAAAAACTCACAGATCCGCTCATGAATCTGGAGCGTGATGTCGAGCTGGAGGTCATCCAACGTAGATGAGATGGTGTCGACCGCCTTTGCTAAGAAGAGGCTGCTTCCGTCGAAGGAGGAGGTGCACTAGAGGGCGATGAGTGTTGCCGATTTTGCCATCGCTCATGGCAGCCTTTCTTCAGCAGGAAACACCCCCTGTCGAGACGCCATTGTCAGGGTTGTGGCTTATCATGATGGCATAGTCCCTGGATGCCCCAGCGGAGGTGCCGTTGTTAGGGCTGCGGTTGATCATGATGCCGTAGTCCCTAGATGCCCCAACGGAGGTGTCGTTGTCAGGGTTGCGGCTGATCATGATGGTGTAGTCCCTAGACGCCCCGGTGAGGGCACCATAGTTGCCGACGTGGTGCTTGATGTTGCAGACGATGGTGCCCACGAGGGTCCCGTGGAGAGGTAGGACGTCGCCGATGGAGAGCGTAGCGCGGCGACCGTAGTAGTGCTCATAGTAGGACTGGTCAGAAACTGTAATTGAATAAGTTGTGGGAGAGCCCCAAGTGAATAGTCTTTTGTATTTATGAATACATTAGTCCTTTTCATGATGGAATCACTTTGTAAGCGATGAGTTTGTGCAAAAAATGAACAAGTTTTTCAAATTTCGTTACGGCAAACAGCTTTTCAGCTCTTTTCCCTCTTTTCGCAGAAGAGGTTTGGTGCCTTCCGACCCTTCCCATAGTTAAGGTCGCAAAAAACTTGGAGTGCGGGTGAATCAATTTTGATCACGCTAGTGAGCAAGGAGGTCATAGTCGCTAGGGCGTGGGTTTCCCACAGTCCTACCAGTTATACTCAGATTTGGTTCCCGAAATCCTAGCCCTTAGGACTTGCCATGAGAAAGGAGGGAAAACTCAGAGAATATTTGCAAAGATCACACAGAGAGTGTTTGCAAGATAAATGTACTTCTATTAGCCCCCGAGTGAGGTCCGACCCCTCGCAATTTGCAGGGGTCGGATGTCACTAAAGATCGGGGATTTTTGAACACAAAAACTGATAAGAAAAAATATGCGTTTATTTAAGGGTAAAAATGATGTAGCTGCTTGATGTTTCAGGTGTTGGTGAAGACCTCACCGTCGATGGTTTTCAACTTGTAGGCGCCTATCCAGAGTACTTCCGTGATGACATACGGCCCCTCCCAAGGTGGGGAGAGCTTGTGGCGGTCCTTGTTGCTTTGCACGAGGCGGAGAACCACGTCCCCGACGTTGAAGGCTCGGTCCCGCACCTGTCGGCTATGGCACCATCGCAACGCCTGCTAGTACTTGGCCAAACAGAGGAGGGCAATGTCACGGGCTTCGTCTAGCTGGTCCATTGGCTCCCTATTCATCGTATGCTCTGATTCTTGGCGCTCCATAGTCGAGGTCGGTTGGGAGGATGGCCTCGGAACCGTAGACCATGAAGAAAGGTGTGTAGCCGATGGCCCAGCTGGGAGTTGTCCTCAGGCTCCAAAGCACCGCAGGGAGCTCGGCGACCCAACGTGCACTGAACTTGTTCAACCGATTAAAGATCCTAGGCTTGAGGCCCTGTAGGAGCATGCCGTTTGCGTGCTTGACCTACCGTTCGTTCAGGGGTGCGCGATGGCGGCCCAATCGACCCGGATGTGTTGTGTATCGTAGAATCGAATGAATTTCTTGCCGGTGAACTGTGTGCCATTATCTGTGATGATGGAGCTTGGAACTCCAAAGCGATGGATGATGTCGAGAAAGAACAGCACAGCTTGCTCGGACTTGATCATGGAGATCGGCCAAGCTTCAATCCATTTTGTGAACTTGTCTACGGTGACAAGCAAGTGGGTGTAGCCCCCGGGCACCTTTTTGAGAGGTCAAACCAGATCAAGCCGCCAGACCGCGAAGGCCCACATGATGGGGATCATCTGGAGTGTCTAGGCTGAGAGGTGAGTTTGCCGAGCGTAGTACCGACACCCTTCATAGGTGCATACGATATGCTCAGCGTCGGCTACTATAGTGGGCCAGTAGAAGCCTTGTCAGAATGTGTTCCCAACTAAGATTCTAGGTGCAGCGTGGTGACCGCAGACCCCACTATGGATATCGCCCAGCAGAAGCTTCCCCTGTTCGATGGGGATACAGAGCTGTAGGATCCTAGTGTGGCTTCGTTTGTAGAGTTCACCTTCTACAAGAACGAAGGACTTGGCGCGACGTGCGAGCCGTCGAGCTTCCATTTTGTCCATTGGTAGCATATCACGGAGGAGGTAGTCTAGGTAGAGTGTTCTCTAGTCATCCAGAGGGTCAGGCTCTGTCACTGGATCCTCTTCAAGCTCCATGACCACGGGGCTGGATGAAGCCGTCGGTTGGTTAGCCCTCAGGGCTGGATCGGGTGGGCCATCATCGGCCCGCTCTGACCCTACGTAGCGTACCGAGGGTTTGTGTTGGTCGCTGGCGAAGATGATCATTAGCACCGGCTCTTGACCAGACGCCACTTTTGCAAGTGCGTCGGCCTCCTCGATGAGGCGCCTTGGGATATGATTGAGTTCGAGGCCATCGAACTTATCCTCTAGCCGTCGGACTTCTTGGCAGTATGCAGCCATTTTAGCATCGTGGCAGCTTAACTCCTTCATAACTTGGTTGACAACCAGCTGAGAGTCACCCTTGATGTCGAGGCGTCGGATGCCCAACTCGATGGCGATACGTAGGCCGTTGATGAGTGCTTCATACTCGGCCACATTATTTGATGAGGGGAAATGGAGCCGAACCATGTACCTCATGTGGACCCCGAGGGGTGATACGAAGACCAGCCCCATGCCAGCGCCCTTCTTCATCAGTGATCCGTCAAAGTACATCATCCAGTACTCTTAATCGACGGCCGCCGGTGGTGTTTGGACCTCGGTCCATTCCGCAATGAAGTCAGCCAACACCTGGGACATGATCGTCGTTCGAGAGGCATATGTAATGCCTTGATCGATCAACTCGAGCGCCCACTTCGCGGTTCTTCCCGTGGCATCCTGGCTCTGGACGACCTCATCGAGGGGGAACGACGTCATGACCGTTACGGGGTGTGACTCGAAGTAGTGGCGTAGCTTCCTCTTAGTGATAAGGATGGTGTATAGGAGCTTCTGGATTTGGGAGTAGCGGGTCTTGGAGTCGGATAGTACCTCACTAATGAAGTACACAGGGCGTTGTAACTTGAGGGCGTGCCTCTCTTCTTCCTGCTCTACTACTAGGGCGGCGCTGACCACTTGCATGGTGGCCGCTATGTATAGCAGGAGGGATTCTCCATCGCTTGGAGGAACTAGGATCGGGGGCCTTGTCAGAAGTAGTTTGATCATGTCAAGTGCCTCCTAGGCCTTAGATGTCCACTCGAAGCGGTCGGCTTTCTTCAGGAGTTGGTAAAGGGGAGACCTCATTTGCCGAGGCACGAGATGAATCAGCTAAGGGCGGCAAGGCACCCGTGATTCGCTGAACCCCCTTTATGTTCTGGATCGAGCCCATCCTTATGATGGCTGAAATTTTCTCTGGGTTAGCTTTGATGCCACGTTCGGAGATGATGAAGCCGAGCAGCATGCCCCTCGGGACCCCAAAAACACACTTCTTGGGATTGAGTTTGATGCCATTTGTCCGAAGTTTCGCAAAGGTTTGCTCAAGATCGGCAATGAGGTGGTCAACCCATTTTGGACTTAACTACGATGTCGTCAGCGTAGGCCTCAACGGTCCACCCGATGAGGTCCCCAAAACATCTGAGCATACAACACTGGTACGTAGCCCCAGCGTTCTTTAGACCGAACGGCATTGAGACATAGCAGAATGATCATAAGGGGGTGATGAAAGACATCGCGAGTTGGTCGGACTCTTTCATCGTGATTTGATGGTAGCCGGAGTATGCATCAAGGAAGCAGAGGGTTTCACACCCCGAGGTAGAGTCGACTATTTGGTCTATGCACGGTAAAGGAAATAGATCCTTTGGGCACACTTTGTTGAGACCCATATAGTCTACACACATCCTCCATTTCCCGCTCTTCTTTCGCACAAGAACGGGATTGGCTAACCACTCTAGGTGGTATACTTCCTTGATGAATCCGGCAACCGATAGTTTTGCTATCCCTTCACCGATGGCCCTGTGCTTTTCCTCGTCGAAGCGACATAGGCGTTGCTTCACCGGCTTGGAGCCTAGATTAATCTTTAGGGTATGCTCGGCGACCTCCCTTGGAATGCCTGGCATATCTGAGGGTTTACACGCAAAGATGTTGTTTACACCAGAATTTGGAAGAAGGATTTTAGACGCTCAAAAGCTCCCAAAACCATGTCAGCAAGGAATCAATTACGTATAGATCGAAAACAGCTGATTTGGGTACAGCACTAGAATCGGCTTTCTTTAGATAGCGCCAGTGGAAAACGACAGAAGCTATGATCGGCGCTGGAACAAGGCATGCTGGACTCTACAAAAAGGGAAAGATTAGAGTCCAAGTTATCTTAAATTAGGAATGTTTTCGTTTTTTATGTCAAAGATTGTAACAAATCGTGCTCGAGTAGGATTCATGTTTAGACTTCGGGTATAAATATCAAATCGTGCTCGAGTAGGATTCATGTCTAGACTCTGGGTATAACAAATCGTGCTCGAGTAAGCTTATGATCCATACTCAGTCGATGACGTCTATGAAGATGAAGAGGAAGAGGTTGCTGCAGCTGAATGGAATTACGGCAAAAAGACAGTGATGGTGCCAAATCCTTAGGGAAGAGGAGTCGAGGAGAGCTATGACTTTGATGTCACAAAATCGGACAAGCTCTTTGACTTCTTACTTGAGAAGGGCCACATCAAATTGCCGAACAATCATGTTATGTTGCCCCCTAAACAATTGAAGAATAAGAAGTTCTGCAAGTTTCATAATGCTACTTCTCATTCCACCAATGAATGCAGAATTTTCCGGCAGTATATATAGAGAGCTATTCAGCAAGGGAGGCTCAAGTTCGATACGCCTCGGAAGATGAAAGTTGATGATAATCCTTTCCCAAGAGATCAAAATATGGTTGATGTTGGGTTATTGAAAGGAAAAACTAAGGTTCTAACATCGGCCAAATCAAGAGAAGCTGGAACAGTTGACCCCAAGATACAAATATCGGCTGATGAATACAGAGAGATTAGAAAACATCATGATCAGCAAAAGAGCCGATATGAACAGGTGAAGCATCAAAGGATGTAGCAACAAAGCCGCGAGTTACATCTCGAATCTTGTTGAATAAGTGGCAGCGGTAGAAAGAAAAGGATTATCAGCGATGGTTAGAGGATCAAGAATACCAACGCCAACTAGAAGAAGAGAGGTATGAAAGAAGACAAGCCAAATCGCACTGGAATTGTCCTTTCTTCAGATACTACTGGAACGAAGGTTTGAAATTGCCTACCAAATATGACTATCCAGAATGCAGCAATCAATATTGGGAGTTTAGGCAATCTCAAATCAACCGCCGGTCTATCCATGCCCAGGATGCATATCATCATAATAACATGGATCGGCGCTTAAAAAATAAAAGTATTCATGATCGGCTGGGAAAAAGAGTTGTTGACCAAGACTGGGCTGATCATGAAAAAGGAGGCAACCAAAGGGATCATGTCTGGCAGGAAGGCCAATGGTGCCCCGGAGGATTGATAAGAAGCCAGAAGAGAAGAGTGCAGCACCTAAGGAATAAAGAGATGGAACAGACTCAAGTATCCGGTAAACCTCAAGCATGGCGTGCCAAGCAAATAGCCGATAGAAAGCAACCATCGGCTAATATCCAAATGGCTTTTCTGTGCCATCAGAGTTCAAAGCTCCGGCAAATCAAGAAGTTTATTCGGATTTCGATGAATCAGAGTATGAAGAGATGGTTGCCAAGTTGACAGTTGTGCAGCAAGCGATATTTGACAGACCAGTCAAACATCGCCACTTGAAAGCGTTATATATGAAAGGTTTTGTTGATGGAAAGCCGATGAGCAAGATGTTAGTAGATGAGGGTGCTTCCGTCAATCTTATGCCTTACACTACTTTTCGTAAGCTTGGCAAGGGACCAGGGGATTTGCTTGAAACCGACATGATGCTTAGAGACTTTGGAGGAAATACATCCAAGACCCGGAGGCAACAAACGTTGAGCTAACAATTGGGAGTAAGACTCTGCTCACCACGTTCTTCATCATTGATGGAAAAGGGTCTTATAGTTTGCTCCTTGGTCATGATTGGATCCATGCAAACTGCTGCATACCATCGACCATGCATCAGTGTTTGATTCAATGGCATGGAGATGATGTCGAATTGGTTCGTGCTGATGAATCTGTGAGCATTACAACAGCCGATCCAGTCTTTTGGGAACTGGGAGATTTCGAATGTTTCTCTGGCAAGACATGGAAAGAAGGCTTCATTAAAATCAGCAATGAAAGCCAACAGCTGATGCAAGCGATCGGCTCTGAGAGTTTGTTTTAGTAGAAAAGTCACAGCTTCACGCCGGCTGTTGGATCAAAGGAAAAGGAGTATTAAGTCTTGGAGATGGGTTTAGGCCGACGTATATGAGGGCTGAGTTAAAGTATAAGTGCGATTCAGAGTTAATGGATTTCTTAAGAGAAGTTCTATTTCGCTTAATAGGACGCTTGACCTAGGTTGATTACTCGTCCGACCTTTTGTATTGAAAGTTATGCGAGACATTATCCTAGCATCTGATCAACACTTGGTAGCTGATTCATTCTCGGCTTTAATAACCGGTACCAGGAGGGTATCGCCTCTAGTTCAAAAAGTAAACATCTTCAAAGATAGTAATAGTCGATATGAGATGTATCTCCTATAGAGCAAAAAACAAAAGAGCAAGAAACATCCGTAGTCATGCACGAAGGCATTGCATTGAAACATAATCATAAAAGAATAGGAGTCTTCATTCATCGGTTCATCCTAAGTACAAACTAATCGAAGACCTTGTTCACCACATCCTAAGCAGGTGTGATGTCCACGATGGCCTCTACTACTGCGGTAAAATCTTCTATCAGATCTTCATATTCCTCAGGGCCATCGTCAGTCGGAAAGCCAACCTCCATGGTGTGGAGATCATGCCCGGTTTGGACCTACGCTGCAGTTAGCGCCACCGACGTGCCGCGATGAACGCCGTGAAGGGCAATCTCCTAGACACGGACCGGGATATCTTGGAGGCGAGCGTCAATGATAGAACCCCTAGCATTGACAACATCCGCGGCCGCATTCGCCGCCAATAGAAGAGACTCTAATTGCACCGTTTGGGCTGGCGATTGCAGAAGAATATCAAGACAAAGGCAATGGAAACCAAGATAGAAATGTTCATGAACCTCGTTTTACCTGCTAGCGTGGCGTCAGACACAGCTAGTCGCACCCGAACGGCGCTAGCCTCCTCTTCGGCCGCATTGAGGGCGCTTGGAAAACCCCTAGACGGATCTCAAGCTGGCCATTATTACGAATCGCTTTAGAATAGCGATCCTCGACCGCTCTCCATTCTCAGAAAAAGCTCCGAGCATCATCGCCATCATATGAGTTGGAAGAACCTGATGAGGCCAGCCCAGAAGATGCAACATCAGTTGGTTTGCCAGTCCTAGAGAAAAAGGGTGAAGATTGTCATTCACAACAAACCTGTAGGTGAATCAAAACTGTTCATCATCATAAACAAGAAATGTCGATCTCACCTCATGCGTCGGAGATGCTGATTCATCGGCATAGTCTCTTCTAGGATTTCCTCCGCCACGCGCTTGCCTCGGTTATCTTCATCGGTCATGAAGGACGATTGGATCTATGAAAGGGAGAAAGAGAATCGCTATAGGGTTTCGATAGGCGGAGAAGAGCGGAGAAACAGTTGCAAGTAAGGGTGTATTTGGGGCCAAAACCACCAGCCGGTATTTGAAGACCTAAAGTGAAGGGACGGACGTCTCGGGACGTGTAAAAGGCAATAGCAATTAATGGAAGGCGAAGCACCGCTTCACTAATGCCGATGGGAATACGGCACTGAGCAACTGAAAGGCAGGAAATCAAAGGGTTCTCTTAATAAAAGCCGTGTTTTCAGACTTGATTAAACTAAGGGTCTGGATTGGCTATATCAAATTGGCTCTTTAGCCGAAGAAGGAAGCATGAGTAAACAATGGAGAATATGATCGGTTCTACACGAGACCCACGACGACATGCAGATCTCAAGTCTGGGGCACCATGGGTCACTCTCGGTATTTCCAGTCAAATGGCATCAGTTCCCGCAGGCTATTGACTTCTCCAGCTGATCCAAGAATGCTCGCAAAGACACACTTATGATGACCAGAAGGCGAGACAGCTAGTATGGTCACCTAATCAGGGGAAACCTTATCGGCTCAGGCATTGCGCGCTTGATACATTTTGGAGACGCTGGGAGGAGGAGAAAATTCGGTAGAGCAATCAAATGGGAAATATTTGAAGGAATATTACCCTAGCGTTTGGATTGATTCTTAACAACCGATTTGCTCAGTCGTCAGTTTTAGTAGCCGACACCAGAAGGGTATCGTTGCTAGTGAGAAAACAAACCCGAAGGGGTGAAAGCCGGTACGATGCGTATCGATTATGCCAATGGAGTGATGCATATAATGTAGAATACAAAACGAAGGAGAAGTCACTCAAGACGAAGTAATTATTTGCTAAATGCCACCTATTACAAGTTATGGACCGGGAAACACTTTGCCTACTATATCATCGACCAGGGTGTTGAAGGCCACAGAGTCGGTGGCACTACGGAAGTCCTCAGTCAGACGCTCATGATCCCCAGGGTGCACTGCGTCCGAAAAACCATGAGGAAGAAGCCAAAGATTGTGGCCAGAACGAGCCTGTGCGGCGGCCAATGCCGTGGCAGCACCAAGACGGACGCCATGAAGAGCGACCTCCCTGACGTGATTCGAGATGTCATACAGGCAAACTATTAGGACAGCACCTCTGGCATTAACAAATCCTACCACGTACTCCACAGCTAGTTGAAGGCTCTCTAGTTGGGTGGACAAATCTGAAAGGTTCAAGAGAGAGATGATCAGAATCCTGAAGGTGAAATTGAAAGGAAACGAAGGTTATGATATCTCACCCAAAATTCTGGCCTCGGCTTTGGCCAATTTGTCATCCACTGAATCAGCCATGGGAGGCGATCGGCATCAAGCCATGGCCAGGGTTGATTCTGTGAGAGAAAGACATTCGGCGAGACCTTGGCCGTGATTGTCGATGGTGGCGAGCAGGTCATCATTGCCAATCCGCCGCCTTGGGTAGCAAGGAAGCCAACGATGAGCTATCGATGAGGAAGACCCCAAAGGCTGAACAGAGTCGGCCCTATAACCTGAGGCAGTGGGCACATCACGGGCTGCACCGTCTTGATGATGAAGGCGCTGGCGTGATGATGTAGATCCATCGAGAGCCCCCTCAGCAGACCTTTTGATGTTCTCCATGATCTCAAGCTTATGGAAAAAGCAAGGACTATACTGAGGGTGCCGAGGGATTGAGACAAAAGCGAGTTGTTGCTTGACCCTCAGCCGTAGCCCATATATATAGCCTAGGGAGGCAAAATTGGTTCCGCCAGAGGTATGGAATTGAAATCAGAGACGGAAACGGATCAACACTCCTAGGAATTCAAGGAACAGATAATGAAGAGGCAACATATTTGAACTTATCGCTTCCCTAAGTTACGAAGCATCGTGGGACGAATACAAAGAATTTGCATGGATCAGAAATCAACCCACCAAGGCTTCTTTTGGATTGAAGGGAGTACGGACCCCCACAAGGCCAAAGATCATCATAAACCAAGTTACATCGGCCCATTAATAAGATTATGCCAAAGAAAGGGAAAAGTCACCTGACTAGCAGATACACAGCTAATTTCTCTGTGACTGGGAAACCGCTAGAAAGAAGCTTGTGGTTTTCCCGATAGGCATTTGATGGAACGAACAAGGGAAAAGTGCCCACACACTCTAGCCCTTGCAAACACTAGAACAGCTCTGCGAGCCTAGTGAGAAGATGCATGCGATATCACAAGACTTCTTCTAGCTGCAGTAGCTGATTCTTTTGCTCGACAAGGTGCTAGAATGAGCGACACAATCACCCTACATACAAGAATTCTTCTAACCGCTCAAGATCATCATAACAAAAGGATAGACCATGGAGGATCCAGCGGAGTTGGGAGCACTCGGAAAGACGGATGGAAGAGAAACATGGCTGAAGTAGTGAGTTGCTCTCGCCAGGGTCGGATAAGCGTTTTATAGCCAGTCCAGGAAGATGAATCCAAATGCCCGTGAAACAGTGGTGCTCTTGCAAAAGTTTTGAGGCATAGGCTCGTGAATGGACGCAAGCGGTGACGGACGGTGGACCCCAGATCAAGGTTCTCTACCCGTGACTGTGGACCAATCAGGGATGCATACAGGATAATTTTGGAATAAAATTACTTTATCCCAAAATTGGGGGCATATGTTTACACCAGAATTTGGAAGAAGAATTTTAGAGGCTCGAAAGCTCCCAAAACCATGTCAGCAAGGAATCAATTGTGTGTAGATCAAAAACAGCTGATTCAGATACAGCACTAGAATCGGCTTTCTTCAGATAGTGCCAGTGGATAACGACAGAAGCTATGATCGGCGCTGGGACGTGGCATGCTGGACTCTACAAAAAGAGAAAGATTAGAGTCCAAGTTATCTTAAATTAGGAATGTTTTTGTTTTTTATGCCAAAGATTGTAACAAATCGTGCTCGAGTAGGATTCATGTCTAGACTCCGGGTATAAATATCAAACCCCGGCTATTGTAAAACACACAATCAATCAAATACAAGTCAATTTACTTTTTTCGGCACCGGCCACCCCTTAGAAGTAGGAGTAGAGTAGATCTCGGTGAGTTCTTCAGCAAGTACGGCTGCATCGATTCGGTCGACCTCCACTGCTTGTCTGTAAGTACCGTCATTGTTTATACCTCTGTTCATATGGCTGCATCGATCTGGTCGACCTCCACTACGACTCTGGTATAGGCTAGTTATCGACTCTTGCCAAGTTCAAGTATGGTCTATGTGATTCTGCCTCACACCCCACTGCTTGAACTAGATCAAGGTCAAGTTATCGGCTCTACCTTTGAATGGCAGTCTTTGGTAGATTCATTAAGTTACCGATATTGCTTATTACTTTCATTGTTGATCTAATTACAGCAATATCACTCTGTCCGATTGAGATTGATTTGGATCGGCCTTATATCTTGTTTAACCCATCATTTGCTAATCTAAAACTAATCTAATCTATGCCTTAAACAATGAGTTATGTTTTTATCAACTGTTTTACATCAATCTTAATCGTGCATAGCGTGCGATTAAGGCATGTTCGATCTTGAGTAGATCTATTGGTTAGCGAGAACCATTCCATGGCTCGTTATCATGGCCTGTGGGATTCTGCCTCTCACCCCACTGTTAGCACTGTGGAGTGGGGATCGTTAGTTGGTAGATTTGTTCCTGAGAAGGCATGACCTTAACTGTGCGCTATGCCTGAATCGGCTGTTTAGCCGATATCGAGCGCTCTCACGAACAGTTCACATTATGAGACCATTGAAGTAGAGATAAGTTGAAAGATATGTTAGCCCCATGATCTTGTTATTGTATTACGGCCTGCATGATTCTGCCTCATGCCCCACTGGTCATGGCAATAGATAAGATATAACATGTTCATTAAATTTATCTTTATTAAATGGTTAAGTGGTGTTGAATTGTTTCTTTATATAAAAAGGGGTTTGGTTACTTGTAATCATTGGCTCAGTTTAAACCGATCATCGTTGATATCTTATTGCTTTTGATTAATTTTTGCTCGAATTATGTTTATCCTGAATGATAACCGATTCTTCTTACACAACCCCATGAGCTTTAACTGATTTATTCTTATGAATATGCTGGAATCGACTATTTAGTCAATTTCCTCTCATATCGGATCTCAGAGCCACCCATTTGGGACTGTCTGGCAACACCGGCACGTTCCGCCCTTAATTACTGATAAGCTTTCTCTCCTTGTCAATTGCAGGGTCAAATTGACTGGCACGTCTCGGGAGGATTGCGCAGGATCGACCGCCCTTGCGCTGAAGCTAGGCAGATCTGCTCCATCGAGCGGACCCTTCCGGCTTGCTGCGTGTGTCCTCGGCATGGGATGAAATTCTGTGCCGACAGATGTCTTTGTTGTCGCGGAGGAAGTCGACGAGCACGCTTTCCTATTCAGGGGGAAAGTGTGGTACCAATGTGTACCGTTTTACCCTCGGAGCTGCTGGGATCCATAAGGACCTCCTTGAAGCCCTCTACTAATTTTGAATGACCCGGTCGATTTCTTCGCGTCGGGCATTCCTTCGGCGACCTCCTCTTTGAGGGCGGTGAGTTCTCCAGAAGCGACGATTCCAATGGCGTGGCCACAGCACTCGACCTCGCACTCGTAGGCGCGCTGGAAAGAGGTGCCGACGGTGATGACCCCGTGGGGGCCCGACATCTTCAGCTTGAAGTATGTGTAGTTGGGGACGGCCATGAACTTCGCGTAGCATGGATGTCCCAGTATGGCGTGGAAGGTGCCGAGGAACCCAACCACTTTGAAGGTGAGGGTCTCAGTCCTATAATTAAACTGATTCCCGAAGGTGATGGGCAGGTCGATCTGCCCCAGTGGTATGGCCTGTTTCCCGAGCACGATGCCGTGGAAAGGTGCTCAGGTTGGGCGGAGGTTCGTGTGGTTGACGCCCATCTTGTCAAGCGTCTTGGCATACATGATGTTGAGGCCGCAGCCTTCGTCCATCAGTACCTTGGTGAGTCGCTTTGAGCCGATGATTGGGTCGACCACAAGAGGATACCTCCCTGGGTATGGGACGGTATCCAGATGGTCGGTCCGATCAAAGGTTATGACGGACTCCGACCACCGGAGGAAGGGAGGTGTGGTTGGTTGGGCCATGTAGACTTCGCGGCATGCGACCTTCTGACGGCGTTTGGAGTCGTAGGCCGCTAATCCGCTGAAGATCATAAGGCAGCCGTCTGGTGTTGGAAAACCGTCATCCTTCTCCTCAGTGTCGTTCGTAGTGGGAGGAGGATTCTTCCCCTGCTCCCCTTTGCTGGAGCCTCTGGACAAGAACCACCGCATGAGGCTACCGTCCTTGAGCAGATGCTTAACAGGAAAGGCGTGGTTCGGGCACGGCCCCTCGAGTAATTTTTTGAAGTGGTTCAGAGTGCCCTTTGCGGGCTTCTGACCACCCTTGCGGTCAGCAGCGGCCACGAGTGAGTCCTCGCACCGTTGCTTCTTATTCTTCCTTTTAGCGAAACGATTGGAGGTGCCTTCGTCGGCACCCTTGTCCTACCTTGCCTTGCCCTCGAGGCGATCAAAGATCGCTCCGACTGCCTCTTCTCCTGAGGCGTGGCTGGTGGCGATGTCTAGGAGCTCCTTGGTGGTCCGTGAGCCCTTGCGTCCTAGCTTAAGAACCAAGGACTCGCAGGATGTCCCGGACAGGAAGGCTCCTATCACGTCGGTGTCGGCGACGTTGGGGAGCTCGTTGCACTATTGGGAGAAGCACAGGATGTACCCGCGAAGGGTCTCATCGGCCTTCTGGCGGTAGTTCTTGAGGTCCCATGGGTTCCTAGGACACTTGTATGTGCCCTAGAAGTTTCCCACAAAGATCTCCTTCAAATCCGCCCAACTCTGGATTGCGTTGGATGGCAGGTGCTCCAACCACGCTCATGCCAAATCGGCCAAGAACAGTGGAAGGTTGTGGATAATGAAGTCATCATTATCCGCGCCACCGGCTTGACAGACAAGCCGATAGTCTTCAAGCCAAAGTACGAGGTTTGTCTCCCTAGAGTACTTAGGGATATTGGTAGGTGGCCGGTACCTTGGTGGGAAAGCAGCGTTGAGGATGTGCCGACGGAAGGCCTAGGGCCCTGGCAGGCCAGGGCTCAGGCTTCGGTCCTCGCCGCTGTCGTAACGTCCACCGCATCGAGGATGATAGCCGTGGCGGGCTCCTTCCCTTGGGTCATTGTAGGTGCGTCTGCGGGCATCGATGGTGCTACGTGCGTCACGGTTACGGCCGAGACACTGATGTATCTGGGCTACAGCGCGCTGCCCGCCGCCTTGTAGAGCCTGGTGGACTAATGCGTCCCTAGCGAGGCGCATCGAGGGCGTGCACTGGCTGGTGTCGAGCTCGCGTCGTCGAGACAACGAGCTCTCCGCCTGCTGCGCCGCCGCACGCTCAAGCAGCATGTGAATTTCGCGGTGGGCCCGACGATCCTCCGGCGTTGCGGCCTCTGGAAGGCCATGAAGCAAGGCCATTGCGGCGGTGATGTTCTGGCTTGCCTGAGTGAAGTGAGGAAGGGTCTCATCATCGGCGATGATCCTTCGGTTCACGTCACAGGCCACGACACGTGCGTGCCCACCGTCTCTGCGGCGTTCGATCTCTCAATCGACCTCCGTGTATTCCCAAACAAGCTGTTGTCTGGCTTCATTGATCTCTCGCTTCTAGGCTCTCAGCTGCTCCACCCTTACGCGAGGTGGGGCCACTGTATCTCCTTCGGTTTTGCCACCAAGGTTGCCTGCAGGGGTAGCCTCCTCTACGGAGGCGCTTTTGACGTGTCCCTCAGAGGTATCCGCCATGAAACATTCTCGGGAGGGGTGGTGGCTCCCCCTACCGGAGTCAGAGCTAGAGTTTGACCCTGGCCCCTCTGCGATGAGGTCATGGAGGGATTATGTTACGCTTTCGATCATTCCCACGAACTCATTGTTCGTGGGGGGTGGGATCGTGCGTTGTGCCACAAGGTGGCTAATGGTCGCCGCGGCGTTACGGAGACCGAATGGGAACGCTGTTGGGGCGCTCTCGTGCGGAGTGTTCTGGAGAGAGGGTGAGGCAGCGCGGGTCCTCCCTAGACGGCTGGGGTCCAAGGGAGAAGCCAAGCCGGTGCTCAAGCCTCTCGTAGTGGAAGCCGATGGAGGGGAGAGGTCGGATGGCGACATGGGCCAACACCAACTCTCCTCCCATCGTGACGATGAAGTCTAGGTCACCAAAACGGACGCGTGCGCCCGGGACCTAGCTAATTGCGTGGTTAGCCATCCGAGGCCTGATTTGGAATGCGCAAAGGCCCCTACCTAGCGCGCCAACTATCGGTGTTTTGAACAAACACCAACTAGTAAATTTATAATTGTTGCGTCTTAGGCCCAGATGGTGTACTAAAGGACACAAGGTTTATACTGGTCCAAGCAGAATATCCCTACATCCAGTTTGCTGTTGCTCGTGTTATTAGTACCAGAAAAAGGTTCATAGTAGGGGGTACAAACGGTCGAGAGAGGGACATGTCCCAAGTCTATGATAGAAAGGTCAAAAGGGCGCCAAGAGCTTGGTTGCTGCTTGACTGTGTGTTGTGTGGAATCGATTCATCGTCTTGTGCCTCAAGAGCGATCGGTCGGTCCATCGGTCGGTCCATCGGTCGGTCCTCTCTTTAGTGGGGTGCCCTGTCCTCCCTTTTATAGACCAAGGGGGAGCAGGGGTTTACAGATGGGAGAAAGGGAAAAAACCAAAGGTAGAGAAGGTCCTTTGAGGGAGCCGGGTCTTCCTTTTCCCCTGTTCCTGTCCTGCTAACATGGCAGACCGTGTCAGGAATGGCGTGTTCGTTGATCCTTATAGGGCAGTGCTCTGGCCTCTTTCAGCAAGCGGGTGCGTCCCATCCTACACCGGAGGATGATGCGGCATGCCAAAGAGCCGAGCTGTGACCCTTCGGGGAGTAGACGGGGAAGTGACCATACGTCTATCACTATAGATGATGTGAGTTCTGTCTTGGATCATAGTGGTTGTCATATGCTCGTGTTAGTATCCGCGTCCGAGGGCTGATGGCGGCGCCTACAACACTGTGGGACAAAAGTCAGCGCCTACAACACTGTTCGGGCCCTGTCAGTCGAAAAGGGCCTAAAGCGCCCGTCCCGTCGTATCCTGACAGTACCTTCCTACAGGCATGCAGGGCATGACCCTCGATATTGCTGTTGACCCGAATGTCCTATCCTACCCTATGCTCGTCATCATGAAGGAGCAGGGTGCAATCGTCGGGCGGGACGGTGCCTACCCCTACCCTCGGCCCGTCATTGGCGAGGCGGAGGGCCCCGACGCACTGACTACCACCATCGGGCAAGGCGGAGCCCACCCCAAAGGCGTTGGGTGGCGGTGAGACCATTGTTGGGCGGCTGAGCCGTCGAGGCGAGAGCCCCCATCTTCCGTCGTTCGGGCAAGAAGCGTAGTAGTGTTCTTGTTTGATCGAAAGCATCAGCGTTTGATGGTTTATTAGTTCCACATCATTGGGTACCCCGGTATTAGGTCCCCGACAAATATTATAAGCTTTATTCTCTCATTTATGATCCTGATGAAAAAATGTGGATTTTTGAGTTCTCCCTTGGGGTGTGCTCGACGAAACTGCGTAGTTTAGTGTCCTCTCTTGAGTACTTAGTGTCTAATGAAAGACAAGTACTTCTGGGAGGCATTAGATTAGACGGTTCTGCCACAACGATGAATGCTTTCATATCCATGTTAATGCTTCATGGGCATTTTCCTTTCACAATCTTGTTTAAAAGTGGTGTCTAAACTTGATTGCAAACCATCATCATCCAGTTCTATAACCTTGCTAGCTATTTTATTTTCACATGACATTGATTGATTTATAAGCTTTGCAATGCACTTTTTTTTCTTATGTGCTATAAAGAGTTAATAGTCTTGGGATAAGCATGGTGTTTTGATCTTGGTTAATAAGTCTCTATGGCATAGAGAAATTCAACAACCTAGTTGTAAACATGGCGTTTAGAACTAGGTGCAAACATTGCCTTTGCTTATATGCCTTCCTCTTATATGCATATACACCTTGCACTCACGCGCTTCCATTAGGTTTTTATCTTTCTTTTCACTAGGATTTGTTTCGTTGAAATTTGGCTTATGTTGCTGCTTAAGCTGATTTGTTGTGAGAGAAAAACACTATGTTCCTTCGCTGAAAAAAATTGCTAAAAAATAGGGCGTAGGCTAATTATGCCACAAGTTGAGAATCTTAGGATGTGTTGTTGGTTTGTTGGCGATTGTTTCTATTCCCAATCGTCACCCTAGGGTAGTATGTCGCTTGGTGGCTTCCTCAGCATTGTGGAGATAGGCAAGCTTTAGTGACGAGCTAAACCACGAGATAAACACCTTGTCTCTTGTATTCTTGCTATTTGTGTTGCGCTCTACTTGTTCGTTGGTGATTTCAGGGTTTGCTCCTAATCTACTTGTGCATAAGCTTGTGACCTCATTCAAGTGGTGAAATAGGTTCAACGCGACTCCAGAAGCATTAGTAATTTACTCGATCTAAGTTTCATTGGGTAGTTTTTGAATTGTGCCTTCGAGGTGCTCTGATACACGACACCCCGCAGTTTTGCTCGACGTGTAAAAGTGCAGTAGTGCCGCACCTGTTACTGACCGTTGTGATGGACTTTTGTTTTAACAGGCATAGTCACCCCGCATGCTAGATCCATTTCAATAGTGAATCTAAAAATATCAGTATTGTGTTATGAACCATATATTTTTTGAACCGGTGGTCAAAGATATAAATATTTAATTTAGGACAAAGATAATACGACATGTAAAAATAATTAGAGAAAATATATACATATAGATATAGATATAGATAATATAGATGATGAAATGGGCTAATATCAGGGTCCATGAGCCTTGACTTGCTCACTTTTATTATCGCCGAGACGTCCACAGAAAGGGAGAAGATGGCGCATCCAGCATCCTGAATCCTTTTTTCAGATAAATCCAGCATCCTGATTCTGTGGGTCGTGACGTGTTGGCTTTCCTCGATTCCTTCTTGGGCCATGTTTAGTTACCTCATTTTTTAGAATTTGGCACTGTACAAAAAGAAAATTCTCCATCATATCAAATTTATGATACATGCATAAAGTATTAAATGTTGACGAAATCAAAAACTAATTGCACAATTTAGTTGTACTTTGTGAAACGAACGTTTTGAACCTAGTTAATCAACAATCGGTCAATTATTAGCAAATACAAACAAAACGCTATGTAACGCTATGTGACTGAATTCAGCCGGCGCCAAATCGGTGGCCTTGGTCGCTCCTCCGCCCCTGCCCCTCCTCGCTACAATCGATTTCGTCGTCGCCGCTTCCTCGGTTGCTCCCCTCCTGCTTTTCAGAGGGGAGCTGGGGGAAAGTGCTCCCTCCGTCGTCGCCCAGCAGATCGATCGAAGCCAGCAAACAAATCAGAAAGAGCAAGAGAGGCGCCCGAGTCCCTAGGGCGGAAAACCATGGACGGCGCCGCCAACTGGCTCCCCACGCAGGGCGCCGACCCTGCCGCCGTCGCTGCCGCCGGCGGCTTCGACCCTAACGCGGCTGCCCCCGCCGGAAGCGACTGGCGCACCCAGCTTCAGCCCGAGGCGCGCCACAGGATCGTCAATAAGATGTACGTCCTCTCCATCTTCCTTCCCTCCCTCCTCCCCCTAATGGGAATTGTCAAGCAACTGCAATCTTTTCCTTCCGCCGTGGCGGATCCATGTCGTTTCTTTTACGATTCGATCGATTCGATCCGTGTACACCTGCTTCCCTCTTTACTTTATTTAGATTAGATAGACAGTATCATGCTTGATGGGTAGGGTTTGCTGATGCATCCATGCACTTAGACCTGCTGAACCATCCTTGCACTTGGACCTCACAATTCACACTTGGACCTAACAATTCGTCTACCTTTCTCTTGTTTGTTTACCCACGAATCACCTACTCGTTTGTTCGTGACATATGATCCATACAGTCGTGTTTGTTTCGTGACATATGGATCCATACAGTCGCATTAATGCCATCCAATCCAATACATCATACTTTCTAAGATTATATATCTTTATTTAAACCAAATTTAATCATCAAAATTATCAGTAGAAACTACTTGACTACCTGTTTGCTTGCTATAAGATTCAAAAAAAAATCTTTATAAAGCCATATCTGCACAATAAACACACATAGAAACATATGCAACTGCATATCACAACATTTCAGTTTGAGTATGGGTGTAGAATGCGACAACTCATAATGTGATTGTTTTTTTTTTCTTTCCAAACACTTCTCTATCCCCTAGTGGAGGGTAGGCATGGCGTAGCGGTAGGCTGCTGACTTTCTCCAATTTGTCAACCTCCTTGCAAAATAAGAAAGGGTAAAACCATTTTCTTCCTAGACCCACATCTTGTGTAGAACCTTTTAGCATTGGTTATGTGGTATGACCCGAGTCTTTTTCTGCCAACTAATTATTAAGTCATGTATATGCCTGCCAATGGAATGTGTCCATTTTACCCTTGCCAGCACTTAAATTTTACCCTAGTTGCCACTTGAATGTGTCCATTTTTACCCTAGTTGTTCGTTCGGTTCAAAAATATGTATGTGCATTAGCGGTCCACAAATTCCATGCCTATTATTTTGTACATGTACTGGGGCTTCTGGTTTACTGGACTAATTAAATGGTAATCAAACACATTTATCACTGTATCTCTCAATATATCACTTCTTGCATTATATATGTATAGAATGGAGACTCTGAAGAAGCACCTGCCAGTATCAATACCAGAAGGACTGACTGAGCTTCACAAAATTGCCGTGCGATTTGAAGAGAAAATCTATACTGCAGCCACCAACCAGGTACATTTAACCTAACTCTAGTATGCTCTCGTACAGAGTCAGAATGTTTAGTCATGGGGTGGGTCAATGATATGGACATTTGATCTATGACAATCTTAAAGGCTTTTAGGTAAATTTTAGATGCTTATAGATCTTTTTATCATGGTAAAATACATGATGGGGCAATGCATGGATACTTTGCTAATCATATTTAGGAGGCGTGGTATCAAAATATCATGGGCCCATGCAACTTGCACATGTAAATTGTATTAATGCAAAAACCACAACTTAAATCCTTTTGTTTTTTTTTTCACTCAGTCTGATTATTTGCGGAAGCTTTCTCTGAAAATGCTGTCCATGGAAAGTCAGACAAAGACCCAACAGAACCCTGGAAATGCTCAAGTGATTCCAAATCAGAACCCTCCTGGTCCAGGTACCATACACATCAAATGCAACATCACACCTTTTTTTTTGTGCTATCAATGTATTTGCTTCTCAAAAAAAAAAAAGAACGCAGGCAAGATATTCAGGGCATAATTAAGTTTTCCACATTAAGAGAGTTTACTTCTCACTGGTGGAATGCATGCTTTTTATTTTCACTTGCTCCCTAATATGTTCATATTTGCATCTTACGTTTTTTTTGTCGCTTTATTGTTTTAAAGGGCTAATTTGTTATTGCTAAAGTTTATTGGCTATCATAATATAGTGCCTGTTTGGATGCCGTAGTTTTAGAAAAACTATGGTATGAAGTAACTGTAGTTTTATAAGATAAAAGTGTGCAAAACTGTCGTTTACAGAGGTTATCACTGCATCGTCCACGATGTATGCCGAGTTTGTAGCATGTTATGAGGCCACGGGGCAGGTGAACTGGCTAAAGAATTTTATGCCCGGGTTAAAAGTGGTCGACGACATTCATAGACCACTCAAGTTGTACTGCGACAATGAGCCAGCAGTATGTTATGCTCACAACAATAAGTCAAGTGGTGCTGTCAAACATATTGACATAAAGTTTCATATTGTGAAAGACAAAGTTCGGGATCATTCTATTAGTCTCGAGCATATAAGTACAAAGAAAATGTTTGCAGATCCGCTTACTAAAGGCTTACCGCCCAATGTGTTCATAGAACACTTAGCCGGCATGGGTTTACGGGAAAGCCTATGATCCCTAGACAATAAGGGGCCTAGCTGAGAATCTGTTTCAAAACAGAGAGGTGTATTGTATCTGTTAATCCATTGGTACTAACTGTTGTGACGAGGTATGCTCTATGCGCTAATCTGTGATGGAATGGGACAAGAGATAAGTATTTTAAGTTTAAGACAAAAGGTGAGATCAAGGGGGAGAATGTTAGGTTGATCTCCGCCGAGTCGGCCCAACGGTCGACTCGGGCCTTATCCCGCGCCCTGATTGGGGGTGCCCAGCCGCACATATGGCTGGTGGGCCCCCGTCGCGCAGCGCTATATAAAGGAGGTGGGGGCCAGGGCTCGCGACACGAGGTTCACCGACGCCGCCACAACCCCACCTACAACCCTAATCCGATATAGAGAGGGTGCGCTGTGAGCGACGAGAAGTTTCACCGCCGCCCCTACACCAACCTCGACTTCCACACCGCCGCTGGACGCCACTGCCACCCTTCACCGACACTTCGTGCTACTATCACTGATGTAGACAAGGCCCGATCTTCCGATAGGTACGATAGCGTCGATTGGTGGAGACTCGACGTTCACGATCTAGGCTTCGAACCAAGACTGATTCGGACCCCCGCAACCGTTACACCACAGCTCCGTTGGTTATCAACCACGCGAACGTGATTGACCTCGCCGAGAAGGCTTTCCTGCAAGCGAATCGAGAACACAAGCAAGAATGGGATGAACGCAATCTGAAATTGCAAATAAATATAAGGCTTATGATAACGAGGAGTTCAAATCTTTATTCGAAAGGACTAATCGCCACAGGCGGACAAGATCAGGAACTGGAGCCCTGGTTCACAGCAAGCAGTCTTGGCGACACAGTTGCAGCAAAACGGCGTCTGTTTCACGAGGAAATCAAGAACTAAACAAAACCGAAACCCTAAGGAGAGCGACGGCTGCTAATTATAGAGCCCCGGACATCACCCCCCTGGACGCGCCCCCTAATGGGCCCAAACACGATACACGGTCCAACGGACCAAAAGACGGTGTCACAGCACCGTGGCAGATTCTGGACACTGACTTGTTTCGACGATTTCCGTTGATTCCGAAGGGCTTTTGACGTGAGACCACTTGCATTGGCTTCCTTATCTAATTAGTTTTCCATCCATATGTGGATCGTCGAAAACAGAGCCCGGACGCGCCCGTGTGACCAGTTTTATGACAGACTGGTCCTGGAACCCGAGACGGACTCGAACTTGAGTTGCTTTGGGTCTCCACCTCGGGGACTCGAACCGAATTAGCCTCGGGCCTCCTTCTTGACTTGGACACCCCTGTTGGCCTCCTACCCCTCCATACTATGCGCCAAACATGGTCGTATGCATGGGTGTCATGTCCTCATCAATCACCGTCACCATGGCTTCCTCCTCTGCCAAGCCCACCGATGGTCGGTAAACCCCCCCCCCCTCTCATCCTTTCTTCTCTCTCTTTCTCCAGTACATGTTCTAGGTTGCTTTATCCCAAATGCAAGTAAAATCACCCGCTAGATCTACTCTAGTGATCCTAAGAGTCTAACACAAAACTCTCACGAAGAGAAAGATGAAAGTGAGTTCCTATAGAGAGAAATTGCGGGACTAGCAATTAATTAATTAATTTATACGCAAGTATTAGCAGTTTATATTGAACAGTGGGACCGCAGTCGCAGTGGAGAGAGAGGTCCACTGCGGCAATCCAACGCCAACGTAGCGCGCACGAGTCAGAGGACAGGACAGTGGACAGGAGTCGTCGGGAGGTGCTGCCCGCAGTTGCCTTGCTGTTTCCTCTTCCTCGTCTCACCTAGCACGAACAGATCCATCCAATACTCCAATCCAAGCACGCCGATCCAACCACAAAGCACGAAGCCATGGACGCCAGCGATGACTGGCGCGCCCAGCTCCAGCCCGCGGCGTGCGGCAGGATCGTGAACAAGATGTACGCCCACTCCCCTTTCTTCATGCCTCCTTCCTCCTTCCTCGCCACCCTCACACTTTAATCAGACGCATGTCTTGCATTCAGAGTACTGACTCTAAGGAAGCATCTGCCGGTATCAGTGCCAGAGGGGCTGGTTGAGCTTCAAAGAATTGCCGTGCGATTTGAAGACAAGGTGTATGCCACAGCCACTAGCCAGGTACCTTAACCTAACTCTGCTCACTAACTCTGCTTCTACCTTCCGCTCAGTGCTCAGCACTGAGTGGGTGGGTGGGTGCGTCAATCATAGTTTCTACATTCTCGCACAAAAAAAAGGAAAAAATGCAAACCTAGAAAAAAACATGGAAAACAGCCATCTATGAACAATCTGCTATCTATATATTTATTTTTATTTTTTACTATAAAAATAGACCGAAGGGTGGCCCTGGTGCAAGCGGTAGTCTTACCGCCTGTGACCGGAAGGTCCCGGGTTTGAGTCGCGGTCTTCTCGCATTGCACAGGCGAGGGTAAGGCTTGCCACTAACACCCTTCCCCAGACCCCCCACAGAGCGGGAGCTCTCTGCACTGGGTATGCCCTTTATAAAAAAATAGACTATGAGTAAGATATTTGGGCCACTAGGGGAACGCGAGGGATGCATTTTTCTTTAAAATTTACATGTTATCTAGGTTGTTCCCAGCTTTCATAATCTGAGCAAGGAACTTCCTTCAATTTTAAAATGGGCTTGTGGGGGCAGTTTTTTCCTAATCCTAAGAACGATGCCGTGAAATGGCAGTGTTAAGCCCATTCGCTTGGTTGAGGCAATGGGTACCATTCTCAGCCTTGGATGAGACATTGTCTTTTCACAGCTGCCATCCAAAATTTTCCTCAACACAAGCCTTTGTTCAACTTGAAGCCCTAAATTCCAAATTAATCGATGTGTGAAATTTACAAACGAAATGCCTGTGCATGAAATTCAAGTCATGGTCTGTAGCAAACTATATCAACTTAGGAGGAATCATAGGTATCCAGATTCTCCTTGATGATGACTCTAGATTAGGTGGGTTAGGTGTGCCTCCATATCATCAATGAACTTTGATAGGCTCAGTTCCTATGTCCAAGTCATGATCTCATAGGTTTTCTGGAATCTGGATTGGGTGGACACTGAACTGATGAGAAAACATGAGGTTGCTGTGAATGTCCAGTAGAATGACAATTTTATGGACTCTGTGAACAGGTCACATCCGGCAGGGGTAAGTGATCGCCCTGATTCCACTGTCAAAGGGGCATTGGGTACAGGTTGGCTCCAGAGGCGGACCTAGAATTGCAAAGCATTGATGTCACTACCATTGGTGTCATGTCTATGTCAATCGTTGCCTCTTATGTGTACAATAACTTACCATTGATTTTATATAAGCCATTGCTGTCAGATGACAACAATACTAACACTCTGAATTCGCCCACATCCCTAACGTCCTGCTCAGGATTCAAAGTAACTTCCTTGCATGCTTAATTATGAAACTCTAGTACTCTGTGTGCCTAATTAAGAAAAATCTTTAAGTTGTTTGTATCTAAATCTTTACCGTTTATTCATTGTCACTGTATCTCTATAGGGATTAATTTGCTGTTGCTAATTTCACATACTCACAATTAAATGTTATTTGATGGTGTGTAAAGTGATGCACATGAACTGTAAATGGTTATACATAGCAATCAATTTTCATGGTGGATAATGGTGCCAGCAGGTAGTAGCAGCAAAGGGAAGAAGCAAAAGAAGTTGAGATGCCATTTCTGCAAAAAAGGTGGCCATTTTAAGAAGGATTGCTTGAAGAGAAAAATATGGTTTGAAAAAAAAGGTGTATACAATATTTTTCTGCATGCTTGGAAGTTAGAATCTACTCATTATAGGTCCTAGTAATACCTACTCGTTAGATTCTAGTGCTATTACTCATGTGTCAAATGCTATGCAGGAGTTGCTTATGATCCAACCCATAAGCGGACTAAAGCACATGAGAATAAAAATGAAGGCACTGTATTGAAGGGATCAGGACTCGCAGAGTAATCCATGTATATGTCTGTATGTCTGTGATTTGTACTTAAAGAGTGTATGTATGTTTTTCGAATGTAGCAGAAATCTTGTGTTTATGAGAAAGTTGGATGTACTAAGTTTTAAGGTTATGCATGTAGACGAGAGAATACATATACATATTATTGTGGTCCCAGTACTTTAATTGATCAGTTATGCCATTTCAACCTTCATGATGTTTTTTCTAAAGCCATGCTGAACAAGTTACGAAAATAAGTGTGATGCACACAATGATATGCTTTCTTTTGGCACAAGAGATTAGGTAATAACATAACAAAATGAAGATTTTGTTGGCCGGCATATATGTGGATTCACATTAAGGGCAAATAAGACCTCACGAATATCGAAGCAACCATCTGCAAGGAGTTAATACAAGGTTCACATAAACTGTTACGATTGAACACACAAAACCATTTTTGCCCATTTGATGTTCCTTTTTATTGGGGTGGTGAAAATATTAATCTCTCTTTATTGATGACTTCTCATGTTATTGTCTTACTTAGCCAAGGACATCTAAGGATTACCTGTAGCAAGTGAAAAGATAGGTTGATAGAAAGTTTTTGTTTCTTCAAACATACTCCCTCCACCCCACACAGCAAAGAATATCATTTTCATTTTTCGAGAAGTCAAATATTTTTAACTTTGATCGATTACATGTGAAATAATATTTATATTTATAATACATAATTAGTATCATTAGATAAATCGTAGAATATATTTTTTATAATAATTTTTTTTAGTGATATAAATGTTGCTAATATTTTTTCTATAAAGTTAGTCGAATTTGAGAAAGTTTGACCAGTACGCATATCATAACGTTATTCTTTTGGGGACGGAGGGAGTACACGCTTTGAATTAATTTATACTTTAGCCTCACCTACACAAACCAAGTAACCAACATACAGAAAAGAGTAACAAAAGTTTCAGGGTGCATCCCTTCATTCTAGTAGTAATATGTTCCGAATACAAACATTGTATATCAGCAAACACCGGTCCTGGACAAATCAACTTGTGCACAGTGCACTATCCAGAATTTTGAGACGATTAAATTTCCTAGGAATCTACCCAATGTTGCATCTCAGTCTGTTCAATACCCTGTAGATATATCAGACCGACTACCACTTCCACTACAGCTGTTGTTTAGTCTCTTCCTTTTCTGTCAATGGGAACTGAACAAACGTGACGTAGATTCAGTCCCAGCACAAACCACACTTGAGCACAACAAAACTGCTAGCGTGAAATGTTCGACTGCTCTTGAACTTCACCAACTGTGGAGACAAACAAATCAGGTCTAATACAATTAGCATAGAAGCCAGTAATTCACAAGGTTACACAGCAAGCGTACCAGGAAGTTCTACTGCGAAGTTAGCTTGAGCATCAGCAGCCGAGTTATATTCCTGCGAAACAAACGAGGCAGCATGAGTGTCAGGGGTATCATGGTTTAGCTACTGACATTTTCCCCTCTTTTTTTTTTTGATAGAGAGGGACTTTCCGACCAACATTGAATCCAGTTAAAAGGGACTCTTGCAGAAAGTTATGTTTTACTGAAGAGCCTTTCAGATGGTCTTATCAATCCATAGAGAATTAGAGATGCCAACCTAAATGTTTACAACAACAACAAAGTCTTTAAGTACCAATCAAGTTGGAGTAGGCTAGAGTTGAAACCCAGCAGAAGTTATCAAGGTTCAGGCACGTGAATAGCTGTTTTCCAAGCACTCCTATCTAAGGCTAAGTCTTTGGGTATATTCCATCCTTTCAAGTCTCCTTTTATTGCCTCTACCTAAGTCAACTTCGGTCTTCCTCTGCCTCTCTTCATGTTACTATCCTGGCTTAGGATTCCACTACGCACCGGTGCCTCTGGAGGCCTCCGTTGGACATGTCCAAACCATCTCAACCGGTGTTGGACAAGATTTTCTTCAATTGGTGCTACTCCTAATCTATCACGTAGTGGCGAGCTAAACCACGAGATAAACACCTTGTCTCTTGTATTCTTGCTATTTGTGTTGTGCTCTACTTGTTCGTTGGTGATTTCAGGGTTTGCTCCTAATCTACTTGTGCATAAGCTTGTGACCTCATTCAAGTGGTGAAATAGGTTCAACGCGACTCCAGAAGCATTAGTAATTTACTCGATCTAAGTTTCATTTGGTAGTTTTTGAATTGTGCCTTCGAGGTGCTCTAATACACGACACCACCACAGTTTTGCTCGACGACGTAAAAGTGCAGTAGTGCCGCACCTGTTACTGTTTTGTTTTAACAGGTCTAGTCACCCCGCATGCTAGATCCTTTTTAATAGTGAATCTAAAAATATCAGTATTGTGTTATGAACCATATATTTTTTGATCTGGTGGTCAAAGATACAAATATTTAATTTAGGATAAAGCTAATACGACATGTAAAAATAATTAGAGAAAATAAATACAGATAGGTATAGATATAGATAATATAGATGATGAAATGGGCTAATATTGGGGCCCACGAGCCTTGACTTGCTCACTTTTATTATCGCCGAGACGCCCACAGAAAGGGAGAAGATGGCGCATCCAGCATCCTGATTCGTGAGTCGTGACTTGTTGGCTTTCCTCAATTCCTTCTTGGTCGCTCCTCCGCCCCTGCCCCTCCTCGCTACAATCGATTTCGTCGTCGCCGCTACCTCGGTTGCTCCCCTCCTGCTTATCAGAGAGGAGCCGGGGGAGAGTGCTCCCTCCATCGTCGCCCAGCAGATCGATCGAAGCCAGCAATCAAATCAGAAAGAGCAAGAGAGGCGCCCGAGTCCCTAGGGCGGAAAGCCATGGACGGCGCCGCTTAATCTGGCACCACGCAGGCGTCGACCTAACATACTGCTCCCGCTTGAAGCGATCGGGCGCACCCAGCTTCAGCCCGAGGCGCTCCACAGGATCGTCAATAAGATGTACGTCCTCTCCATCTTCCTTCCCTCCCTCCTCCCCCTAATGGGAATTGTAAGCAACTGCAATCTTTTCCTTCCGCCGTGGCAGATCCATGTTGCTTCTTTTATGATTCGATCGACGATCCATGTACACCTGCTTCCCTCTTTACTTTATTTAGATTGAGTCTGTCTACTATACACCTATGTATTTTATGCAATTCCAACGCATGAAGTTTTTTACACCATAAGATTATGATCCAACATCTTTCACCTTTCTTCTACCTCCAACCTTCTTCTTCTACATCCAGACAATCATAAGATCACAGATCCACAGATCACAGAAAATATTTTTTTTCTATGGAAGGAGAAATCACAGATCCGCCGCCGTCACCGCCGTAGGTCGCGGTCGCTGCAGGTAGCCGCCGCCGGAGCCCAGGCTGCTTGCCTCCATCGCGTACGAGCTGCGCGCCGGCGTCCGTCAGTGTCACGTACTACACAACACTACTGGTCACTGGTCAGCGTTGCGATCACTGTAGCCACGGTAATGCTCCGTCCGTGCGGCAGTTTCTCCACGATCACGATCATGAGCGCGCGTCCGGCCGTCGTCTGATCGTGCCGTGCGCAGCCTCTCGAATGTGCTTTTGCGCGGCGGCAAAGCAAAGTGGCGCACCGCCGTACGCAAGGGCTGACAGCGCCCAAGGGCCGGTGAGAAAGAGAAGAGAGAGAGAGAAAAAAATACGTGTTTTTTTGTGCTAAAATACACGTGTGTTGTATAGCATTTCTGTTTAGATTAGATAGACAGTATCATGCTTGCTGGGTAGGGTTTGTTGATCCATCCGTGCACTTAGACCTACTGACCCATCCGTGCACCTAACAATTCGCACTTGGACCTAACAATTCGTCTACGTTATTTACCCACGAATCACCTACTCGTTTGTTCATGACATATGGATCCATATCCAATCCAATACATCATACTTTCTAAGATCATATATCTTTATTTAAACCAAATTTAATCATCAAAATTATCATTAGAAACTACTTGACTACCTCTTTGCTTGCTATAAGAGTATCTTTATAAGGAGAAAATTGATTATTTGGGACTCCAAACATTGACTCCTTGATTATGTTGCCACCATAAACACACATAGAAACATACGCAACTGCATATCGCAACTCTTCTACATGCACAGGTGACTTCTCATTTTTTTTCAACCATGAGGGGTGACTTCAATGTGCATTTGAGTTTTTTTATGGTATATGGGTGTAGAATGTGACAACTCATGACGTGATTGTTTTTTTTTCCAACACTTCTCTACCCCTAGTGAAGGGTACGCATGGCGTAGTGGTAGACTTCTGGCTTTCTCCAATTTGTCAACCTCCTTGCAAAATAAGAAAGGGTAAAACCATGTAAAAATCCACTTCCTAGACCCTCATCTTGTGTAGGACTTAGCATTGGTTATGTGGTATGACCCGAGTCTTTTTCTGCCAACTTATTATTAAGCCATGTATATGCTTGCCAATGAAATGTGTCCATTTTACCCTTGCCACCACTTAAATTTTACCCTAGTTACCACTTGAATGTGTCCATTTTTACCCTAGTTGTTTGTTCGGTTCAAAAATATGTATGTGCATTAGCGGTCCACAAATTCCATGCCCACTGTTTCCACTAGTGAACTATTATTTTTGTACATGTACTGGGGCTTCTGGTTTACTGGACTAATTAAATGGTAATCAAACACATTTATCAGTGTATCTCTCAATATACCACTTCTTGCATTATATATGTATAGAATGGAGACTCTGAAGAAGCACCTGCCAGTATCAGTGCCAGTATCCTTAGCTGATTGATGAATATTTGACCATAAAAGTTTTACTGGGCAAAACCTAAGCAAGACATGTACAGTCTAGCTAAGGATAAGAAATGAGATTCTAAGTAAATGAGCTGTTCATATGGCACCCTGATTATGTTCTTAGAGAACACATAAATCAGTGGGAGCAAAGTCTAAGGGATTGCGTTTTCTGCTGTTATAACTATTTCGTTAAGTTAAGATGTAATGAATGTGTCCATAGAGAATGCAAGAATCGGTGGGAGCTAGTGGGAGTTCACAACGGAGGAAGATTAAATCTTGGAGAGATGCAGGCTTAGTTTTTTGTATCAATGACTCAAGAAGAAATAAATATCTTAGTTTGTGCCATAAGTCATTAGTATACCTCCATTTAAATTTCTACAATTTCTATTGTGGATTTTCAAGAGTCAATTAGTAAGCCACAATAGATATATATAGCAAGCATTAGTTGATAATTAGGCACACAAGGAAACCTCTATTGTTAATAAACTGTTTGTGATCCATGATAAATATATAAGATGGTCACATCACAAGATGAATTTTGTTATTCTAAACTAAGCAATTTTATGAACTTAGGTCCATAACTATATATAAAGTGTGGGTGTTAATAAGTTTCCTATCGAAGTCAAAACAGTAGACTATAAAAGGGTCTACAATTTTATGCGAGGGCTTCGAAGGGAGTTTTGTAAGATTAAAACTAAGAACATACCTTACTATGGTTTAGAATTTCATTAAGTGGATAATTATGTTTATAAGAAATGGTGCAAAAGCTTATTGTCCTAATACTCTACATGAGTGAAGTTGACTTACGTGGCAATAGAAATGTCACATAAAAGTTTTCTACTCACCCAAATTTTTATTATGATATATTTTGATGAAGCCTCTGAGATTTTGGCTTATACCAATACAGGACCAATTGAGTACTAGGACTATCACAAAAGACATATCAAATAGGCATATCAAATGAATGCTTAAGTGATAGAGTTTGAATAAGTAACGCCACGTCTGTTTATTTGCATAGTTTAGTTGCACAACGCAGTAAGATTAATTATCCCAAATAATTCTAAGAATAAGTTAGTAACAGTTGAAGAGGAAGATGTTCCATATGCTTTGGCTGTCATTAACTTTAAGAATGCTAAGCCAATACTAGTCTAGACTTGGCATTGGGATAGTTGACAAAAAATATTAGTTTATTAATCCAGAATAGGTCCACTGGAAGGTACCAAAGAATTTTAAGTTATTGATGATGCACCAAAAGAATCATCAGGTCACTTATAAGAATTAAGAATTAGTCATTTGCCAACTCTCTTGAGTATGTATAAGAAAGTACACAGTTAGATTATACATACTCTTGCAGAAAAGAATAATTTCACTGAAAGCTCCAAATATAATTAGTATTAAGATGAGCTCAATTAGTGGCATGTTTAAGAATGAATACCACTGGACATGTGGCTTAAGAGATATTATCCCAAAATTGAGTATTGACATACTGCTATAGGCCTACAGTTAAGTTGCAGTATTATTTCGAGTAACAACAGATCAAATGCTGATGTCAAGCACATTGATTGATATATATCCTATTGTTACAAATCTTTAACTATTTTGGTCATTTTTTGTTTTTAAAAGCCTACACGTGGCTGCCAATTCTAACACAAGGACAACATCTGAAATGATTTATTTTGTGGATCTTTGCATTTTACAAAAATTCAGAACCATTTTGGTACAATACTAAAATATAACACTAGATCTATTTCAAGTGACAACTGTACTTTTTTAGAAACTTTTACTACCATATTGTCTAAAGCCTGTTTCGGCAACTAATGCTACAGGAATTGTTGGATTTTAGTTAGCGGCAAAGATCTGACAGATCTGCATGCTGAAGGAGGATCATAATGCAATTCCAAATTTTATATGCTGAAGTGTTTGTTAGAAGATTTGGGCTGGCCCAAATAATATTCCCAAATAAATTCCAAAGCCTACTCACACATACATGGTATTTATGGGGGATTTTATTCCCACATTGTTACTCTAGAAGGAGTGAGGTTAACTTAAATAGTTAAGTTCTCTCCAACTAAGCTATTGGAGAGAGGAAAATGAGGAAACACACGTGCTCGCCTCGCCACAGCCAGGCCGGACGAGGCGATGGGCGTGGGCGCGTGACATACTCGTGAATAGTCCGTCCTCGCTTCGACCTTGCGGGTGTGTGGCTTCCTTTTGCTACTCGATATTTTTACATGTACGGCATTAACGGTGATTGCACTAATTTCTCTAGTCGACTAACGGTAGGTCAACCATCTTAATGTTGTGATTGCGTGTCTAATTACTTTCCTTAGCTGCGACACGTGTATATATTGGGACGAGACGTCGTCCTCGGTACAGACAATTTATCTCCTCGTGCCACTATGCTGCGCTGCCGCCGTCTTCCCCATCTCGCCGCCGACGTGTCATCGGCGCTCGGGAGAGCAGGTCTCCAAAGCCTACATCCCCTCGTGTCCCTGCACGGGGTAGGGGGCGTATTTGGTTTTTTGGGAAGCGCCATCGTGACTGCTCGCTTGACGTCTTCCTCTCTCTACGCCGGTGTTCGCTGGTCTCAGTCGGCGGTCTGCTTCGCCTACTTTTGCGCTATCTTTAGCGCCGACAACCCCACTGTAAGAATGTCTTTATTCGCTCTAGTTTTTCTTTTGTTACTAGCGCTAGGGAGTTTGAGTTTATCTCGAATCGTAGTGCTAGTGTTACATCACACACATATGATACATGTTGTTGTTCTTTTCCTCAATATGGGAATCAATTTATGCATCACTAAATTGCTATTATTTCCAATGGTGTTTCAGTTCTTTAAATTTGGCAAGGCAGATTAGATTGAGATAGATGATTCTCTATTATACAAGTGATATTAAGAACATTTTTTTCCACATTTCACGTGCCAGGTTTCTATGAAGTTAATATTCAACAGCAAAACTTTGTTTATTTAATTTTGTAGGTATACAATATAGAAACAATATTATTATTAATTCAAAAAATATATATAGCCACATGTGTGTCGCACGTGCATGTCCAGTTGACATTCCTTACCATATATATTTGTACCATCATAAAGCACAAATCTTAACACAATCTAATATCTCAAAATTTATGAGTTGGTGGGCCCTCTGGAACACTTAGGTGAAACTTTACTTTTCTTTTGACAAGAGATGTCAAGACCATTGAATACTAGAAATGAACAACATATAGAACATATATATGGTGGAGGCACAACCAAGGTTGGTGATAAACAACACTTGTATAAGTCAAATCATGGGTATTACTAGCAAATATATCTATGCTTTGCAATAGGAGAAAACGTTGCACACATCCCCTTGAGCTAGCGTCACAAGGTTCGATGGATTCAAGGAATGGATACATAGGACGTGAATCGACTCCCTCTAAGGTCCTAATACATGTTGTATTTCCTTTTAGGACATTGGACTAAGAGAACTTTTGATGTTTTATAGAGAACACCTTCCACCTTGGCCAAATTTCAAAAAGCAACATACAACCGGACAGAATAGAGGGTGTGGATCTCACAACACGTTAAAGAAGTGAAAATGTTAGAATCAATGCATCGGACGTGGCTTCTCCGCGGAAAACGTATTGGCCCACCTAGTATAGCTATGTGTATATCTATATCTATACCTAACAATATTAAAAGCGGTGGAAGTCGCTTCTTGAAGACTCCCTCTGTGTGAAGTCTCTTTGCGATGACCACCGTCCATAACCAAGGTTTGAGTCACATGATGGCGTAGGCGGGTATAGCAGTAATAGTGCAGGCACTGCATTCCGGCCAGAGGATATGTTGTGCTAGATCACATCATTAGGGGTCGTTTGGTGTAGATTATTTATGAAAAGGTGGCTCTAGGAAAAGGTGGTTGTTTGTCGACCCTTGTTTTCTAAAAGGGGGTTTGTCTGACCTGAGTGTGCAATGACTTGTATGCCCTAGGTTTATATTAGCAACCTATTTTGACGATGAGTAGTATAGAATACATTTTTAGTATTGGCTAATTGTTATTTTCGTTAGCGTAATGCTATCTTACACAATTTATACATAAGTACATCCTTGGAATTCCATTACACACATTTACAAAGTAGTAAAGGAAGGTGAAATGTTACACACATTTGTAAATGTTACATACATGTGTAAATGTGACACACACATGAAGGGCAAGGGCGGGCCAGACAACCAGCAATGCCCCTACCACGGTGTCTGCTAGTGGACCTGGGGCAAGTGGGTGGCCGAGATCCGTGAGCCCAACCACGGCACACACCTTTGGCTTGGCACCTTTGACAGCGCGCTCGAGGTCGCGCACGCCTACAACAACATGGTCAGGCATCTCTATGGCGACTACGCGAGCCTCAACCTATAGCTACCTCATCCTCCAGCGGTTGCGACAGGCGGAGAAGGAGGAGGACAGGTGGTCATGGTGTTGTCTCCATCCCCTGACACTGTGGTAGCTTGCCCTGTTGGTGGTGGTGGTGGGCACAACTGCCACCACCAGTACCTCCAACAGCAGCACCAGCAGGCTGCCATGGCGGCGGCGCCTATGATGATGATGCACTCTTCCAGCTACTCTGCCAATGCGTCGTCATCCAACTCTGACTCCTTTTCTAACTCCACCTTTTCCAACTCCAACTCCAACTCCACCTCATCGCTGGTGACCATGGCGGCCTCGCCCACCACCTACCACCACTAGACGTCGTTCTAGATGACATCGCTGCCACCGTCGTCATACTGCATGATGATGGTGGCTGCTGTGCCATAGTTGTAGGGCTACCACGTCGACGACACAACCACCACTATGACGATGGAGATGCAGCGTCACCAGTAGATGATCCATGAGCTGGCGGCAACGTCTCTGCCCTAGGAGCTAGACGACTTCGAGGACTTCATGACACGGCTGCCCAAGGTGGAGGACTTCGGTCTATAGGGCTTCAGGAGGTGCCCCTGACCTGTTTGACGAAGCCGTGGCATCTGGGACCACACACGGTGGCCGCCTGGTCAACCCCCACCATGATGATCGACTCCGCCACCAGCGCTGCCCAGCACCAGCAGCAGGTCATCATCCCTCTGCTTTGACTCTCTTGATCGATGACGCCGCGCGCCTTGCACCAGGTCTGACCTAAGTGTGCAATGATTGTATGCCCTCGGTTTATATTAGCAACCTGTTCTGATGATGAGTAGTATAGAATACATTTTTTGGTATTGGTTAATTGCTATTTTTGTTAGTGTAATGTGACTGTGCATGCCTCAACCTACAGCTGCCTCCTCCTCCGGCGGTTGTGATAAGTAGAGGAGGAGGACTAGCGGTCGTGGTGTTGTCTTCATCCCCTAACATTGTGGTAGCTTGCCCTGCTGCTGGTGGTGGTGGCCACAACCACCACCACCAGTACCTCCAACAGCAGCACCAGCAAGCCGCCATGGTGGCGGCACCTATGATGATGATGCACTCTTCCAGCTACTTTGCCGACGCATCGTCGTCCAACTCCGACTCCTTTTCTAACTCCACCTTTTCCAACTCCAACTCCACCTTGTTGCCAGTGACCATGGTGGCCTCGCCCACCACCTACCACCACTAGACACCATTCTAGATGACACCGTCGTCGTCATACAGCATGATAATGGTGGCCATCGTGCCCCAGGAGTAGGGCTGCCACGTCAATGACACCACCACCACCACCATGATGGAGATGTAGTGTCACCAGCAGATGATCCGTGAGCTGGCGGTGGCTCCTCTACACTAGGGGCCAGATGACTTCATGGAATTCATGACACGACTACCCAAAGAGGAGGACTTCGGCCTGCAGGGCTTCCATGAGGTGCCCCCGAGGTGTTCGACGAAGCCACTGGCATCTGGGACCATAGGGTGGCCGCCTGGTCAACCCCCACCATGATGTATATGAAAGTAATTACAAGCTTGTGTAAAGAGGATGCAAACCAACGGGAATACAAGGATGACACAATGATTTTTTCCCGAGGTTCACGTGCTTGCCAACACGCTTGTCCCCGTTGAGACAAGCTCCAAGGTTGCCACCAGTCCTCTTGCTAGTGGTGAACCACAAGTCACACTCTCCCACATGGAGTGCTTACCACAAGCTCTAGCACTTGACCTGGCCAGACCACTTATCGCCCTTCGTGTCTCGCTTTACTAGAGTTGCTCTTCGTAGCTCCCGTGGGGCGAGCACAGTGCCCCTCACAAAGCTCTTCTCTAGATCACCGCACAAGCTTCTTGTGAACTTCGACGGAGGCCACCACCAAGCCATCTAGGAGGTGGCAACCTCCAAGAGTAACAAGCACCACCGGCTTGCAACCCGATCACCTAGTGCCACTCGATGCAACCTCACAATGAAATCGCACTAGAATCGCTCACTCACACAATTGGATGATCACTATCATGCATGTGTGAGATGGAGGGCTCCTAAGCACTCTCAAGCATAGACACAAAATCCCCCAAGGTGCTCAGCACCAGTCATGGCCGAGACCACCTTCTATTTATAGCCCCCATGAAAATAGAGCCGTTGTACCCCTTCACTGGGCACTGCTCGGGGTGACCGGACGCTCCGGTCAGATCGACCGGACACACCCTGCCAGCGTCCAATCAACGGATGCATGCCACGTGTCGCCTCCATTCAACCTCAGTCGCTTGATCTCAACGGTCGGCTATCGCGCGCCAATGGTCAAGTGATGACCGGACGCACTATAGTGTAGGACTGAACATAGGACCCCAGCATTCGATCACTTCGAGTAAGGTTCCAATCAAGACCTGATGCGTCTGGTCACGCCCGATCGGACTCGCCCAGTGTTCGGTCACTCATGGTCTTCTCTGTGCGCCGCCACATCAGTAGGACCAGACGCTGAATAGTGTTTAGCTAGTGTTCAGTCACCTACGTCCTATCAAGAGACCGAGGGCGGCCTTCACTGCGCGCCACTGACCAGACGCAAGACCCCAGCATCCGATCACTACATGACCAGCATCCGGTGCACTCTGTGAAACCTAGTCTTTTTTGTACGGGTGGACACTCCGCCGATGAAGTTTCGAACCCTTGCTCCCAAGTGCTAAACACAATGTGTATCACCTTTCGCCTTCGTTTCTTTACCGAGTTGATCCGTTTCAAATCCAACTCCATCTCCTTTGCAAATGTGCCAACACCACCAAGTGTACACCACCATGTGTATGTGTGTTAGCATTTTCACAATCATTTTCCAAAGGATTAGCCACTCAACTTGCCACACCACTTGATCCTAGAGACGATGCAAAGTTAGATCACTTGAGTGGCACTAGATGATCGATATGCAAACAAGTTTGCCCCTCTTGATAGTATGGCCATCTATCCTAAACCCGGTCATCAACTTCTCTACACACCTATGATCGGTGAAATGAAATGCCCTAGGTTATACCTTTGCCTTGCGCATTCCATCCCATCTCCTCCATTGTTGATGCAACACATGCATCAACCAATCACCAAATGATATGATCCACTTCATATCATCACGTGACCATATTGGTTCATCGATCTTGACTTCACTTGCTTTTCACCGTTGCCTTTGTCCATCGGCGCCAAGTCTTGCTCAAGCTTCGCCGTCACGCGGTCCATCGCTCCAAAGCCTCTGACTTGCCCTTCACGCTTGCAACCGGTCCATCAAGCCAAGTCATGTCTTGATATTCTCCACCTTGATCACATGACTCAATGTTATGTCTCATGTGCAATGAGCTCCTTCATCATCACATGTGTGAGCTTTGCAACATCTCCGAGCCATTTTCACCTTCATGGCATATGTTGCTCACACACATGTACATGTGGACTAATCACCTATGTATCTCACATAAACACAATTAGTCCACCTAGGTTGTCACTCAATTACCAAAACCACACAAGGACCTTTCAGGTCCAGAATTGATGCTCCAGCCTATATATAGCAGCCCCCCCCCTCCCTAGAGCATCCCTAAAACCCTAATTCATACCTCTCATTCAGAGATCAAGATACACTAGGAGGATTAATTCTAGACTCTCCAATATAGTAGATTAGTAGCTCGGGAGTGAGGAACGAGTTGGGCTCATGCTCAAGTTCCGGATCTAGTCTTGGAGGCTCGGCAAAGCCTTGTATCTTCACTTCCACATCTTGTAAGACTTATTATAAATTCATCATATTCCTATCTACATGCTATGCTTACTTTTAATATGTATCTTGCTTAGTTGAGGTTATCATTACTTTTGTGTGCGGGTTCATAGAGCGCTTAGCCTGCTAGTTTATCGATTGGGCTAAGTAGCCGAGCCTCGTGTAAGCATGGTGCTTATACGATGCTCTACCTATGAGTACACCCTGTTCTCTAGTTGGGTGGTAGCAGTAGGAGGTGGCAGCCTCGTCTATCCTTTGTAGTCCACTCCGAATTGAGCAGGTTCTTAAATTGTAGGACCGTAGTCACGTCGGTAGAGTTATCTATTGTGGGTACTCTACCGTCTAAGCAGCGTCCTGAAGTGCACAAGAGTAGAGTTAGTCTTAACTATAATTGGCTATATATATACTTTGACCATGTAATAAGAATGTCACAGGAATCTACCTCACCGTTGTTCTTCCGAGTTGACTAGTTTACATTATCTTAGTGATCTATCCCCTAAGTGTCATTATCCTTAATTCCTATCATTACCTTTACCCCTTGCTCTAGCTATGTTGGTATGTTGACTAATAGATACTCCTTTGATATTCAATAATCTTTACTCCATTATTTCCCTGTGGTAAAATATAAATAACGATACCAAGAATACTCCCGATAAAATGCTACAATGGTATTCTATGCGCTTGTGGAATCCTTCATATTCTATTTGCACTTATAAATACCAACAGTAACATGATTTGAATTGTAGCACACCTTTGTTTGATCAACTAGTATGCATAGGTAAAAAGAATTGCAAAGGTTTAATTCTCACGCTTCAAAATGTTTTATCAAAAGCAACAGGTACATTATGATCATGGTGTGTATTGATTATTTGTTTCTGGTCATAATATGCTTGAGATATGTGTCCATATCCCATATATGTAGAGCTATTTGGTTAGTGGCAAATTCCCGCTATTCTAGGGTGTGCGGCTTGTCGTGCCCACCTCGCGGCTATGCTGCTCTGCGGCAGTACCGCACTTTGAATTCTAGGCAGAATTCGTCCCACAATGGCCAGTTACCGCGGGGCTCTTGTTTTCCTTTCTTATCCAAACCAGCCCTGGGTAACTCTCTCTCCCCTTTCACCCGACGTGTCGCTCTCTCTCTCAACCACGCGTCCACGTCGTCCTGCCATCGCTGTGCCTTCTCGATCGTGCTCCAGCGGTGCCATGCCGGCTGCTGGCCTTTTTCTACGATGCCAGAGGTCACTGAGACTCTTGGGTGGAGTCACTTCTTTCCTTTCCTCCCCAAATCTATGAGAACCAAGGTATAACCCTAGAACCATGCTGATCTATGCAATGGAGGTGTTTTGGTTATGGATTTTGACTTCTGATGGTAGTGTGGATGGATTGGAAATAGATTTGATGGTTAAGTTGAATCAATATCGAGACTCATTGATGGAGTGAAATCTATCACCATGGCAGTGCCGTAGGCTGCAGCTGAAGTGTTCACAAATTGCAACATCATTTCATCCATGATTCTCTACATTGATTGGATTTAGTCACCAAATCTTATCTACTCCACTCACTCTACTATCTTTCAAATCCTTAGCCTAACTCCATGTTTTGATAGAACTATGGTGTTTGAAAATGTGACATGGGATATGAGTTAGATTATGAAATGGGTTAAGTAGACAAGAAGAAGCAGAATGCAGCCTTGGTGAAACAACTAGTGCGGCAGTGCCGCTCCTAGGCGCGGCAGTGTCGCATGCCTAGTGACAGTGCCATACCAGCTGCTTTCCTCACTTGCATTTTGACTCTTTTTTATTACTTAATGTGTTTATAGGCTAACTTCTACTTCCCATTGAAGTAGTTTCTTATTTCATTCTATCGTTGTGCATAGATGGCTTCCGATGGAGACGATGACCAGAGAGGGAAGACAAAGATGACTGAACCTCATGATAAGCCAACTCCTCGCCATGGACATGCACGTACAGCAGCTGGTAGCAATAGTGCAACAATGAGAGGTGATGTTAGAGATAGGGGAAGGAGAGATCACTTGATCTAGGAAGAGGAGAACTTGGAGAGGGCTGGCCGCATCATTCCACCTGGTGCTTGCATAGCTACTCCTCATCTAGAAGAATTTGATAGAGCATATATCATCGAGTACCCTGAGGAGGTGCTCATGAGGCGTCCTATTGATACCGTGCACATTCAGTGATCAACTATGCGGGAAAGCAGAGACTGGTGGAAGAAGCTCGTGAGAACAATCCATATGAGCAGCCAAAAGATCTAGGGGTTGACTAACCCTATAGATCGTGGTGGCAGCGGTGTTGGGTCGGGGTCCTGTTGGCTGCTGCAGTATACGTTCAGGTGTCGTGCATCGTTCTTGTCTTCCATTCCATCCGAGCGGACAAAATGGTCAAAGGGTCCCTGACAAAGGCCATATGGGGGGCTAGCGGTACAGTGCTAGTCAACAGACACTGGTTGACTGACGTTGAACGGTGGTCAGGTAGGGAGTTGGTAGCACAGTGCTGGCCTGTTGACGTGGAGGGCGACATGAGTCTCCCAGGATGGCCTAATGCGACCGCCAGTCGCATCAGGACTCACCCGAGTCGTGCCCCCGGGCGTGCGCCTCCACGCCATAGTGGTTGAAGCGGTTCGGGCCCCATCCTGGGGCCACTATTTTTGCCCGGTAGCAAATCCATCCCCTAGGGAACGGGCGAGGTAGAAATCTTGCCCTAGGGGCCGGGTGAGATGGAATCCGACAATAGGGGGTAAGACGAAGCAGAGCCCTCCCCGTGGGATCGGACAAGTCGGAGCCCACGCCCTGTGGTCGGACGAGGCGAAAACCTCATCCTCAGAGTTGGATGAGGCATGGGCCGGCCCCTGGGGGTCGGACGAGGTGAAAACCTCATCCTCAGAGTTGGACGAGGCATGGCCCAGCCCCTAGGGGTCGGACAAGGCAGAAACCTCATCCTTGGAGTTGGACGAGGCGTGGCCCGGCCCCTGGGGGTCGGGTGAGGTGGAAACCTCATCCTTAGAGTTGGACAAGGTGTGGCCCAGCCCCTAGGGGTCGGATGAGGCGGATACCTCGTCTATGGAGTTGGACAAAGCGTGGTCCGCCCCTGGGGGATCAGACGAGGCGACATTGCATCCTTAATCATTGGATGAGGTGATGTGATGCTCATTAATCCTTTGGCTAGGATACCCAGTTATCGGTACCTGACAGTAGCCCCCGAGCCTTTGGAGGAGTGAGACACTCCTGTAAAGGCTTTTTGTGATTTGTCACTCTTGTGGCCGTTGTGCCGTGGAGTCGGGTCATTATCGGAACTTCAGCATTTTTCCCCTTGGTTCATTGTACCGCGTAGGGTAACCGAGTAGGATTTAGGCACCCAGCCTCCATGTGGGGGACTGGCCAAGGCCGCGGAGGCATGCCGTGTAGACATAGGCGCCCAGCCCCTGAGGATGAGATGCGCTGGTAACCGTTTTTCACCTAGTGCGCACGAGCGCACCTGGTGGGTGTAGCACCTGAGCCTTTGGAGGAGTGAAACACTCCTGCCAAGGCTTTTTACGATTTGTCGCTCTTGTGGCCGTTGTGCCGTGGAGTCGGGTCGTTATCGGAACTTCAGCATTTTTTCCCCTTGGTTCATTGTACCGCGTAGGGTAACCGAGTAGGATTTAGGCACCTAGCCTCCATGTGGGGGACTGGCCAAGGCCGCAGAGGCATGCCGTGCAGACATAGGCGCCCAGCCCCTGAGGATGAGACACGCTGGTAACCGTTTTTCACCTAGTGCGCATGAGCGCACCTGCTGGGTGTAGCACCTGAGCCTTTGGAGGAGTGAGACACTCCTGCAAAGGCTTTTTAACGATCCATCACTTGAGGGTGCATGGGAGTACTGTTCATTATTGTCACTTTGTAGGATGGCGAGTTGTGTATGACCCTCGTCGTTTGTCTACGACCGCGTGTTCGGTCTATTTGCAATGCCGAGCCCCCGAGCCCCAGCGCGTAGTAGGGGTCCGATTAGGGGGTAGGTTTGTCTTGTGATCGTTGTCCCTCATGCATTCATTCGCTAGAATGGAGGGGCTGAGCTGTGCCGTGCTTTCCTCGCTGGGCGGAGTATGGTGCTCGGTGAGTTGTTAACGGGCTTGTTCGAGTGGAGCCCCGGCATCCCCTTCATGGAGGCCTAGTTCGAGGTTAGCTGGTGATTGACTCCAGATTCTTGGTGGCTGGTCCATATAGTTCTCGGATTTGTTCGACCGGTCCGAGGGCTCGATGTCTTTCTTTGGGAAAAAATCATGGACCTTTCATCCTCCAAGACTCGAAACGAGGGTTGGGACACCCATGGCGCTTCGCGCGCCTTGTGTATTGGGTACTAGTGGGCCCATCCTTAACCTCCCCACACTCTAGGGTGCCCTAGAGCGGTCGTGAACCTACTAGTGGGCCAGCCTTCGAACTCCTAGGCGTTAATGGGCCATAGGAGCGTTTTCAGCTCTGTATCCCACTTACCTACGATCAATGTTTTTCTAAACGATAAACGGTCTTTACACGGTCGACCTTCGTTTAGCGTTTATCGGCTGTTTACACGGTGTTTAAATGAAGTTAAACGGTCTAAACGGTTTTGCACTTTTTAAAAAAATACATATAATTATATATGTGCATGTAAAAAATCAAGTATTCTAGCATTTATACATATTTATCCAAGTAAAAATCAAGTATTTTGGTATGTATATATATTTATGCATGTGAAAAGTACCAAATATAGATATTTATGCATGCAACATATCAAGTGTACATATTTATAAATATAATAAACTTAAGTATACAAATTTATCCATACAAAACTGAACTAGATTTACCTCGTGTTTGCCTAAACGGCTATTTAAACAGCTGTTTAGCCATTTAATGTTGTTTATCTCCGTTCCGTTTAGGCTGTTTAGGCCATTTTTTGACCGTTTAAACGGTCAACCGTTTAATTTCCGTTTACCCCTAAACAAAATTGTTTACCATCGTTTACCGTTTACTGACCGTTTAAATGGCCGTTTAATCCATTTAGGCAAACACTGCCTACGATGGCCCTTAGCATTCGAAGTCGAACCGTCGCTCGGTGGATCCTTCACGGGGAAGATTTGGATAGGCATGCGCTCGTCTCTCGAGGTGGCGATGCGACTGATGCTGCAAGGAATAGTGAGGGCACAAGCCCCGAAAGAAACGGATCTACCGAGGTGTGGGGCGCGTTAATTTAGGCGGACGATTCGCCCCTTGCCCGTTCTGCCCTGACCTTATAAACAAAGCAGTTTCTCCCCAACCTCCATACACGCAGCCGCATCCTTGCCTCTCCAATCTTTCAGCCATTTGCTCTTGAGTTCCGGCCTTTGTTCCCCTGTTTCCGCTCCACCGTCGGTCGAAGCTCTCGCTCTCCAGCCCTACACCACCACCAGATCTTCTGCATTGCCATCCCCGCTTCTCGATGGAGCCGTGGCCTCGCTCCGATGTTCTCCACATGCGCATGGAGGGTCTAGTTAAGAAGGGCCTTCTCCGCGCAAGGACCGCGGTGATGGAGTGGATCGTACCTTGTGGTGAGGATGTGTTGTCGCCGACCAATGGCTACGTCATCTCCTTCATCCCCTTCCACCAGCGTGGGTTCACAACTCCTCCCCACTGTTTCCTCCGAGGGCTGCTGCACCACTATGGGATTGAGTTGTAGCATCTGAATCCCAATGGGATTCAGCACATCTCGGCCTTCGTTGCGCTGTGTGAGGGGTATCTAGGGATCGAGCCCCACTTTGAGTTATGGAAGTACTTCTTTGCCGTCGAGCTACAGATGAAGAAGGAAAGGAAGAAGCTAGACCTGGCGGTGCCAATGGGATGTCTGAGCATCCATCTTCAAGGCAGCCGGTCATCGAAGTACATGTCCATCCCTTTGTCAAAATCCAACAAGGGGTGGCATAAGCTCTGGTTCTACCTGAGGAACGACGCCGCTGCCCCCTACTGATCTTCACCGTCTGTCTGATCGAGGAGGCGTTGGACGTGTGGAGGTACGGGCCCATCGAGAAGGAGCAGAAGAGGCTTGGCGACCTTCTCAAAGCCATCGCGATCCTAAAGGGCCATGGTCTTCGTAGGACCAGCGTTATCGAAGTGTACCACGTTAGGAGGCTGGCGTCGCTAATGGCGTGTGGCCTTCCGATGTGGAAGATGACACCAGATTGCAGGCCCGAAGGGACGGTGATGGTCGCCGGTGAGGCCCTCAGCATCGGCGAAATGGCACAACGCCTCAACGAGGCGATGGAGTGCCCGGCGGATCCATCGGGGGATCTCATCCCGATGTACCTAGTCTCGGGGCATCCCGTGATGCGACCAGACGTGGGTTTTGTCGAACTGGTAAGCCTTCTTTGAGTTTCTTTCCTTGGCCAACCCTCCTCTATTCTTAGATTCTAAGCACCGGGATTTGCAGCCCGGCCTCTTCACCCATAACTCTAACCCACAATTGCCAGAGGACATGGCTAGGAGGGCGGCGAACCGTGCCATGGCCGAGGTGGTGAAGACAAGGAAGGAGCGGAAGAAGGCGAAGAAAGAGCAAGCAAAGCTCCAGTGTGGAAAGCACTGGCAAGGCTCGGAGGAGAGCGACGGTGACGAGGAGGAGGAAGAGGAGGAGGAGGACAAGTCCGACCCTAACATTCCGTGGGGCGCACTTGCGCATGAGGATGAGTAGGATGACATGGGGCAGGCCAACTTGACCCCAATTCCGTAGCATGCTCCGGCGCAAACCGAAGAGGACGCGCCTCCAAGATCATCGGCAGAGGACGCGCCCCTGAGGTCGGTGGAGCAAGTTCGCCCCATTCCGACCAACCCTGCCGGGTGACCCTATTCTACCGCCAGCCCCGGCACAAACCAAAGAGGATGCGCCTCCAAGATCGATGGGGGAGGACACGCCCCTGAGGTCGGAGGAGCAAGTCCGCCCCGCTCCAACCGACCCCACAGGGGGATCGAAGCGGCCAATTGCCGACATGGTAGAGTCGGGGTCGAGCGACCAACCCCCAAAACGCTCTTGGATTATGGCATCGAGGTGAGTTAAAGACTTCTTCGCCCTTTCATTGTGTTCTCGGGTTTCGTCATGTGACGTTGGTGCATTCCGCAGGACCGGCCCTGCAACCACCTAACGTTGGCACCATAGAAGATCCTGAGCGCGTCGGCCAATCCCCTAAGAGTCGACTGGCATGGTGCCGGGGGCACGCTATGATGGCGTCGAGGCAGACACGGCGCCGTCTGAGGAAGCAGGGGAGGCGAAGGCTCCCGCGTTGGTCGACACACCCGAGGTGGGGTAGATGAGAGGGGGTGTGACCGAGGCATCCCCTACAGATGCGATGATGGCTCGGACTTCGGAACCCAAGCCGCTAGCCTCCTCTACCATCGGAGGATCTGCTCCTGAGGGAGCGCCGGTGACAGAGGAGGTACTATCGGCTCCCGTCGGGCCGACGCCAACGGTAGCGATGGTAGACCCCTCGGTTGGGGCTGGTCCCTCCCAATCCCTTGTCTGGCTGGGCGATGATCTGCTTGCATGGGGAAGGAACCGGCTCCATTGGGCCAGGCCGTTGGACCCAAGCGACTCGGTGTTCATCCTCAATGATCTGGCGGAGGTGAAGGACTGGACGAGCGCGCGCTCGGGACTTGAGTTCGTCGTCCGCTCTCTGACCGATGCGTTGGGGGCGTTGAAGGATGGCGTTGCCCCCGCCAGCTAGGTTTGTCGTGTCTTTATGTTTTCTACTTTTGAGCCTTATTTATATAATTGTAACCTGATTTTTTCGTAGTCCCTTGCGATGCGCAGCTGGGAGAAGTCCCTATTCCTCCGTCGCAAGAGGGAGGTCTGTTGACTTGCTGCTGAAGTATCGCGGCTGCAGGAGGAAGTGGCGAGCCTCTAGACCATGGAATGGGAAGCCCGTCAACACGTCGATGAGGCTGAGGACAAACTCAAGGCTATGGTCATCAAGGTCGGGGAAGATGCCGTGGAGCTTGGACGACTCTACCCGGCCCTCGACCTTGCTCGGTGCGTACTCGAAAATGAGCAGAAGTCGAAGGAAGAAGCCGAGGGCCTGGCCGCCACCTTGGTCGAGGATGTTGGCGTGCTCTAGAGGGAGAAGATGGTCCTCGAGGAGCAAGTGAAAGGTGAGGTTCTGGTTACCTTTCTGCTTGACGTTCGCGGTCGATTTTTTGACGCTCATTGGTGTTCGGTTTGGGCAACCCTATAGAGGCAACTCTCCGAGGTGCAGGGTCAACTCCGGTCAAAGAGTGACAACCACGACGCCTTGCACGTTGTCGTCGGGTTGGTCTTCGGTGACCTCAAGGTCGCCCCGGTCGTGGAGACGAGCTCGCTCGTAGTCTAGGTTACCTAGATCCCGGATCGGGTGCGCGTACTCGCAAGGGAGGCCCTGTACACCAGTGTCCATCGCGTGTTCGCCATCGCCCGCTCCCACTACATCAACATCGACCTATCGGTGATCAGTGAGGGCTTCGCGCCTGGCTACACTGACGCTGAGCTGGATGAAATTGAGAAGGAAGCGGCTCCCCGGCGTGGGACCTGACGGAGAAAATCGAAGAAGAAATCCTACCCAAGAATGTTTAGTCAGATAGCTGAGTCTAGCGTTGGTCTTTTGTAAAGACTTTTATTATGGCTAGACATGTTGTTTGGCCTCTCTCTCTTTCTATAAATATATAAAGTTCATTGCGATCCGACCCTTGTTTTATGTTAAGGCATTAGAAACTTAAGTTGCGAGCGACTAAGTAATGATCATGCTGGTGAGCAAGCGATGCCGTAGCCGTCGGGCGTTGGCTTTTTGCACTCGAACTAGTTTTACTCATCATTAGTTTTCAGCAACTCTTATTTCCAGCTCTTATCATACAAAGGAAGGGTCAGATGGGAAAATGTATGAAGTTTGTTGCGATTTGAGCCTTGTTTTATGTTAAGGCATTAGAAACTTAAATTGCGAGTGACTAACTAATGATCACGCTGGTGAGCAAGCGATGTTGTAGCTGTCGGGGCATAGGCTTTTTGCATTCCAACCAGTTTTACTCATTGTTAGTTTTCAGCAACTCTTATTTCTAAGTCTTGTCATAAAAAGGAAGGGTCGGATGGGAAAATGTTTCTGAGTAAAACCCAACCCAAGGTAGTTGCTGGGGTCGGGTGTTACTGAAGACTGATCAGATCAGAAGCGAATCCGATAGGAGGTAACATTTTTCGGTTTTTGTAGAAACATTACTTAGTTTGATAAGCATATCAGAAGCTTTGGAACGGAAAGACTAAGGGTAAAAGTGACGTAGTTGTTCGATGTTCCAGGCATTGGCGATGGCTTTGCCGTCATCAGCCTTGAGCTTGTAGGTGCTGGGTCGGAGTACTTCTGCGATGATGTACGGTCCATCCCACGGCGCCGAAAGCTTGTGGCGATTTTTGTTGCTCTAGATGCGGCGAAGGACTAAATCGCCTATGCTAAAGGTGCGACCCCACACGCGTCGGCTGTGGTACCGCCGTAGCACCTGCTGATATTTGGTTGAACGAAGCAGGGTGATGTCGCATGCTTCGTCAAGTAGGTCCATGGCCTCTTCCAAAGATGCTTCATTTCCCTGCACGTTGTAGGCCTTGACCCTTGGCGCTCCATAGTCGAGGTCGGTCGGGGATGGCTTCGGAGCCGTAGACCATGAAAAATGGCGTGTAATCGGTTGCCCGGCTATTGGATGTCCTTAGGCTCCAGAGTACCACGGGAAGCTCGACGACCCATCGTCTGCCAAACTTGTTCAACCGGTTGAAGATCCTAGGCTTGAGGCCCTGTAGGACCATGCCGTTTGCGTGCTCGACCTGCCCATTCGTGTGAGGTTGCGCTACGGCAGCCCAGCAGACGCGGATGTGATATTCATCGCAGAATTGGAGGAACTTCTTCCCGGTGAACTGCGTGCCGTTGTCCGTGATGATGGAGTTTGGGACTCCAAAGCGATGGACGATGTCCGTGAAGAACAACACGGCTTGCTCAGATTTGATCACGGTGATCGGTGGAGCCTCTATCCACTTCATGAACTTGTCCAAGGCGACAAGTAAGTGTGTAAAGCCCCCGGGCGCCCTCTTGAGGGGCCCTACCTGGTCGAGCCCCCAGACCGCGAATGGCCACGTGATGGGGATCATCTGGAGCGCTTGGGCCGGTAGGTGAGTTTGCCGAGCATAGTACTGGCATTCTATCGGTGTTTCAAAGAAATACCAACTAGTAAATTTATATTTGATGCGTGTTAGACTCGGATGGTGTACTAAAGGACACAAGGTTTATACTGGTTCGGGCAGAATGTCCCTACATCCAGTGTGCTGCTGCTCATGTTATTAGTACCAAAAAAAGGTTCGTAGTAGGGGGTACAAACGGTCGAGAGAGAGATAGGTCCCAAGTCTCTGATGGAAAGGTCGAAGGGATGCCAAGAGCTCAGTTGCTGCTTGGCTGTGTGTTGTGTATGAAATTGATCCACCCCCCTTAGCGGGGTGCCCTGCTCCCCTTTTATAGACCAAGGGGGAGCAGGGATTACAGACAAGAGAAAGAGGAAAAAACCAAAGGGCAGAGAAAGTCTTTGAAGGAGTCGGGTCTTCCTTTCCCCCCATACCTGCCCTACTGACATGATAGGCCATGTCAGGGATGGCGTGTTCACTGATCTTCATAGGGTCGTGCCCTGGCCTCATCCAGCAAGTGGGTATGTCCCATCCTACACCGGCGGATGGTGCGGCATGCCAGGGAGCCGAGCTATGACCCTACAGGGAGTAGACGAGGAAGTGATCATACGTTTGTCACTGTAGATGATGTGAGTTCTTTCTTGGATTGTAGCGATTGTCGTATGCTTGTGTCAGGATCCACGTCTGAGGGCTGATGGCGGTGCCCACAACACTGTAAGACCAAAGTCGACGCCTACAGCACTGTTCGGGCCCTGTCATGCCTGGAAGGGCTTAACACGCCCTTCCCATCATATCCTGATGGTACTTTTTCTGTAGGTGTGTAGGGTATGGTCCTTGGTACTGCGGTTGACTCAAATGTCCTATCTTACCTTATGCTCGTCATCATAAAGGAGCAGGGCATAGTCGTCGGACGAGGCAGAGCCTACCCTCAGTCGTTGGGCGAGGCGGAGCCAGCCCTTAGTTGTCAGGCGAGGCAGAGCTAGCCCTCAGCTATCGGGTGAGGCAGAGCCAGCCCTTAGTCATCGGGGGAGACGGAGCCTACCCTCAGTCATCGGGCGAGGTGGAGCCTGCCCTCAAACGTCGGGTGGGACGGAGTCTAGCCCTCGGGCGTCGGGCGAGGTGGAGCCAGTCCTCAGCCGTCGAGCGAGGCGAAACCAATCTCCCATCGTTCGGGCAAGAAGTGTAGTAGCATTCTTGTCCGATCGAAAGTGTCAACGTTCGATGGTTATTAGCTCCACCTCATTGGGTACCCTGGTATTAGGTCCCCGACACATCCTTTGCAGGTGCGTATGACCTGCTCAGCGTCGGCCACCACGGTTGGCCAGTAGAAACCTTGCCGGAATGCGTTTCCGACCAAGGTTCAAGGTGCGGCGTGATGTCCACAGACCCCTCCATGGATATCTTCCAGCAGGTCCTTCCCCTGCAGAAGTCAGTCTCTTTTTCAATTCCTGAAAACTATCCTGACATTGCTTAGACCATATAAATTTGGCATTCTTCTCTAACAAAGCAGTCATAGGTTTGGCTAATTTAGAGAATCCCTCGATAAATCTCCTATAGTACCCAGCCATACCAAGGAAACTCCGAATCTCAGTGACATCCTGAGGTGGGTTCCAACTCAACACATCTCTAACCTTCTTGTGATCTACTGCTACTCCTCCATTAGAGATTATGTGAGCAAGGAAAAATACTTCTTTTAGCCAGAACTCACATTTGCTAAACTTTGCATAGAGCTGATGTTCTCTAAGCCTTTGCAATACTAGCCTCAAATGTTCCTCATGTTCTTCTTCATTCTTAGAGTAGACTAATATATCATCAATGAACACAATGACAAACTTGTCAAGGTACTCGATGAATACTTTGTTCATCAAATACATGAAGTAAGCAGGTGCGTTTGTCAGACCAAAAGACATGATTGTAAACTCATATAATCCATATCGGGCACAAAAGCGGTTTTGGGAATGTCAGAACGTCTTATTCTCAACTGATGGTATCCAGATCAGAGGTCGATCTTGGAGAATACACAAGCTCCTTTCAACTAGTCAAACAGGTCATCGATTCTAGGTAGTGGATAATTGTTCTTAATTGTTACCTCATTAAGTGATATGTAATCTATGCACATTCTTTGTGTACCATTTTCTTCTCTACAAATAGTACTGGTGCATCCCAAGGTGAAGAACTAGGTTGGACATAACCCTTATCTAGCAGTTCCCTTATTTGTTTCTTAAGTTCTGTTAATTCATTCACTCCCTATTCTATAAGGTCTCTTAGCTATGGGTGCAGTTCCAAGTAAAAGTTTAATTATAAACTCAATATCTCATTTAGGTGGCATACCTGGTAACTCCTTAGGGAAGACATCTAGATACTCATTTACTATCTGTATATCCTCTAGGGTTGTGCCCTCCAATTGATTAACCTGACAGATTTTCGAGGCTGACTGTGTTGCCACATACTCAACTTTCTCTCCAGATAGAGTGGTTAGATTCACGGAACTATTCCCACAATTTATAACTGCCTTCTGAGACCTCAACCAATCCATACCCAAGATAACATCAATTCCAGATGAGTCTATGACTACAAGGTTGGCTTGAAATTCTACCCCCTTATGATGAGACTAGCAGCTAAGCATATCCAATTTGCTTTCATTTCCCCTCCAGGTGAGTTTACTAACATGAGTTTCTTCATAACACATACAGGAATACCATGCTTCTTTATGAAAGTATATGCTATGAAGGAATGCGGAGCACCAGAATCGAAAAGAACTGTAGCTGAGTTTGAGTTGACCGGAAACGTACCGATCACTACATCAGGTGCCTCCTGAGCTGTCTCTGTGGTCACATGATTGACCTTTCCCCGGACATGGTTCTACTGCATATTAGCTGTCTTCTTGGGGAATCTGTTGGAGTAATGTCCTGGTTCTCCACAGTTGAAGCATCTGTTGTCATTGACTGCATTTGGTGCCTTTGGTGCGCCATTCTTCTGGGGAGAATTGGGGACATTATTCTTCATAGGAGAATTGTTAGTTTGCTGCTGGCACTGGACTGGTGCCTTATACTGTTGCTGCTGCTGCTGCTGTGCACGCTGTGGTTGCTGGTTGCGGTTGATCAGACTGGACTGACCTTGATAGCGCTGTTGTGGGTAAGCTTGCTGAGGAGCAGTGCGAACACGAGTGTTACTCCTAGGCTGTTGCCCCTAGAATTTCATCTTCTTGTCTTCCATTTGACGGCGCTTGTTCTCTATAACCAAGGTCTTGTCCACTAGCTGCTGGAAACTAGCAAAGGTATGGGACAGTAGTTGGTACTGGAGACCATCATTCAGACCTTCCATGAACAGCTCCTGCCTCTTCTCATCATCTTCCACTTTAGTAGGTGTGCACCATGAGAATTGTATGAACTTATCATGATACTCTACAACAAACATGCTCCCCTGCTTGAGAGCTAAGAATTCCTTCTTCTTTAGCTTCATCAACCCAGCAGGCAAATGATGAGAGCGGAAGGCACTGTGAAACTCTTGCCAAGTGATGGGATTAGCTTCAGTATGGCCAAAGCGGAAAGAGTCCCACCAGTCAAGTGTAGCCCCTTACAGTTGTCCAGAAGCATACAAAACCTTCTCTTTGTCATCACACTATGCAATCTCAAGTTGCCTCTCAATTGCACACAGCTAGTCATCATTTTTGGTGGACGACGAGAAATTACTGGAGAGGATGTAGTGTAAAATAAGTTTTTGGCTCTGTTCGCTTGGAAAAATCTAGAGGAATTTGTGAGAATGTAAACAGTAAAAACCATCCGTGTACAGTGAAAACCGGGTTTTCACACCATCCGAACACCATCATTGTTGCGAGCCCATGCTAAACTCCCTTGTCTGGTGAACTAAAGATGACATGCCAGATTGAAGATTTTTCACTTTAAAGAAAAATAGTTCATTCCACGTGTATTGACTGTATATTTAAGAAACCTAAGATCTGGAATGATTAGACAACTCTCAAATCGCGCAAAAAATAGTTATCTTGAAGGGAGAAAAATATTAGTTGCAGGAACATACTCCCGGGCACATACTCCGAGATGATAATCAAATTAAACAGGATTGTATGATACTCATGTTGAATTTCTGGGTCCATTGCTCCCTCTAAACACTAAAGACATATAAAAGCAACTTCAGTCGGGCTCCTACTTCAGCCCTATAGCTAAATATAGGGACTCAAACGAAAAAAACATGCTCCAGCAGGACCTGGCCTAAAATTGGGGGAATTCTTTGTGTGCCATTAAAAAAGATCGTAATGCCCTATGTGCCTCTGAAAAATTTTAGCGGTCTTCAGTGTCCACTGCTCCAACTTTTTTTATGTCATCCAGGCCACTGCCGTCAGTTTGGGCTATAACGCCGTCAAACTGCACGTGTGAAAAGTCGAAAATACCATTAAGTCTAAATATGTCATTAGTTTTTTTAGCATCTTAACGACTTCAAATGAAAAAACTCAAAACTAGAAAGTTGTAGATCTCGTCGAGATCTATAATTTTCATATAAAAATTATCTGCATTTAATTTCGTAAAAAAAAGATATGATTTTTCTAAGGTATATTAATCATATTAAATCATAGCAAAATAATTGTAAAATACCTTGAAAACATCCTACCCACTTATGATCTCCTTCCTTATATAAATCCTGCATATGGGCCCACATAAAAGGAAGGCAGAAACACTCAGGAACACGCGTGTTTCGTCCTCTCAAACGTGGAACGACGTCTCCCTCGGTACTTTTTTTCACCTAGAGACAACATACCTGCCCGTGTACCCACCATCCCTTCCTTTTCTCCAGGGCGTCGATTCACGCAAGAAATTTTCTTGCGTGAATCGACGCCCTGGAGAAAAGGAAGGGAGGGTGGGTACTCGGGCGAGTATGCTAGCTCTGGGTGAAAAAAAAGTGTCGAGGGAGACGTCGCTCCACATTCGAGATGATGAAACACGCGTGTTCCTTAGTGTTTTTGCCTTCCTTTTATGTTGGGCCCATATGTAGGATTTATATCAAGGGAGGAGATCTTAAGTGGGTAGGATATTTTCGAAGTAAAATGTATTTTACAATTCCTTCGTTCCTTTATAGTATAGATAGATATAGATTAAGGGGTTTACTTTCTTATAAGATTAAGGACTCTATCACTAGTATGGATCGTGGTAAGGACATTATTTAGTGTGAGCGACCATGATCACTTAATTTAGCATGTCTTGTTAGTTGTTAAGGCTAGCCATGAAAGTTTGGTCAAGTATTCTATTAGGTTATGGTTTGTCACTTTAATTTATATTAATCCTAATTCCTAATTCAACCCCCCTTGGGCCATTCAACTCCTTTTAATTGGTACCACAGTCTATTGCTCAAAGGATTAGCCTTTACTACCTACAAAAATGCCAAAGAATGGGGATCTGCTCCCAAGTTCAAGGGAAAGAACTTTGCCTATTGGAAAGTCCACATGTTTGCATACCAGCTCAACTTAACCTAATTAATCTGGTTGTCCCTGAAATCACACCATCCGTGTTATCCACTATGTGCATGCGACATATATGTAGAGTTCTCATTATAATGCATAAAATATAGTTTCAGTTACAAACAAAGTGTTGCACACACTTACGAACTGAGCGTAGCTCAGATGGTTGGGTTCTATGTGGTGGAACCTACACATCCGGGTTCAAGTTCCCGACTTGACACGGGTGCTCATATTTTCCTAAATTTATTCCAGGATTTAACGGTGCTATTCTTTTCAGTGGTAGGCGACATGTCCGTCGACAGCGAGGCGCCTGTGGTGACTTCGTCAATTTCGAGATTTGCCGGTCCAACTCAGTTCTTCGGAGGTGCTCATAGGAGTAGGGTGTACGTGCGTGCGTTCATAGGGGTAAGTGTGCGCTCGTGTATGTGAGCGGCTGCGTCTAAAACTGGGTCTCGCAAAAAAAAAAAAAGTGTTGCGCACACTTAGTTCAACATCAAGCACACACAACAGTGGTTCTAGATACTACATCTTGTGGTCCATGCCACCACCCACAAGCTAGTCATTATGACACTCTACTCCCAGTCAGAAGAGGGCACAAGAGGGTGTAAGAGTAGCCATAGACCAGCATTTGCACACCTGCAACCACAACTTAATGGAAGCAACATGAGTACGGGGTTGTACTCCTCATGGATTACCAAACATAAGACACAAGGAATATGCATTTGAGCTATAGCAAGATGAACAAGTCGAGTCGGTTTGCATAAAAGCTTTTGTGCATGAAGTCCAATGCATAGGACTCATCTTAACTACTCTAGGTTTAATATGAACAACGACATCTATAACTTGAGGGGTGAGCTCGATCTTCCACGAGTTCATCAACATGGTAAATCTACATGACAGAAGCAACAAAGAGCTTATTCATAACCGAAAGCGTGACATATTGAAAGGATTAAGCAACGTCTTGCAAGAGGTGTATATCTTTTCCCATACAAGAACAAGTACATCGTCCATACAACCTGTCGGTCCTTGGATAACTCATTACCTCAACCTTCTCCATATTTGGCTAAGTCGTCCAATGAATGGTCGTAAAGCACACGAGTACTAGCATCTTACTAGCTACCCCTCATCAGACACCTAAATCTGTCTGATTACCCGGTCAAAACATAATACTCAGCTTGTCATACATGACATGTTGGAAAGTACAAGTAGTGCTCAATCAACACTAATAATCTTGGTCAAGTTTTATTCTAATTTTATGACCGGAGTGAGCCAATGCCTGCATTTGATTACCAGCGTTCTCCAACTAAACCCTGTCTCAGAGCTGTTACGTTACGTGGGGCCCATCTAGATTTTCCTCCTTTTCTCTAATTAACTTGGTGATTTCTAACATTTGAGAGAGAACTTTGTGGCTTCTTTTATCTTTGTTTTATCATCAAGACAAATACTTTCGAACAAAAAGACATGCTCAAAAAAGGTAGCAGGAATTCACATATCTCAGCTGGGCTCCATGCAAATGCAAACTAAAAATTGGCAAGCGCAGGATGTACAGCTCAGAGTTACTGCCGGGCAGCCTATACATTCTACTGTATACATCACCACTACGTCACATTACAAACATAATGCTGCTACATTCTTGCAATGCAAATACAACTAGCTAGTAGAGTGTGAATGGTGAGTCAGTCACTTGACTGCGTAACCATTGCCTCGATCCGTCCGTCCTTGTCGTAGGCCTCCACGATCTTCTTGGCATACCCGGGGATGTGCCGCTCAGCTCTCTGTTTTCCCCATGCCCGCCTAACATGGAGGTAATTCCGAATGGTGTGATAATCCAGAGAGTAGCGTGCGAACTCCAGACCCTTGGGCCCAACCTAAAACAGCATATCGTACAATACAATCTGGTCATTTATTCGTGTTCAGTTAACATTACAAATCTCATGCCATCCCGCCCCTGCAGACGACCAAGAACACTAACCAGGTTCAGCAGGAAGGCCAGAATGTCGCCGACAAATCTAGGAGCTGGTTTTGAAGGGCCCTTCCCTGTAGATACATTTGATTATTTACATGAATGTAAGCCAAACAGACCATTCTTACTAGTTTTATTCCAATGTAAAGTACTATTTCATAGGCATGATTAGGGAAGGTACCCAATTTTGCCGCATCGTCAGCTTTCACTGTCTCCATAACAAACGGTTGCCTGGAGCCCTGAAACAAACAGACACACAACACCCTTGTCAATCTCGTAGTACTACTGGTCTACTGCATGCCTCCGAAGAAAGTTGTGCCAGCTCTATAGCTGGGGATGCATGCGTACACTGCTAATTGTAGGTGTGCTCTCCAGAAGGCCATCTACCAGGCTGAGCATCTCCCGTCCACGATCGTTCCTGAAGGGATAGAGTTCCAGTGATGCTCACCAGCTACTGCTTACAGTATAATTGCACAATCCTACTCGCTCTACCTGACTGTAATGTACTGAGGATGCTGTGTCATGGAGACCCCAGAATATTTCGGTACTCCCATATACCCCACCACCAAATCCTGCAGAGATTTAACCAAACAACATAAGTGACTCTGAGTTGCTTCTCTGCTCCAAGAGAACAGACTGTGAAGATATATAGCAAGATAAGAGGAAAGCAGCTGATCAGAAGTAACAGGTAAAAGAATAAAGAGCTAATTTCTCACAACAAATGCTATCTGAACATGAAGATTGAAGAGGCGCCCAGGTAACTCAAGGTCAAGAGAATTAGTTCAGCTATGCTAGTGCCTAATAATAAGAGCAATGCATTCTGCATCATGCAACATATGGTGATCCAGTCTAGTGTTTCAGGATTATTCTAGCTTTTCTAAATGATACGTGATCCAACAATTTCTATTTCTGTAGATGAGCAAAAGGAATAACAACTTCTATCTACAAAAACCAGATGATTCTCAGAAAGAGAGTTTCTATTCAAAACAAGAGACCCTATTTGAAGTCAAAACGATGGAAACCTTACCGCCAAGCCATTTGTATAGTCAAAGCAACTGCAGTTGGTATAAGCAAATCATTAGCTCACCTGTGAACGGCCAATTAAAAGTTTTGGAAAAGAAAATGATAACTCATTGGTATACTGAATAGAGAATACCTATAGCATGATGGTGCAATAACATCTACCAGGTCGTTTGCTGGCAGGCAAAAATAGGGAACCTGCTTTGAATTAGGCCCTGAATTAAATAGTCCATTGTGGAAGACACAAAGCTTCAGAATTATAGGCAAACAAATATTTACCTCTTCAATGTGCCCATCTAAATGCTTTAGGTGCACCTGTAAATATTCTCGGTTATACAATGCGATCATACATTAAAAAATTCTAAAGGAAAAGCATGGCAATTCTGTGAATGCCATGTGTTCTTGTGTTGATCCTAAAACTGCTTCTTGAGCTGTTGATATGGAAAAGTAAACTGTATTCCTATCCTATTGATTTTCCATACATGAAACTACCAAAGTGGGGAAAAGAATGTATGCAGCTAACTATTTCAATGCCATACCTTGTAGTCTTGCATAAATTCATAATGCATAACAGTTTCTGGCTCAGTGCTTGCCGCTTTCAAGAATTTATCAAGCCCTTCACGTGTACCATTGTCAACTAAAAAAAATCACAGTATGTCAGAGTTACAATATATCTTCCATGACAGAAATGTAAAGATCGACTGGTTTGAGAGGAGAAATGGAAATTACCACAGTTTGTGCCAAGCACATAAAGCTTTTCCAAACCAAGGTACTTTTCTACAGATCTCAAAGCTGTAGTTCAAACAATAACTTTAACAACTTTGACATTTGATAGAACATCACCAATAGAAATGGAAGAAAGGCCAGGTAAAGGAAAACACCTTGCACTTGACAGCCCACACCGCAGAAAAGAAGCCGCTTTACACCAGCTGCCTGCCAAAGGAAACCGTGAAACTCTCTGGACTATAAACTGGTCACTATAATGCTTTCACTATAGAATGTGCCTTGTTATGGTTGGAGTGATGATTGGAATGGACTTTGGAACCCACTGGAATGTGGAGTCAAACGGGGCTTCTCCAAATTGAATAGACTAACAGAATTACTCTTGCCCAAGCAACAAATTCAAATTTAAATGAACTACTTCTAATTATCTTGAATTGGGAAATGAGAACAAATATCTGGACCAAGTAACCCTAAATTAATGTCAGGACAGCTGATGTTCTCTCAGAGATCTGCTGCCATGACCCATTATTACTTCTATATGTTATAAGAAGGGGAAGGGGGCATGGTGCTATAGCTTGCATCAAGAATAAGGGGGAATGGGAAGAAAGTATAGTGTTAAAAGGAACGATTTACCTCAACTAAGGCAAGTGTATTGAGATTTGGTGATAATGTTGGCTTCACACCTTTGGCTGCAATTACTTCATCTGGTGTCCTACAAGAGCATGGCTACCGAGATTAAATGTTACTTCCATTCTAGAAAGCAAGGGACATGATGATTAGCATGAATAATTCATGGATGGACTAATAACAAAAGTTTAAGCTCAAAATAGTTGCAGAAAGTCTGGAACTGCAAATATATATCCAGTCAAGGAGTGTTATACACAAGCCATAAAGAAAATTTCTGAAAGCCATCAGTTTCACAATACCTGGCCAAAACAGGCCTTGGAGCAAGCCTGTCATTAGGATCACTGCAGAAGGGATAAAAAAAATTATTTGAATCCACGTGATAATGCTTGTGCATTGCACTGAGAAAGAATGATGTGGCATTTGATTCTTGTTTGGGTGCCTTTGTACACAAACCACAGCGTCGACCAGATTTGCTTTCAGCATCTCAACTGCGATTGTTGTCACTATTCCCGTCCACTGAGCTCCTGTTGCATGTAAGACACATATATGTTACAGGGTACAGAACATAGGTTGCCAGGATACAGTTTTGTCTAACAAAGGTTTGTCGAGTATATCAAGATAGTGTAGGAAATAAGATGCAACACTAGATGTATGTGGTTTCGGTTTGTTAAGACAGGCCAGTGAGCAAGACTGTGGTATATTGCATATGTGTGCTTCCTTAGAAGGATGCAGGCGGCTGTTGAAGGATAAGAAGAACTTGTAAAAGGTAAGTTAGTACCTTGAACAGGTTCAGTCTTCCTGGCATACAAGAGTTGGTCATAGACTCCAAAGTACATTTCATCCATGCCTTCCTTCCGGCCTCTCCCGTGGACTTGTGGTTCAAGATCCTAAATATAGTGAGCAGAGTGTTGTTATTTTTAAATTTGTGTCAACTTTTTTTTAGGGAAAAGGGGAGTTCCCCGCTTTTATTTTGCTGAAACAAAGCGTACAGTTTGTGTCAAGCATTACTACTCCCTCCGTTCCAAATTATAGTTCACTTTAGCTTTATTCTAAATCAAAACTTCTTTTGCTTGACTTGACCTCAGTTTTTATAGAAAATATACATATTCTCATCTACAACTACAAGTTCAAATAAATGCACTATCAAGACATATTTTATGGAGAATTTAATGAAGTCATTTTGATATTGTAGATGTTTTCTATGAACTTGATCAAAGTTAGAAAAGTTGAAGTACAATTTTGGACGGAGGGAGTAATTGCGTGCAGCCCATTGCTTGATCAAACGATTAGGAGAGCTATTTTATTTCCATTTAGCAAACTGTTTGAGCTGTTACAGGTAGGTGATGTTAAGATTAAGGAGGTGCAGGTGACCTCGACACGGGACATGCCGTCTCCCAGGAAGCCGCAGGCAGTCTTGACATGCGCAACATAGTATGTGTCGCAGAGCCCACAACGGCTTGGGTCGCCATATAAGCAGAGATAGGAACAAACAACAAAGTAAGCATCGCATCACATAATCACACCAACAAACAAAGGAATGCACAGCACAGCACATACCTGCAGTGGTCCTTGGCAGGGTAGACGGCGCCAGGAGGGATGGGCTTGGATTTCTGCCTCCAGTCCTCCCTGAGCGCCTTGGCCCTGACCTTGAGCGTTCTCTTGGACTTGGAGGACGAGGAGAAGGCGAGGGAGGATCGGCGGGGTCTGGGAGACGAGGACGAGGGCGAGGAGGCGTGGAAGCAAAGGGAGAGGCAGGTGGAGGCCATGGTGGCGGAGCTCGGCTCACCTCACCGGTGATAAGACGGAGGACTGGAGGAGGATCGAGTGGAGATCGAGGAGCCATGCCTTGGGCCTTTAAGACAAACTAATTTTACTGGGCCACCGCATAAATTTCGGCCCATCTCCACGCTTTGAGGAAAGTTTGTTGGGAACATATATAGTGCAAACCAACATTTTCGTGCAAACCAACTGCGGGAGAGAGGTGGGAGGGGGGATTTGCAAAAGTGTAATTACGCCCGCTCCTAATTACACTTTTGCAAATCCCCCCTACACCTCTCCCCCGCAGTTGGTTTGTATGGTTTACACGAAAATGTTGGTTTGTACTTATACATTGCCAAGTTTGGAGCCTTGAGGACTCTTTGCCTTGCAAAATGGAATGGAGACGAATGCATCTTCAACGAAAATGCATATGCCACTCAACGAGCTCCATCCGTGCATGCATAGTATGCTGCAATTCAAGCAGAGGATTGTGGGGAGGGAGCAACCGATCATATATGCAAACTCATCTCACCTGTGATGTGAAACCACAACTCTACACCAAGACTGAAGAACAAAAACATTCCCAGCCAAATGCTACATTTTCATTTCGTTCAATAATCCAATCCAAAAAAATACCAAGAGCAAAGTGTCCATCCCAATTCATCCCCCAGGCATGTAAAAAACATACTGCACTAAGTTAGCTACCAAAAAACCCAGTTAAACAGCAACTCCACCATTCCGGATTGATGCATTTCCTATCCTCAGGAGTCAGGACTACACCTGGAATCTATCAATATACCTCTTCCTCAACATCATTCAAACGGCATGGTGTCCCAGTAAACAGACTGGTTTAAACCATCTCAAGACCACCAATCAAGTGATTCATGCTCACAAATGACTCAATATGCATGCAAATTGTCCAGATTGAGGGTACACAAAGCAAACAAATCCCAAAATAAAGCAGCTGTTCATTCATGTAACTAACACAGGGTAAGTTCACAAACATCCATAATACACAGTTGCTAAACATACCTTTTGCAGGTAAGCCATTAACCATATCAACACAACACTAGTAAAACAGATTTAGCATGCCTTTTGCAGGTAAGCCCTATAACTGAAGCAAGGATTAGTGACAACAACAGAAATGTGAGCACCTTTTGATACTCTCAAGTCTAGAATTTAACTAGTTAGAGGGTGCAAACTAGGGCAAAACTAAACCAATGTATCATGTTATGGTTATTATCCCAAAAAAAAATCCTTGCCTGCACTATCATCCAAAAAGTCCAGTAAGCCTTCGCCACATTGATGCCACACTGCCTCAGAACCAGCATCAGCTTGCACTCAACTCCCCATCAATTCCATAATCTCCCCATCAATTCCATAATCGATGCTCAGCTCACGCATGGGTGGGATGGTCTCCATGGCAAAAACCATCAGGTGAGGGAATGACTCGTCCTCATTGCCACGCAATACAAACTGAAGAAACACATTAGGGGTGCAGCTGTGGCTAATGTAGCAGGCCACATTCCTCTTATGTGACACGTCAAGAACATAACCTGGCCCTGCCAACTTGGTAAACTGGCGTCTCTTCATGTTTGGTTCAACAGCCGAGGCATCTCCCCACTCCCTCCATCGCTCCGGAAACCTCCTTGGATCGATGATGCTGCGACCCTCCATCAACGCACTGCCTGGCTGATCATCCATAACGACCACATGCCCAGTGTACTCACACACAAAAGCTCCCGGCTGTATCAAGTCAAGCGCCCTGACACCCCAGCCTGTCTCATTGGAGCGGAACACCTCCAGCCGGTGCTTCATCCCTCGCTGCGTCACGCGGTTCACGCAGGTCACGGGGCACCCACACAGAGCACCGCATTCATACACCACCGGCCTTCCCATCACCAGAGTCTCATCCTCAGTATACAGTGGCCCCCCGCCGTTCTTCCTCTCACATCTGCACTTGGAGCCACAGCCCGTCGTGCAGTGGCAGCCCCTGTGCTGCTTGACTGGCTCGTGCGCTGGCGGCACTGGAAACTCAGGGTGGACAATGTACTCAAATAGCAGGGGAGACCTGTCGTCGTCCAGCTTGTTGCAGACAGGGACGCGAAGGACCTCCGCCCCCTTGGAGAGGTCGAGGGAGATGTACCTTGGCGGGCGGATTCTGGCGTCCATGGACTCCTTAAGCAGCTTGGCGGTGTGCCAGGTCTTGCTGGCTAGGTCGTCCTGGCCGGGGAGACGCACAAGCTTGAACTTGCAGACGTCGTGGCCGGACTTGCCGGGGCCGAAGGTGGAGCTAACGACCCTGTACAGGCCGTCGTAGACATAGACCTTGCGGTGGGGACCATGGTCGATGTCGTGGCCCCGGATGACGCGCACCTCCACGCCGTAGAGGTAGCTGTTGTGGAGCGCCAGGTTGCCGCGCTCAAGCGTCTGGTTGGCGTGGTGGTCGAGGCGGTGGCGCTGGCGGCCGCCGCTGCCGGTGTAGACAAGGACGTCGCCGGTGTCCTCGTCGTCAAGGTATCCTCCGGAGGAGACGATGCTGGTGGCGACGGGGTGGCCCTCGTCGAGGAGGCTGGCGGGGATGTAGCCGATGCCGGCCTGAGGCGCGGTGTGGAGGCCGACGACGCAGATCTCGGCGCGGTAGTAGAAGGCGTCGCCGACGAGGACGCCGGGGATGTCGCCGACGATGCGGACATCGCGGTGGAGCCAGTGGCCGGCGGCGAGCATCTGGCTGGAGGCGCGGAGGTCATGGCGGTTGCGGAGGCCGCTAGAGGTCTCCTGGCGCTGGTAGGAGCTGCGGAGCGCCTCGAAGGTGAGGCGCGCGCGGCGGACGAGGGCGCGGTAGCGGAGATGGTCCGCCGGGCTGAGGTGCGTGGCGCGCACCACCTCAGTGGCGGCGCGTGCGCGCTTCTTGGAGCTGGAGGGATTGGATCCGCTGCCTGCGCCTGGTTCTTGCGGCAGCCGCACCTGCAGCTCCTGCTGAGGGGGGAGAGAAGGAGGCGGAGGAGGGACCCGTGCAAGAGGTGCGGCGGAGGAGGAGGAAGAGGGGGGCTGGAGACTGGCGGCGAGGGCTTCGAGGCGGAGCTGGGATTGGCGAAGGCAGCGAGCGAAGAAGGGATCGTCGTCGGGGGAAGGAGCAAGCTCCCGGTGGAGAACGTCGCAGAGCTCCGGGGTGAGCGCGAGCATCAGAGCCGACCGTGCTGCGACGGGGACGGGGGTTTGCGCAGGGATTGGGCCGTCGGGGTCGGGTTTGGGGGTGATGGGAAATTGCGAGAGGAGATGATCGATCTGCACCGGCGGCGGCGGAGGAGGAGGAGAAGAGGACCCCATTGCCGAGGGCCGGCTGGCCGCCTGGTCCCCTTTCCCCTTTCTTCTCTCTCTCTCTCTCTCTCTCTCCGGTCAGGTGTTGCGGGTGTCCGAGCGGCGTGAGCGCCGCGGGCCTGTGGGTGGCTGTCGGGTCTGGATGCGGCTGGGTGGAGTGGTCGACACTGCACACAATGACACGCAATGACACAACTCGCAGTCGCAAGCACGGCCCACGGCTTCTTCGTGCTGATATTTGCAATTCCCAAGAATGTCGAAAGAGAATCAGTGCTGGCCCGAAAAATAAAGTAACGTTTGGTTAGCATAGGAGGGCTTCTTCGGGCTGATATTTGCAATTCCGCGGAATTTCGAAAGAGAATCAGTGCTAGCCCAAAAATAAGGTAATGTTTGGTTAGCACAGAAGTCTAAGAATCCGTATAAAAAAAGAGTCCGTCTGTGTTTTGCCCCCATCCAACTCCCGATTTTTTTCGCATGCACTGTTCATCTTCCCGCTCCAGCTGTTGGCACTGTTCATTTTCTACCTCCAGCCAGCCCGCCGCCCTTGGTACTATTCATCTTCTTCCTGGGCACAAATCATAGATCACAAGTTATAAAGTCACAAGAAATAATTTTTTTTCTATAGAAGGACAAAGACAAAATTTGGAGAGAGGCTCGCTGGAACCGCCACCGCCGCCGTCTCCGGTCGGCACAGATCCACCGGAACCCGATGCTGCCGCCGCCGCCGGAGGGGAGGGAGGAAGGAGCCACGGGCAAGGGGAGTCGCCGAATCGGATGGCTCCACCGCGTCCTCGCCGCGGATCTGACGAACAGAAAATTGGGTGTCAATCTAACCAAAACCACACGGGTGTAATATAGCATTTCCGTAAAAAAAGGGGGCGTTGCTAGAGCATGTGAGTGCAGGACCTGAGAGTTCCGCGCGCACACCTCGCACAACAATTTACGCAAAAAACACCTCTTCTTCCCCAACTCCGGCACCCCCGCCACGGCGGCCACATAGCTCCTGCGAAACCCTAGCTCGCCCGCGGCACCACTTTCTTCCCTTCCCTCCCCCCTGTGGCACAACCTCCTAAATTATAGGGCCCACATGCACCTGTCACTGTCCAACGATCTTTGACATCTATGCATATGTTCCTGGTAATTTAAGAAGACTGTCGGGTGTCCTCGGGGAACCCCGAATCATCCACGATTTCCGAGCAGGATCATATTACAGAGTCATTGCAGTATTACAACAGTTTATTCAAATAAATACATCAGAGTAAAAGTAGCGGAAGACTTATAATAACATAGTTTATAAACCATTTGTTTCAAACCATACAACTAAGTTCGATATTAATACAAACCAAAGTAGTGGAGCGACATTATAATATAATACAAAACACACAATGAGGTTGCGACCGCCTAAGGGCCACACAATTACTTCTCATCGTCATCACAAGGTACAATCTGTCATGCAAAGACGATCCACAACAGAGATCGCTCATGAGACTCACACGCAACAAGAGTCAACGAACCACGAGTACAAAAGTACTCAACAAGACTTATCCGAAATAAGGCGATAACTCAAGAATGCAGTGCTCGTGGATTCAAGGTATGGTTTTAGCAATAATCAAAGTTATTTTTTATGAAAAGCTCTTTAACAAAATTCTTTATTTCAACACTTTAAACTTCATAAACTCATATACAAAGATGACACGATCCGTAATGAGATCATGAAACTTCATATCCAACACCTTCATCAACCATTCTCAAGTTCCAGTTATGAATACTACGATGATGAACAAGTGAGTTGAGTCTCCATAACCGAGGAGCAACGACGATTCGAACCGATTATAAACCCAAATTGGAAATTCCAGACCACACGACATATGCGCAGGTCCCCGACCTACATATACCAACCTACCCTCATATCCTCTGAAACAAGAATGGGTCCGCGCCACCCGAGAATACGAGACTCCACCAATCCAAAGCCCATAGCCACGTGGGAACACGCTATTTCCGCCATCTCTCCACTCCCGGCGCGAGTAGCCATTCTCGTAATAGAATCGCCAAGTTCAAAGCTTACCGGAGTATGTGGTTAGTACTACAAATTCTCACCTCATGCAATTCAACAACGGACGTGCCTTAATCGACACAAAGGAAAGAACCCGCCACAAGACCTCCATGTCTTGTGGCTCACACACATCGAGTCCGCCCGATCTAGATTTATTACTCCACATTCCCATATCACATGCTAACATAATTAACCAATGTTCCATTTAAAACTTGCGGTGGCGTGTAATCACCCAACTTTCATCGTTTCTACGATAGCTAAGCAAAACTAGGCATATATCTGAGTTTAAAAACTGGTAATATGGTAAATATGGAATAACAAGGATGGTAATGCACCAATTAGGCTCTTACTTAACTCCTAATCACTTAATGCAAGAACGGAAAGCAAAAGCAAAATCAATTTGTAAAACATAAGGTAGGGTTGTATGCATCCGGGCTTGCCTTCGTTGACGGAAAAGTCCCGGCTCTGCGACGTTTCACAAGTATTCGGTCCGACCTCAACAGACGGATTAACCTCCTCAACCACTTGATTAACTACCACGTGTTCACCTTCGTTTTACTACACGTAATAACAATGCCATGTTTAACATGATGTGGAATACTTAAACATGATGCTCGATGATGGATGCAAAATTAATAATTTGAATACAACTTTCCTTGTGATACAGCTTGCAAGTCAAACTAGTCAAACCTTTTTCGCAACACCCAATCAATTGCCAAGGATCATTATCAACTAATGATCCAAGGTCATCACTCAATCAAAATTTCAAACAAAACCTAAATCATTAAAGGTTACTATTTGCTTTTATGAATTAATTATTTAATTCAAAATTATGAAATAAATCAACTTATTCCAATTGAGCTCAAAATTTTTGTAAATGTTCATTACATGATAACTAAGTGGAAAAACCAATTTCATAATTTTGGATATATAAATAAGCCTAGAAAAATCATGGAAATCCATTTATTAATAAATTGAGCAATTTTATCACATTCAAAAATTACTGAAAAACATTATTTTATATTTTTCTTAAATACTATACATCACAGAGAAGTCACACAAAATTTTCATAATTTTTGGAGCTCTAAATAAATCTACACAAAAATAACAAAAGCAGACACTATTCATTCAAATATGAAAATAGAAAAAATCCATTTGAACATTTGAGTCACCGACAACCCGACCCCACTTGTCATCCCTAACCTCCGACGCGTTGACCACGGCAAGCGACGGCTCGACCGGCGATTTTCTCGCCGACGGTGAGATCACCGGCGACGACCAATGTACCAAAATGATCACCAAGTCTAGGCGCATCGATTGGACGTCCCTATCAAGACCGACACGGCTCTATATACTAGCTCGTCGTCGACATATGGCGACGGTGGCTGGCAGCGCACACGCCGCGGCGGTGCAACCGGTAGAGCTCAAACAAGGGATTCAGAAGCACCAGAGGCTCACCCCAAACGCGTTGAAGCAAGGAGCGAGGTCGGAGAAGCAACGAAGAGGCGTGACAATGATCACGGTGATCATGGCGAGCAAAACGTCGTCGGCGATGGTGTACCGGCGATCGCAAAGTGATCAAAATGAGCAACCAGCTATGGATTAAGTACTACAAAGATCGAGACGAAAAAGCAATCACCAAAACCAGGGATTTAAGATGCACCGTGGAGCTCAGCCACGGCGAATCGCGCTTCGGCGGAGGAGTTGCCGGCCACGAAGAAGAAAGACGTGGACAGCGAAGTTTCCGGTGGAGATAAACCGAATTGGTGGGTCGGTTGGATGCGTAAGGTTAAAGCGAGCTGGGGACAAAGCTTTGCCGAGACGGCAACGGCGCTTAAGTCGACGGCGAGAGCTCGATGGAGCTGCGGTGGTGGCGACGGAAAAGCAGGAGAAAGAAAAACGCGACGACGGCGTCTCGGTTCTTATAACGCGACTCGAAGCTCAAGGAAGCCACGACGGAGCCGTTTACGTACAGCATGACGCTAAGGACGGCCACGACGCGCTACCGAACGCCAAGAAGGTCGTCGGCGGTGTAGTCTCGACGGTGGACACCATTCACAAGAATTACAAGTTTGCCATTCGCCAAATTCACAAATTACTCTCAAATTTTCATAATAACTCAAAAATCTCCAAAAACAAAAGTTGTTCAAAATCAAAAGTTCTACAACTTTGCTTCTATAACCATCTCCTAATTCGGTCTAGATTTTGAAATGAACTTTTGAATTTGAATAGGGAAATTTAACGAATTACGCCTTTTTGAATTACTCAAAATTTTTCTAAACAACTTGAAAAACTCCAAAAACAAACTTTGTATAACTTGCCAAGCTCTACCCTTTTTATTTTGGGATCAACCCCAAATTATGCTTAGATTTTGAAATGGATTTTCAGGGTAGGATTTAAATGCTGAAAAGCGGGGTTTTCTCGAAAAATTCAAAAATCCAAACAAACTTTGAATTTAAGTCAAACAATACAATTCAACACATACCACATGAATATAAACTTGTTTTAGTGTATGCATCTCAAAGTTTTCACCAAATGCCAAATGCTTTGCAATGCATATGATGACATGTCAGGTTTTAGTATTTTAAACACCCGAGGTGTTACACCCCCTCCCCGGCCGCCGCCGCCACCATGGCCGGAGCTCCCCCGCCCCGACCTGGCCCGACCGCCTCCAGCTCTCCTAAACCGCCCGTCGACCATCCCCACTGCCTAGCCTACCTGCCTCCCCCCAGCCGGCCATTCTATAGCCCGCCGGAGTTGGACGGGATGATAGGGAGAGCTCGCAGGAACCCTAGAAAGCAAACCCAGGAGGAGGAGTAGAGAGGGGAGAGGAGGAGGTCTACCTGGCATAGATCCACCACTACTGCCGCCGGATCCGGTGGATCCGCCGCTGCATCCGCCATGTGAAAGCTCTAGTTTGGCTTTGGTTAATTGATAAAACCCTAAGTGCTAACCTAATTTATCAAAGTGATTATGAGATAGGTAGCACTACTCCAAGTGATGAAGCAATGGTGAAGATCATGACGATTTGAACTTGGAAAAGAAGAAAGAGAAAAACAAAAGGCTCAAGGCAAAGGTATAAATAGTAGGAGCCATTTTATTTTAGTGATCGAGACACTTAGTGAGTGTGATCACATTTAGGATCGATGGCCGTACTATTAAGAGGGGTGAAACTCGTATTGAAATGTGGTTATCAAAGTGCCACTAGATGCTCTAACTCATTGCATATGCATTTATGATCTAGTGGAGTGCTAACACCCGTGAAAACATTTGTGAAAATATGCTAACACATGTGCACAAGGTGATACACTTGGTGGTTGGCACATTTGAGCAAGGGATAGGAACTTCACCGGTAGAGTGTTCACCCGTAGAGTGCGGGTAGTCCGACGGTGCCACCGACGCTCTATATAAAAAAGACGGAGGTCACTGTAAGTGACCGGACGCTGGTCTCGCTAGGACCGGCGTGTCCGGTCAATAGAAGCATGAATACGCTGGCGTCGATCTCCGACCAGACGTAGGGTCACTTAGTGGCCGGATGCTGACGGGGTGCGTCCGGTCCTGCTGATGTGGCAGCTCACAAAGGAGACGCCGAGTGATCGGACGTTGGGTGAGTCCGGTCTAGGATCCGGTCATGATTTTACGCTTCTGGATGCTTACTGGAAACGATCGGATACTGAGGTCCTGCGTTCGGTCACTACAAAGCAGCACGTCCGGTCACAACTTAAATGTACTGATGACCGTTAAGATCGGGCGATCAGCGTTTGAAGCAGGGACGCGTGGCACACATCGTGTGACCGGACGCTGGGGTCCAGCGTCCGGTCGATCTGACCAGCACGTCCGGTCACCCCGTTTTTCAGTGGACTGAGGAGCCAATGGCTCTATTTCGTGGGGGCTTCTATTTAAGCCGCATGGTTGGCTCAAGCTTATTCTCTTGGCCATTTGCATTGACATAGCAACCTTGTGAGCTTAGCCAAAGCCCTCCCACTCATCTCCATTATTGATCCATCATTATTGTGAGATTGGGAGAGAATCCAAGTGCATTGCTTGAGTGATTGCATCTAGAGGCATTTGGTATTCGTGTTTCGCTGCGGGATTCACTTGTTTCTCTTGGTGGTTGCCGTCACCTAGATGGCTTGGAGCAGCGAGGATCACCGAGCGGAGGCTGGTGATTGCCTCCGGCTCCGATCGTGGTGATTGTGAGGGGTCTTGTGCCTTCCCCGGCGGAGCGCCGAAAGGTAACTCTAGTGGATTGCTCATGTCATTGAGTTACCTCACTTGTGGGTAGGTTCTTGTGGTGTCCAATTGTGTGGACGAGGTTCGTGCAACACCTCTTAGCCACCGAACCACCAAGTGTTGGTCGACACAACGGGGACTAGCGTGCCGGGAAGCACGTGAGCCTCGGGAGAAAAATTGGTTGTCTCTTGCCCTTTGGTATTCTCCCGGTGATTGATTTAGTACTCATCTTGTGATTGGTTCACTCCTCTACACGACGGTATAATCACCCTACTCACTCATTTATATTCTTGCAAACTAGTTGTAGCAAGCTCTTTAGTGTAACTAGAATTGAGAGCTTGCTTTGTAGTTTAAGTTCATCTAGTGGAGCTCTTTAGTGTAGCAAGTGTGAGAGCTCTTAGTGAGTAGTAACATAGCAAATTGTGTGTTTATTGATCATAGCAACTAGAATTATTGGATAGGTGGCTTGCAACCCTTGTAGTGCTAGAGCAAGTTTGCATTTCGCTATTTGTTATACTAATTAAATTGCTCTAGTTTATTTGTAGATTTTTAAATATGCTATTCACCCCCCTCTAGTCATATTAGGACCTTTCAAGTGGTATCAAAGCTGTGGTTACCGTCTAATTGAAGGCTTAACAACCTCGGTGTCAAATTATGGCTCAAGTTGTGTTCAATCATGTGGGGGGCAAACCACCGTTCTTCGATGGCACATGCTATGATTATTGGAAGAGAAAGATAAAGATGTATCTTGGTTCAATCAATGATCAAGTATGGGATGTGAACGAGAATGACTATGCTATCATTGATCCCGACAATCCCACCAACCTAGATAAGACCAACAAGCAATGCAATACAATGGCTCTCAACACCATATACAATGCCATTGATTCTAAGGTGTTTGAGCAAATCAAGGATTGTGAAAGAGCAAATGAGGTGTGGAGAAGATTGGAGGAAACATATGAGGGCACACCGGCGGTGAAGAGTGCCAAGTTATACATTCTCAAGGATAAGTTGACAAACTTCAAGATGAAGGATGATGAGAGCATTTCAGAGATGTTCCATTGGTTGCAAGTAATTATCAATGACTTAAAGGCTTTCGGAGAGAAGATCAAGGATGATGATGTCTCTCATCGGTTTTTAATGTGCCTACCTCCAAGATTTGAGATGTTGAGATTGTTTATCATAAGAGGATGATTGAAGGAGATTACCCCTAACCAAGTACTAGGTGATGTCATGACACAAGAGACATGCTGTGTGGAAAGAGAGGGGATGACAAGGATGATAAGAAGGAAGAAGAAGACAAGAAGAAGAAGAGTATAGCATTCAAGGCTAGCTCATCATCATCCAAGAACAAGGGAAAGTCCAAGAAAGAATCAAGTGATGATGATGATCTTAGTGATATTCATGATGAAGCTATGGCCCTTTTTGTACGCAAGATGGAAAATTCATAAAGAAGAAGGGCTATGGTGCAAGAAAGAGAAGAGATCACACCAAAAACAAAGAATATATGAGAATATACTACAATTGCAAGATCCCCGATCATGTTGTAGCAAATTGTCCCTACAATAGTGAGAATAATGAGGATGAAAAAAAACACAAGAAGGACAAGAAAGAAAAGAAGGAGAAGAAGGGAAAGAGAATGACCTTCCAAAAGAAGAAGAAAGGTGGAGCCTATGTGGTCACATGGGATAGTGATGGCTCTTCAGATAGTGATAGTTCTAGTGACGATGAGAAGAAATCTATCAAGAAAGCACTAGCAAGCATCGCCATCAACAACAAGCCCTCCATCTTCGACACTCCATCAACATGCCTCATGACAAAGCCTACCAAGGTAAAATATGATGTGAGTGATGATGATGAATGTGAAAGTGATGCTTGTAGGAGTGATGATGATGATGAGGAGGAGGAGGAGGAGGAGTACACCAAGGAGGAGCTCTTGGACATGTGTGAGCAAGTGCACACTTGCGTTGAAATGAAGAGAAAGGAGTGCAAAGAATTACGCAAGAAAGTTAAATTTCTTAAGCAATCCTTTGATGAGCTCAATGCCACTCATGAGAGGCTAATGGAAGCCCATGAGAAGCTTGGCAAAGCTCACTCTAAGCTTAAAAAGGCTCACTCCTCTCTCATCGAGCAAGTCAAAATAGAGGAAACCAAGAAGGAGCAAGTGATTATATCTTGTAATGTGTGACTAACATATGATATTATTGATGAATCTTTTTATAAATCCGTTGTAGTTGCTCCCACTAACACTTTTTGTAGCACTACTGCTTCTACTTCACCTTTGAGTGATGGTCTCACTTGTGATGCTTCACTAATGGTGAAAAATGAGACCCTCAAGAAGGAGGTGAATAAGCTCACTCGTGCCTTAGGCAATACTTATGGTGGAGATGCTCGCTTGCTAAAGTACTTCGGTAGCCAAAGGTTCTCTCAACAAAGAGAGATTAGGCTATACCCCCAAGAAAGGTAAGGCGGCCTTTGTCACTCCCAAAGTTAGCTTTGTGAAGAGTAATGGTCGGTTTTGTAATAGATGCAAGCAAGTTGGGCATATAGAGCAATATTGCAAGACTAACAAGAACAAGCTACCTAATGTATCCTCAATTAAATTTAATTCTTGTTATATGCTTGTTAAGGGTGCCAATAGTGTGAAGGCTAAGTTCATTGGTACACCAATTGTGGGCCCAAAGAAGAAGGTCATTTGGGTACCAAAGACCTTGGTAACTAACCTTCAAGGACCCAAGCAAGTTTGGGTACCTAAAAAGAATTGATCTTCTTTTGTAGGTCAATTATAAAGCCGGAGGAAGACATTAGGTACTTGATAGTGGGTGCACACAACACATGACCGGTGATCCAAGAATGTTCAATCCAATCAATGAAAATAAGAGCAATGGGATTGATAGTATCACATTTGGTGATAATGGCAAAGACAAGGTCAAAGGACTTAGTAAGATTGCAATATCCAATGACTTGAGCATTTTTAATGTGCTACTAGTAGAGAGCTTGAACTTCAACCTATTATCGGTAGCTCAATTGTGTGATCTTAGTTTCAAGTGCATATTTGGTGTGGATGATGTAGAGATTATAAGTGTAGATGGCTCTAACTGATATTCAAAGGATTTAGATATGAGAATCTATACTTAGTTGATTTCAATGCTAGAGAAGCTCAATTGTCAACATGTTTGATCACTAAGTCAAGCATGGGTTGATTATGGCATAGAAGGCTTGGTCATGTTGGAATAAAATAATTAAACAAGTTGATCAAGCATGATTTAGTTAGAGGCTTAAAAGATGTCACATTTGAAAAGGATAAGCTATGTAGTGCATGTCAAGCCGAAAAGCAAGTTGGTAACACATATCCTAAGAAGAGCATGATGAGCACATCTAAGGCATTTGAGTTGATGCACATGAACTTGTTTGGACCAACCACATACACTAGCATTGATGGAAACAAATATGAATTTGTGATTGTGGACGATTTCACTAGATAGACATGGGTGTTCTTTCTTGTTGACAAGAGTGATGTGTTTGCAACATTTAAAACATTTATCAAGAGCATTCACAATGAGTTTGAAACAACTATCAAGAAAGTTAGAAGTGACAATGATAGTGAATTCAAGAACACTAGAATTGATGAGTTATGTGATGAATTTAGAATTAGATATCAATTCTCGGCCAAGTACACTCCACAATCAAATGGCCTAGTTGAAAGAAAGAATAGAACTTTGATTGATATGGCAAGATCAATGTTGAGTGAGTACAATGTGAGTCATTTATTTTGGGCCGAAGCAATCCACACGGCTTGCTATTATAGCAACCGACTCTATTATCACCCCATGATAGAGAAGACACCTTATGAGCCATTGAATAGAAGAAAGTCCAACGTAGCATACTTTTGGGTTTTTGGTTGTAAATGCTATATATTAAAGAAAGGCACTAGATTGAGCAAGTTTGAAAAGAAATGTGATGAAGGCTTCTTGCTTGGTTACTCCACTACTAGCAAGGTATATAGAGTTTGAAATTTAGCTAGTGGTACTCTTGAGGAGGTTCATGATGTGGAATTTGATGAAACAAATGGTTCCCAAGAGGAAGATGAGAATCTAGATGATGTAAGAAGCACTCAATTGGTCAATGCAATGAAGAACATGGACATTGGTGATATAAGGCCTAGAGAGGTGATTGATGTTGAAGATGACAAGAATCAAGTGCTCTCTAACTCTAATGTGCAAGCTAGTGGTTCTCATGATCAAGTTCAAGCAAGTACTAGCCATGACAAAGTACAAGATCAACAAGTGGCTAGTTCATCATCTCAACCAAATGATCAATCAAATGTAAGCAATCAAGTGCAAGTGCTTCAACCAACCAATGTTGTAAGAGATCATTCATTGAACACTATCATTAGTGATATTTCAAGAGGTGTGCAAACTAGATCAAGATTGACTTCATTTTGTGAATATTCCTCATTTGTGTCATCCATTGAACCTAAGAAGATAGATGAAGCTTTGAAGGATATTGATTGGGTCAATGCTATGCATGAAGAACTAAACAACTTCACAAGAAACCAAGTATGCGAGTTAGTTGAAAGGCCTAAGGATCATAATGTGATAGGAACCAAGTGGGTCTTTCGGAACAAGCAAGATCAAGATGGGATAGTAATAAGGAACAAAGCAAGATTAGTGGCTCAAGGATACACTCAAGTTGAAGGTCTTGACTTTGGAGAAACATGTCTCGGTTGCAAGATTGGAAGCAATTAGGATCTTGTTAGCCTATGCTTGTGCCCACAACATCAAGTTGTACCAAATGGATGTGAAGAGTGTATTTCTCAATGGGTACATCAATGAGCTTGTGTATGTTGAGCAACCTCCCGGTTTTGAAGATGAAAAGAAACCCAACCATATTTACAAGTTGAGAAAGGCTTTGTATGGATTAAAACAAGCACCTAGAGCATGGTATGAGAGATTGAGGGATTTCCTACTCTCTAAGGGATTCAATATGGGAAAGATTGACACCACTCTCTTCACCAAGAAGCTTAGAAATGATTTGTTTGTAATACAAATCTATGTTGATGATATCATATTTGGGTCAACAAATCAAGATTTTTGTGAGGAGTTTGGCAAGATGATGGCAAGTGAGTTTGAGATGTCCATGATTGGAGAGCTTAGTTACTTCCTTGGTCTTCAAATCAAGCAAATAAAGTATGGCATATTTGTGAGTCAAGGCAAGTATATCAAGGACATGCTCAAGAAGTTTGGAATGAATGATGCTAAAGCTATTAGTACACCAATAGGGACAAGTGAAAGCTTGGATAGTGATGCTAGTGGCAACATGGTGGATCAAAAGATGTATCGGTCTATGATTGAAAGCCTATTCTATGTGACCGCATCAAGGACGGATGTGATGTTTAGTGTATGTATGTGTGCTAGATTTTAAGCCTCGCCAAGAGAAAGTCATTTGAAGGCAACAAAGAGAATATTGAGTTACTTGAAGCATACATAAAATATTAGATTGTGGTATCCCAAAGGAGCAAGATTTGAGTTGATTGGATATTCGGACTCCGATTATGCGGAATGCAAAGTTGAGAGAAAGAGCACATCGGGCACATGTCAACTATTGGGAAGATCACTTATGTCTTGGTCATCAAAGAAGCAAAATAGTGTAGCACTTTCAACCGCCGAAGCGGAGTACATTTCGGTCGGTAGTTATTGTGCTCAATTACTTTAGATGAAGGCTACTTTGAATGATTTTGGAATCAAGTTCAAGAAAGTGCCATTGCTATGTGACAATGAGTACCGTAAAGTTCACTAACAACCCGGTTTAACATTCAAGAACAAAGCACATTGATGTACGCCATCATTTCATAAGAGATCACCAACAAAAAGGGGACATTTGCATTGAGAGTGTGAGCACCGAAGATCAATTTGCCGATACCTTCACCAAGCCACTTGATGAAAAGAGGTTTTGCAAGCTAAGGAATGAATTGAACATACTTGACTTCTCAAATATGTGTTGATGCACCATTGCACCCCCTATTATATGACATGCCTCTCCTTCGAGTAAAGCAAGATAAAGCTGATTGTCATGTCATTCATCCATTGCTAAGGACTTGTTTAGTGCATCTAGTCATTCCTATCATGTCCTAGGCTCATTCATAAAAATCAAATGAATTTGATGCTTATATGGTACCACTATTGCTTGTATGTTTGAAATGATCTAGTAGAAGCATATGACATGTTTGTGGGCTTGTAAACCTAGTGTTTGATCTAGAAAATAAGCTATAAGTGTTTAACTCAATATGGTACAAGATAACCCTTATTTAGAGGTGTGAAGAAGCTTGTCCTTAGATCAAACCGAGTTAAATTTGAGCTTGCCTTTTTGTGCTAATTGTTGACAAAGGGGGAGAGAAATTTACAAAGATAGTAAGATAGGACGAGGAGCAAACAAATGAAATGATATTGATAGTAAGATAGGAGGAGGAGCAAACAAATGAAATGATATTGTAAGGGTATCAATCAATCAAAATGCATATAAGTAGGGGGAGCAAGCTCATAAACTTGTATGTTGCATTTGAATGTGCATTTCATATATTTACTTGCATGGCACAAGTTCTAAATTTCAATATCCATGCTTGTGTGGTGTATGCTAGTTATAGGCTTGAATGATGAAATGAGAAACTAGCATGTATAGGCTAAAGTAACTAGACTTATGTTCATTCTATGGAAACTAGATCCTTGCTTGTAATGTTGATCTCATAGGATATTCTAGTTTTTGTGTATGTCTAGTTACTAATGGTGCTAAGGATGGTATATTGGTGCACTTCGATTGGTATCACGCTTCAAAGGTCCATCTCTTATACCCTAGCATCATTTGGTAGAAATTGTCTCCTATATTTCCTATCTAAGCATATGTGCAAGCTACAATCCAAACTCTTAGCACATATATAGGGGGAGCAATTGCTACCATTTGAAGTTCATGAAACTTGTCCATATTCTTTTACACATGGTAAATATGCTTGAGCAAACAACATGGATTCAATTAAATTTCAATTCATATTTTTGTGTAAGGGTTGTCATCAATTATCAAAAAGGGAGAGATTAAAAGCTCTAGTTTGGTTTTGGTTAGTTGATGAAACCCTAAGTGCTAACCTAATTTATCAAAGTGATTATGAGATAGGTAGCACTACTCCAAGTGATGAAGCAATGGTGAAGATCATGACGATGCTGATGTTATGGTGATGATCAAATACTTGAACTTGGAAAAGAAGAAAGAGAAAAACAAAAGGCTCAAGGCAAAGGTATAAATAGTAGGAGCCATTTTGTTTTAGTGATCGAGACACTTAGTGAGTGTGATCACATTTAGGATCGATAGTCGTACTATTAAGAGGGGTGAAACTCGTATTGAAATGCGGTTATCAAAGTGCCACTAGATGCTCTAACTCATTGCATATGCATTTAGGAACTAGTGGAGTGCTAACACCCATGAAAACATTTGTGAAAATATGCTAACACATGTGCACAAGGTGATACACTTAGTGGTTGGCACATTTGAGTAAGGGATAGGAACTTCACCGGCAGAGTGTCCGTCCGTAGAGTGCGGACAGTCCGACGGTGCCACCGATGCTCTATACAAAAAAGACGGAGGTCACTGTAAGTGACTGGACGCTGGTTTCGATAGGACCAGCGCGTCCGGTCAATAGAAGCGTGAAGACGCTGGCGTCGGTCTTCGACCGGATGCTAGGTCACTTAGTGACCGAACACTGACGGGGTGCGTCCGGTCCTGCTGACGTGGCAGCTCACAAAGGAGACGCCGAGTGACCGGACGCTGGGTGAGTCCGGTCAGGCATGACGCGTCCGGTCATGATTTTACGCTTCTGGATGCTTACTAGAAATGATCGGACGCTGAGGTCCTGCGTCCGGTCACTACGAAGCAGCACATCCGGTCACAACTTAAATATACTGATGACCATTGAGATCGGGCGATAAGCATTTAAAGCAGGGACACGTGGCACACATCGCGTGACCGAACGCTGGGGTTCAGCGTCCGATCGATCTGACCGGCACGTCCGATCGCCCTGTTTTTTAGTGGACCAAGAGCCAACGGCTCTATTTTGTGGGGGCTTCTATTTAAGCCCTATGGCCGGCTCAAGCTCATTCTCTTAACCATTTGCAATGACATAGCAACCTTATGAGTTTAGCCAAAGCCCTCCCACTCATCTCCATCATTGATCCATCACCATTGTGAGATTAGGAGAGAATCCAAGTGCATTGCTTGAGTGATTGCATCTAGAGGCACTTGGTATTCGTGTTTCACTACGGAATTCACTTATTTCTCTTGGTGGTTGCCGCCACCTAGATGGCTTGGAGCAGCGAGGATCGTCGAGCGGAGGTTGGTGATTGTCTCCGACTCCGATCGTGGTGATTGTGAGGGGTCTTGTGCCTTCTCCGGCGGAGCGCTGAAAGGTAACTCTAGTGGATTGCTCGTGTCATTGAGTTACCTCACTTGTGGGTAGGTTCTTGCGGTGTCCAATTGTGTGGACGAGGTTCGTGCAACACCTCTTAGCCGTCGAACCACCAAGTGTTGGTCGACATAATGGGGACTTGCGTGCCAGGAAGCACGTGAACCTCGGGAGAAAAATTGGTTGTCTCTTGCTCTTTGGTATTCTCCCGGTGATTGATTTAGTATTCATCTTGTGATTGGTTCACTCCTCTACACGACGGTATAATCACCCTACTCACTCATTTATATTCTTGCAAACTAGTTGTAGTAAGCTCTTTAGTGTAACTAGAATTGAGAGCTTGCTTTATAGTTTAAGTTCATCTAGTAGAGCTCTTTAGTGTAGCAAGTGTGAGAGCTCTTAGTGAGTAGTGACATAGTAAATTGTGTGTTTAGTGATCATAGCAACTAGATTTATTGGATAGGTGGCTTGCAACCCTTGTAGTGCTAGAGCAAGTTTGCATTTCGCTATTTGTTATACTAATCAAATTGCTCTAATTTATCTGTAGATTTTTAAATATGCTATTCACCCCCCCTCTAGCCATATTAGGACCTTTCACCCTAGCCGCGCGCGGAGAGGTGGTGGGGGCATGGGCGTGGGCGCGGGGAGGCAGTGGGGCGCGGGCACAAGCGTGGGGAGGTGGTCGGCGGTGAGGTGCTTGCCGAGAGAGAGAGAGAGAGAGAGAAGGGGGGAGAGGTGTGTGGCCAGCGGGCGTCGGGGGTGGGGTGTGCTGGCTAAAGCCTCTCATCCTATGCATTTTCATTTTTAGTATTTCAAAAAAAATCCTAGGATCCTATACATCTAAGGTGTGTTCGTTATCTTGAACCGTTTCTAATTCTAAAGAGAATCATGGGAATCAGAGCCAAACAGCACACGCAATGTTTTGCATACGAACATGAAACCGCGAAAAGGCAGTTTCACATGATTCTGATTCTTCCTTCTCACGTCATTTTTTCTAATTAATTCTTTTTAGGCACAACAAGTTAAAATAGTTTCTATTTAAGTTATTCTTCGCCCACAAAAAGTTTGAAATTTTTAAAGCATGTTTACATTCATATAATTTTGTATAAAAACATTTTTTTCATCAAAATTCAGCCCCTACAACAAACGGTCTAGTAACTCCGATTCATCGTCCAAAACGTTTCATGAGAGAATCTGGATCCAAAACTTTTGTTCGAGAATCTAGATCTATACCAAACGCACTCTAAATAGGGGTATGATTCTAGTGCATTTTTAACATACAAGCACATAATCAAATAAAATGCATCATATTTTTTAATTCAGATTCTTAAAATCCACTCGGATCCAAACGGGCCTAAATGGTAGAATAAGAAGTGAGAGCTCTAAGAACAACTCCACCATAGGGTCCCTATTTTTTATTTGGGAGGTCTCCCTTATTTCTAATGGTTTGATTTTTTGGCTCTGTTTCAGTAGGAATCCTCGAATCAGAGCCCTCAAATCTTTTTAATAGACACTAATAATCGAGACTCACTCATCATTCTCAACGCTCTATCAATTGAGCTATCTAAACGCAGAGAGGAATGAGGAGGCCTCACTCATCTGAGCAACGCCTTGCCTCACTTGCGCGAGGGAGATCCGCCACTGGCCGAGCAAAGGCTTGCCCAAGAAGGAAGATTCGCCACCAGCCAAAGAGCCAGTCTTGACCACTAGAGGAGAGTGCATGGAGGGAGATCTGACATAACTGTTTCAAGCAAAGACGGAGCCCACGGCGACGAAGATTGAGACCGTGGGGACAGAAGGTTGAGGCCGCGGGGAGGGAGACCCGCGCACGCCGCGCCTCCAGGTGTCCGTGTGGGCCCGGTGCCACCGCGTTCGCGGGGAAGAAAATCAAGGCTGCGGGAGGAGACATGCTTACATCTACAATCCACTCGAATTGGGGACCCATGTCCCTAAAAACATCAAGCATGCGAGTAGACCAGGATGTATAATTCGAACCATTCAAAAGGAGTAGTTCTAGAGTTACTTCCTCGCTTGTCGACATCTTTTCTCAAGGTGGTTAAGCCCGAAGTGAGAACCTCGGTTTTGATACTATTGAAAGAACTGAGATGTCGTTTAGAGGGATGAATAGACGTCCTAGAAAAAGTTCCCAAAACTTTCAACAATGTTTTCTTAAAGCTCAGAGTGTTCCATATTTGCTTATCACCAATTTGAATGCACGCACACACCTCCATGGGTTCCGGTTCTTTAGAAAAGGAAAAGAGCAATTCCATTCATTATATGGGCTGATGAAACAGTGGCAATTTTGGGCCTATCTATTAATGCTTCTTTTTCTTCCCATGCTAAAATTATTTTTCCCATTTAAACTCACTCGGCCTAGTACAACATGATGTACTTTCATCTTCAGCCTCCTGCGTGCGTGCTTACGGCTGTTCATATATTGTGGGCAAATTCAGACCACGCGTCAATTTTTTAGCTTCCTCTTTCTTGTTTGCTCACCTGAGGTACCCTGGGGCTGTTACTTGCTTGCTATGGTGTCTAAAACTAGTGGTTACAAGCACCTTAGTAGCATTTTAGATCCTGCGTTTGACTCCTCGTGGGAGCGAATATTATAGAATTTAACGTTGTTGTGCTTTTAGTGGTAGGTGATGTTATCGTCAACAGCGAGATGCATGTGACGACTTCGTCAATCTCGATGATTTGTCGGTAGTCTTTCGAAGATGCTCATAGGGGTAGGGTTTGTGTGCTGCGTTCATAGGGTGAGTGTGCGTGCATTGTGAGTATCTGAGTTGTACTATGTAATTGAAAAAAAATGATTTTAGCATGGGAAGGAAAAGAAGCAAAATAGATAGGCCCAAAATTTCCAGTGTTTCATCAGCCCATAATGAATGGAATTGCTCCTTTCCTTTTCTAAAGAACCGGAAGCCAAGAGGTGTGCACGTGCATTCAAATTGGTGATAAGCAAATATAGAACACTTTAAGCTTTAAGAAAACACTGCTGAGAGTTTTGGGAACTATTACCGTAATACAAATTTCCTTGTATGCTAGCATATGAACCGGAAATGACATGCATGATTTTTTTTTTAAAAAAAACTTAGGAAGATGCTGAAATGTGTTAAAAGTATAATCAGGCACAATTAATTTTGTAATACCTTACTTAGGCTTAATATTTTGAAGATGTCACGTTAGTAGTGATGCTTGTCTGTCATAAAGCCCGGGTGATCAACGATGATCATGATAACTTATGTGCGTACCTCACATCACACCTAACCTGCAAGAGAGGTGTCACAATCCAAAATTTATATTTTGGGAAGTGAATAGAAAACACTAAATAAAACAAATCATTTAATTTTTTAATGAAACTTTCCTACCTTTAGTTCCTTTATTATCAATTTGGTAAAAATAAATGACTTAACAAATGTTTCCTAATTATTTTTTCCCTAGGGATGCTGCATTCATGCTGATTACATTTATTTATTGAGTGAAACTCGAATAACAAAATTTGACTAAGCCACGAATAGATTTTATCTATTTTCTAAAGGTAAAGTTTGAAAGTTTGCTTTAAAATCTAGCTTTCAAAATGGTTCGAATTCGAGTTTTGAAAATGTATTTTCAATATGTTACAAACAATGTTTGAAAAAGGGTCTCAAAATACTTTATTTTGGTTGAAAAATCTGGCTTCAAAATATTTAAAGTGGTCATTCAAAAACAAAGGTTTAAAAAGATTTTAAAAGAGCTTTAAAACAATCTCAAAATAACTTCTCCAAAGATATGTTAAATACTATACAAAATGAGGTCTGAAAAGAGTTTCTAAAGTATGTTTGGAAAAGTTTGAAATTATAAATTGTTGAAATCTATTTTAAAATAGGTTTGGAAATTAGTTACAAAATTTTAAATCAAGTTGAGGGCCAAAACTATCTCAAAAATCCCAGACCAAATTCATTTATTCTTGAGTTAAATGTACGGTAGGTCCATTAACTTTTGATCGTGTGTCCTCTAGATCCATCAACTTTCAAACTGTATTTTTGGGTCCATTAACTTTTGGTGATGTGTCATCCAGGTCCATCAACTTTCAAACTATATTTTTGGGTCTATTAACTTTTGGTGGTGTGTCATCTAGGTCCATCAACTTTGAAATTGCATTTTATTTTTAGGTCCCTAAACTTTTCAACTGGGTCATTGTAGGTCCATACCCCTTTGTTTACCGAATAGATCTGACATGGCACGCCAAAAAAACAGCCACCGTGGAGTACAGGACGAGATCACCATCTGGAGATGATCTTCAAAACGAAGAACCTGATGGGATCACCATCTAGGGTTTCTCAAGCGGCGGCTCGACGGGGAGTAAACTCCACAATAAAATCTAGTCTAATCTATCCGGTACAAGGCCACAGGCCACAGGTATAGGCACGCAGGCCACCTGACCCAAACAAAACTTGGACTCCACCAGCTCAACTAGGACCGATTGACCCTGAGTCCCTGATTCGGCTAACATGCACGGCACGTCCAAACGCAGCCACCAATTTGACTCACGTAGGCACTAAATGCTAGATGCTAGATAAAAGATCGTGTGTCACAACTGGATAGGAAACTAATGTATGGAAATAATAAAATACTACGGCAAGGATGCTAATCATGTTGGGGAAATTCCATTAATGATCTCCACCTCTTTAGAATTAGTACTGATGTATTTTGTTGACTTCATTTTCTCCTTTCCACGCAATAATAAGGTACTTCTATAAAATATCTTTGCTAACGGTTATAAATTTCTCCATGTTCACAATATATTTATTCTTAAAAATAATAGTCACAAATTTAAGACCAGAGAATATTAACGAATTACCAGCTGCTATATTTGAATTATTGCTAGACAAGTCTCCATGAACATCTTGAGGAGCTATGGACTCAACACCTACTCCATGGTGGTTGCTTATTTGGCTTGTCATGTCCGATCTATTCGCTAAATGAAGGGGTATGGACCTACGGTGAATCAGTTAAAAAGTTTAGGGACCCAAAAATGTAATTTGAAAGTTGGACCTGAATGACACACCACCAAAAGTTAATAGACCAAAAAATTCAGTTTGAAAGTTGATGGACCTGGATAACACACCACAAAAGTTAATGGACCTAAAAATATAGTTTAAAAGTTGATAAACCTAGATGACACACCACCAAAAATTGATGGATCTAGGTGCATTTAACTCTTTATTCTTCCTCTTCCCTTTCATCCCAGCCATCCTCTCCACCTGGGCCGAAAGCTCCCCATGCCGACCTCCGTCCCTCTCCCTTGGACCAAGGCCACTCCCTTTCCCCCGTGGGCTTCAGCCCAGCTCAGGAGCCCAGCACCGACACGCGGGCCCCACCAGTCAGCTCGCTCCCCTCTCCCGCCACCGACAAGGGGGGCCCGCCCGTCATCTTCCACCCCCCGCCGGCTCCGATCTCCTTCTCCCTTCCTGCTCTGCTGGCTGCTGCTCACGAATCCAGACGGGATTCCGACCACCTACCGCCTCGACTCTCATCCGATCCCACCCCGCGATCACCGCGCAATCGTACTGCCTCTTCCTCCTCTGCTCGTCCCATCAATCGCGAGCGAAAACACCGGCCGCCATTAGCGCGAAGACGAGCTCTACGGCCGGCACCTCTCCTTCTCCTCCGTCCTATAAAAGGCGCCCAGAGCTCCGCGCGCGCACGCTGCCGCCTCTCCGCCCCTCTCTCCCGCTGCATCGCCACCAACTCACCGCCGCCGCCGCCATTAACGGAGCTCGGCCCGCGCTACCGATCTCTGGGCCACTGCAGCCGACTGCACTGAATTTTTTTCGTGAATTTTCTCCCGGGACGCGCATGAAGTGAAACTATTTGATTTACGCGGTGGGGTGTGTGGCTCTGAACGTGTGACATCTACATCCACATGTGACAAGAGGCTACAGTAGCAGCAACCAAGAACCCGTGAAAGTAACCGACGAAACCGCCTAGCCAGCTCCGCATCAATGTCCTCTCTCATTGACACGATATGGTCAGATATGCGTGAGATAACTATCTATGCTCCGATTCGTGTATATACTAGCTAGGACTTTTTATGAGGTTGGGAGAGATGCGAACTTGTTGCTTTTTAGAATATTTGCAGGTGTGCCATCGTGTACGACTGGCTGTGCTTCAATCTCGCAGCAAGTCCCAACTCTTCATCATCTCCATCTTTATATAGCTAGTACAGTGTTTCATAGGTAGTACAAACTGTCATGTGTCACACTCGACGGCATAGTGAGTCTATCAGTATATTATCCGATCCATGCATGGTCCATCAAAACCTAGCTTGCTCTCTCCATTGATCAGATACTGATTCTGTGTGATCCCTCGTGTGGATGGAATGACAGATGATGAGCTGGGTTTTCCAAATTACTATGGTTAATTATCAGCGGTGCAGCATTGTGCTTGGTACTTAGAGCAACTCCAAGCAGAGTTGATAAAAATAGACGGCTAAACTCATGATTTAATCAACCTCTAAAATAGAAACCCAAAAAAAAAATAGAAAACTCCAACAGCATTTCCAATAAGATGAGACGAATGGCTAGCGGCACATGCAAGTTATATCTAGCATGCGAGAATTTCAGAATACAATAGCTGTTGGACTCTTTTTTCTCTTCAAAATAGTCAAATATAGATTACACAACATGGACATAGATAGTTTTTCTGTTGGAGTTGCTTGCCAGCTAAAAATGGTATATCTGCTATTCACATTTTGATCAGAAGGTGTACATTTTTTTTCTTTTCTTATATTGCTTGCATGCTTGCTCGGTTTTACATGCAATCAGATATATGAGCATTAACTTTACCCATTTTCTTAGTATAATAGGCAGATGAACATGCACCCAAACAGATTCAAAATACAAGCAACAAAGATCAGATAAAATTAACATAAAGTTAAAACTTATCTTTAACGACTCCGATCCAACCATCATCATTTCATTGATAAAATATTCGTACAGTCGTATATATACGACTCATCAGACCCGAGTCAATTATCAAGAAAGACAAAACTTATATATATCCAGCCATCGTCCATCGATCATATCATCACACACTTATAAAGGAGTTTTATCTTCACAATTTACATCAGTATATGACAGCGTAATTACTACATACCAGTTAATATCACCTCTTCATCGTCTTCTCCAAGTTGGCAATTTGACATACCTCTCTGCTGGCTAAGCTTGTTTGCATACGTACATGCACGTGTTCACACGCACGTACAGTCAGGCAACCAGAACCGATGTTTGCCGGCCGGCGGCCGCTCACCTCATCTTCTCATCTCTTAGCCCTGGACGCTCGCCGGCTGAGCACCACCCAGTAAAGCACCCGGTAGAGAAGGAAGAAGCCGAACAGAACCTGCACGCCGGTCCACCGCTCCTCCGCCGTGAGCCCCTTCTCCACCAACACGTCGCGCCCCGTCTCCGAGCACTCGCTGCCGTCGGCGCCGCCGCCGCCGCCCACACCGAAGCACCGGTTCGCCGCGCACGTGTACTCGTTCGCCAGCAGCGCGTCCAGCGCGTACTTGTAGGGCGACGCGTAGTGCATGAACACCCAGTACGACGGCATGCTCCCCCGCGACAGGAAGTAGCCGGAGAAGAGAAAGAAACCGGCCAGCGACACGGATACCAGGGACATGCCGGCGATGTAGTCCGGCGCGAACGAGCTCACGAACAGCACGAACGAGTTGGCCGTCAGCACCACCGCCCACACCACCAGGACGAACGCCGCGAAGGCGCCCGCCGACGAGCAGAGCCCCACGAGGAAGTAGACGCACACGGAGTAGAGCAGCGCCACCGCGAGGAGGTATGGCAGGAACACCAGCGTGGCCGCCGCCACGTGCGACGACAGCCGGTACAGTCCCGCCGCCGTCTCCGCCAGAACGATGGGCCGCTCCGTCACGAACGTCGGCAGCGTCTCGGTGGTGGAAGTCAGCAGGAAAGTGAGCGTGAAGGCGAAGAGGCCCAGCCGCTTGTGCGCGCCGGCCTCGCCGTAGCCAGCGTGGATGTAGATCGTGCCCAGCAGCGTGCCCACGAGCACGGCCTCTAGGAAGTTGGTGAGAAGCAGCTGCTTGCTCCGGTACACCACCTTCCACGCCCTCTTGTACAGTACCACCAGCTCGTGCAGCCTCGACGACGGCGAACCGGTAGACGACGACGTCGCCGTGGCCATCTTGTGGTGGCTCGACGACGGTGAGTTGAGTTCATGCGTCGTCGGTTGCTTGGGTTCACGGGTAGAGGGGGTGGGATGAGGGAGCTGATCGAGGACCTCAAGGGCGAACTCGAGTGGGTTGAGCTGCGCGGGGACGACCAGGCCGTGGGAGAGGAGGGCAGCGTCGAGGGACGCGAGGGAACCGTGGTGGAGGACGGTGCCACGGGAGAGGAGGAGCAGGCAGTCCACAGCGGAGAGGAGGCGCGCGCTTGGCTGGTGGATGGAAAGCACCACCGTCGTGCCACGCGCGGCCGCGACGGCGCGGAGGCAACTGACGACCACATGCGCCGAGGAGGAGTCTAGGCCGGACGTCGGCTCGTCGAGGAGGAGCACCGCGGGGTCGCGCAGGAGGACGAGGCCGATGGACACGCGCCGCCGCTCGCCGCCGGACAGCCGCGCGGGGGAGACCCGCGTGTGCGCGACGTGGGTGAGCCTGAGGTCGGCGAGGAGCGCGGCGACCGCGGCCGAGGCGGCGGCCCGCGACTCCGGGCGCAGCAGCGACGCCGCGAACGCGAAGGTCTCGGAGACGGTGAGCAGGTCGAGCGCGACGTCCGCCTGGGGCACGTGCGCCGACAGCCTGCGGAACGACGACGTCGACCGCAGCGGCGCGGCGTTGAGCAGCAGCCGCCCGTGCGTCGGCGCCGTGCGCGTGGCGAGGATGTCGAGCAGCGTGGACTTGCCGGCGCCGCTCGGCCCCACGACGGCCAGGATCTCCCCGGCGCGAGCCGTGAGGGACACGTCTCGGAGGATGTAGTCCGGCGGCGCCGCCGCCGCGCCGCACGGCTTCAGAAGCTGCGCGACGAGCGACCTCGGCGCGGCGGCCGGCTTCGCATAGTAGATGTTCCGGGCGGCGAGCTCGTACGTGACCTTCTTGGGCGGTGGAGACGTCGGAGATGGAGGCGATGGGTCGTCGGCATTGTTCGGTTCTTCCGTGACAGTAGCAGTAGTAGTGGTTGCCATTGTGGTGGAAGTGAAGGAGCAGAGGGAGTGCCAGAGGAAGAAAGGGGTAATGTACTCCAAATTCGCCGGCCCTGATCAAGGGAGTGCGCTGCAGCTAGAGTGCACTGATTTTTTTCCCGAGGCGCGCGTGAAGTAAACTATTTCTGTTTACGCGGGCGGTGTGTGGCCCTGAACGCATGTTGATGCGCCACGAGCGTCGTCTTGCCTCTCTCCTCTCCCCTACACGACGACGAGCGCCTAACTGTCCCAGGACAAAGAGGGTTCACGAGACACAAGAGGCTACAGCAGCAGCAATCGACCCGTGAAAGTAGCCGACGAAACCGCCTAGCCCTCCGGCCGCATCATCGTTCTCTGTCATCCACATGATATGGTCAGATATGCATGAGATAACTATCTATGCTCCCATTCGTGTATACTAGTATGTCGTTAGGACTTTCTGTGAGGTTGGGAGAGATGCGATCTTGTTGCATTTAGCGTATTTGCAGGTGTGCCATCGTGTACGACTGGCTGTGCTTCCACTCCAGCAATTCCCAACTCGATCTCCATCTCCATCTTTATATAGCTAGTACAGTGTTCCGTAGGTCCGTGAGTGCAAACTGTCATGCGTCACACCCGGCAGCCTATTAAGTTTATCAGTATATATGGTCTGTTCGTTTCGGTGAAATTTAGCTTATGTCTGCTGCTTATACTGATTTATTCGCTGAAAAGTATTGTTGAAGTAGTGCTGCTTATCCGATCCCATGATCTATCAATACCTAGGTGGCTAGCTTGATACTGATTGTGTGTGGTCGCTCATGTGGATGGATGATGAGCTGGTTTTTCTAAATTATGGTTATCAGCAGCGCAACACTGTGCTTGGTACTTATACCAGCTTGTTATTCACATTTTTATCAGCAGGTGTACATTTTTTTCTTATTGCTTGCATGTTTGCTCGTTTTACATGCGATCAGAGATCAACATTAACGTTACCCATTTTCTTAGTTAAAAAATACGCGGAAGAAAATGCTGCCAAACTGATTAAAAAAACATAATAAGAGAGGAAAATTAGCTCTTTAATGTTAGCTATAGACATAGACATAGACATAGAATATATATAGATATATAGAAATAGATATAGATATCGATTATATGTGGATGCCTAATGTATGCGATTTTGAGCATGAATCCGGTCCTATCAGATGAGATTAGGACTCAAAGAAGAAATTAGGATATGTATTCACGTGAACCTTTGGTTACGCATATTTTGGAAGCGGACCAAACAGGCTCTAGATATAGGACATGTTTGTTTTGTGACTACAACTTATCATGCCACAAGTTAGCCATGCCATAATTTTTTTTGACAGCTGTTTAGTTCGTTGCCATAACAACGTGCTGCACTTTTTAGCACCATGTCCTACACGGCGTGAACTAATTTTCTTACCAAGCTTTGCCACAAGTGTGGCTTTAATTTTATTCGCCAAACTTTTTTAGCAGACAGTTTGTCAAAGGTTGGGCGTGGCAAACTGCGGCACGAACGAAACAGGCCATAGATTACTGACTTTGCTGTCGGTTATCGGATCAGTACTGTTCCCATGCCCACCCGAGGATACATAGTAACTAGCCGGTAACCCGCGCGTTGCCGCGGGCGTGACAATTATCATCGCCATCATATATAGTTGTCAATGAAACTACAAAAAGATCATAAAACCTTAAGTTGCATGGCTGTTTTCAGTATATATGGAAGAAAGTTTGGAAATTGGATAATTTCTGACAAAACCCACTGTTTCGCCTCATAGAAAGGGTATCTTGTCGAGATGACTTAAATGATCTTAGCTTGATGCACAACATGGTAAGACATCTATTGGGTATGCAAGACTGCAGGAGCATCAAACCTGCTCATGATGTACTCTGAATAAATCTTTGGCCTATGGGCTTTGCAACCTACACCTAACAAAGCACCGAATGACTATTCAAGACTGCAAGAGCACCAAACCTGCTGGTCATATACTCGGAATAAAGTGTCAGGCTGTGGCATCCTCCCTTTGTTCCTCCTCTTCCTCAAAATCACCCTGAAATGCACTTCTTCTCGGTTACAGAGTTCCAGATGCTTGAAGAACCCATCTGTTCAAACAATCCAGAAAATGCCATGCATGAAACAAAATCGTTTTTTCAGTTTTTTTAAATATGAGAATGGCAATGTAAAATGCCAAAAGCCAAATAATTTTCAAGAGCATGCCGTTGACCCACTGAGCTTTGAGTATGCCATTAAGCCAATGTAAAATGCCAGAATCAAAATAATTTTGAAGAGCATGGGGTTGAGTCACTGAACCTTAAACAAAGCTTTTGTGAATGTGAGGCAGGACTGTATCACAGGAGTAATCCTTGGTCAGGAACTCATCAATGAACTCATCAACATGGGTAAGTGTGAACCCTAAAATGAAACTGAAATACCCATGTAAATACAGGCCCAAATACTTACCCCTAGTTTATTATTATCATAATAACTATTATTGCGAAAAACATCAGAGTTTTGAGCAGGGAAAAAAAAGCTGTAACTTCAGGAGACACTTGAACATATGTCCATCGCTTGTGCCTGATCCTGCGGTAGTCGTAGAGTGCCTCAAGTTGTTACTGATAGACATCAACAATGGTGGCAGTGAGGTGCAGGTAGGAGGCCCCGAGAACACTAACATACCTATAAGAAAAAGCAGAGTTAGGTTATTCGAGTGTGAGAAAAATGCAGTACTCCAAAACAGTGGAAACAAATTCGTACAATGTTGGCGGGAAATGAGAGAGGGGCTATACCTGCGCTGCTGGCGCCAGCAAGGCCATCAATAGGACAGGTCACCGGTCGTGGATAGCCAGGATAAGTCGCCGTCGTCCACGGCCGGCCGCCCTCCTGTTCATACAGCCATATGCCGCGACGGAGGGGCCGAGGAAGGACACGGAATCAGGACACACTGAACAGAGCACCACACACATGCAGGTTTGTCAGGTATCAAGTGATACTGTTAAGCGAATTATCAAATGAAATCATGATCAGAGAGATCATAAAAGTCATTTTATCGCTCTCAGAAACTGTATTCATGTAAGAAGCAGCATAAATGCATAAGCTGTCAGGAAATAACATGCTTCAGAACTGCAGCTCATCAAACAAATTACATAAGCCGTGATAGGTGAGAAGAGGACGGACATAATATTATAAGCCGTGCTTGGTGATCTGGTGTGTTTTATCTTAAGCCATATAATAGATATGAATATTTGCCTTCCCTTGTCTTCAAAGTCATCTCTACATGGCCTGGGCAACATTAGGAGTCAGAGAGTAATAATATGAATATACACATGGCTCAAACCAGTTTGAAGAGTAGCATAGGGATGGAAGACAAAGATACCAAGGGCAATATATGTATATCAACAATCTGTATTTTTGGTCTAACAATGAACTATCAAACCTTATTAGTCATATTATGCTATATCTGCTAACAAATTAGTTACTTTAGGTCTAAAAAACTATCAAATTGTCTTTGTTTCTTCCTTTTATTTATTTATTTATTTATTGTATGACATGCTCCTTTGCCTAGACTAACACAGAGCATGTTTTTTTTTGACAGCTATGGCTATGAGCCTATCAGGACCAAACAACGTAAAGAAATGAAACATATAAATTAGTGAGTAGAAAAGTGCATAATTTTACTTATGGAAGGATATTTCAAATGTTGGGGTGCTTGTAGCTGTAGATTAGCATGGAACATTACCTAGAGGTAGCAGCACACCATGGACACCTTGTTGGATTACTGTTCTTTCCCAGCAAGCACAGCGTCAACAGGAAGTAGCCCCTTCATCCTCAAGCAACGCAAAACATTTGCATCCTCCTTCAATTTGAAGCACCTGCTCCTGATTTTCCAAGCCATCTCCTCCTCTAACTCTCCCAAATCAGAGCAAGTATAATACACAACACCTGCACTCCTGCCTCTGGTTTTTGCACAAACACATCAGCCTTCTTCTTCCCAAAATTTCTCCTTTTCCCTGATGAAGGTCGTGCACCTGCGTAATCCAACAAATATGAGAGGATTGGTCGGGGGGAAAGGGAGCCTAACGATTTGATGGATGAACTCACCACATTTCGATGGCCTCCATGCAGAGGAAGGTCGGCAGCGTGGCACGGAGGAGATCGATGGAGCACGTATGTCTGTGTGGCGAGTCAGGATGTGGGTGCCTTCAGTAGTTTGTCATCTCGCATGGACGCTATTGCTCATCCGGGCATCTGGTGCGGGGCGAGGGGCAGGAGGCAAGAGGCGTGGAGAAGGTGCAGCGACGGCACCATCGCTGCCTGTCCGCGCTGGATCCACGCAGGCAGCCGCGAGGAAGGCAAGCCGCCGCATCGACGCACGCAGCCGCCGGCAGGGCCGGCCGGCCGCCACATCCGCGGGCGCTGGCGTGGGGGCCGTGATGGTCGGGCGACGATGGAGGATTTGAGGCGTCGGCGCAGACTGGGCTCGGACCGGTGCTGCCGCGCAGGGCCCCGGCGGCGGCGGAGCGGCAAGCGTCAGGGATGGTGGGACGGGTGGGCGCGGAGAGAGGCCCGAACCTGCAAGCAACGCAGCTGGTTGGACATGCGGCGGCGGCTGAGGAGACGCGGACGGGCGGAGGCGGTGGGAGTTCAGGGACGGCAACGCGGTGGCGGCTGTGTGGAGACGGAGCGGGGACGGCAAGGAAGAAGCGGATGCGGGAGGGGGTGGGATTGGGCTGTTTTCATTGGGGTCAGGCAAAGAGTTTTCTGGAAGCAGAAGAGCTGGTGACCCTGTGCCCGTTGATGAGAAATCTGACGGACAGGGAAAGCTGGTGACGTGGCTTAAGGAGAGAGAAAAAAATGGTATACACAAATAAGGGAATATATGGTAGATATGGTAGATTTATAAACGCAGAAATTTCACAGGAATAAATTACACAGGTGAATCAAAACTTTGCACGGGCTGGGCTAGAGGCCTAGAGCTGGATGGATGCTTTGGGGCTTCAAAGCCCAGTCCATGAAGGGAATCCATCCAATCCCATTCAGAGTCGAGTTGTTGCTCAAAAAAAAAAAAAAAAAAAAAGCAGAGTCGTGTCGTGTACTCGTGTTGTGGCCGGAGGAGACACGGTCGAGAGGACTCGGGAGAGATTCCGCCACCGCCATCGCCATCGCCATCGCCGGGCTCAGATGCCGCCGCCGCAGTCGGGCATGGCCCTCTGCCGCCTTCCCACGGACACCCTTGGCCTTCCGCTTTCTCTCCCCTGTTTGCTATCTCGTCCCCGCCTGTCCCTCGCCGCACGTCGCGCCAGGGCCGTCGCCGCCAGGGCCTCCTCCTCCTCGCCATCACCGGACTCTTCCTTCGGTTCGCGGATGGAGGATTCCGTCAAGAAGACGGTGGCCGACAACCCCGTTGTCATCTACTCCAAGTCATGGTGCTCGTAAGATTAATAGCCCCTACTGAACCAAACCTAGCATTGATTCATTAGCTTCGATTCGCCCTCACCTCATCTGATTGACTGATTCCATGCCATGCTCAACGTCGGCAGATATTCCACGGAGGTGAAGGCGCTCTTCAAGCGGATCGGTGTGCAGCCCCACGTCATCGAGCTCGACCATCTCGGTTCGTCCCCTTTTCCCCTTTATGTCGACCTAAAACAGGATCAATAACAATAACCATAGATCTAGCGTCTACCTGCTTTTGAATAAACAGTAAGTCCCAGAACATCTACAAGTATACGATTAATAGATAGAGTAATAGAGGGGTGAAGGGGGCGTAAACTATCGGTCGCCTTTGAGGAAGATGGGCTCACCATCGCGGTGTTGTATCGAAGGGCGGCGGTGCAGTGGCGGCGTTGGCCGGTGGCGGTGCTTCCCGTCACTGGCTGCGCATCCTCTCTTAGATCGGATTAGGATTGTGTCGAGTGGGGCGATTGTAGCTCAGGTGAACTTTGTAATCTGAGCCGCGGCCCCACCTTTCTTTTATAGCGCAGTGTGACGGGGGCCCACCAACCATGTAGGGTTGGACGCCCCCGATCAGAACGCGGATCCAAGGGTCCAGTTGGGCCAATTGGATAGAGATCATCTAACATTCTCCCCATTGATCTCACCTTATTACTTAAACTCAACTTACTTACTTTATCTTGTTTCTATTCTATTATAGATCAGTGCATAGAGCGTACCTAGATTAAACAGCTACAATGTACATCTCTGTTTTGAAACAGATTCTTAACTAGGCCCTTATTGTCCAGGAATCATGAGTTTTCCCTTAAACCTATGCCGGTTAAGTGTTCTCTGAACACGCTGGGTGGTAAGTCTTTTGTAAGCGGATCCGCAAGCATCTTTTTTGTTTTTATATGCTCAAGACTAATTATATGATCCTAGATTTTATCTTTCACAACATAATATTTTATGTCAATGTGTTTGGTAGCACCACTTGACTTATTGTTGTGAGTATAACATATTGCTGGATTATTATCGCAGTATAACTTAAGTGGTTTATGTATGTCGTCTACCACTTTCAACCCGGACATAAATTTCTTTAGCCAATTAACGGCATACATTGTGGACGATATAGTGACGGTTTGCTTTGAGCTTTTCCACGATATAACACCTCCTGCGAGGGTGAATATGTATCCTAACGTGGACTTTCCGTCATCTCCCGCATAATCAGAATCTGTATACCCCTCTATGTGCAGGGAATCAGATCTTCTGTACGTTAGCATGAGACCCTTCGTCCCTTGCAGGTAACGCAAAACTTTCTTTGCTAATTTTCAGTGTTCTATTTCTGAAATTACTCTGATATCTGCCAAGCAATCCGGTAACAAATGCTAAGTCAGGGCGAGTACACACTTGAGCATACTGTAAACTTTCGACAGCTGAACTATATGGAACCGCTTTCATTTGATCGATCTCATATTTGTTCCTGGGACATTGAAATTCCTCATATATGTCGCCCTTGACTATAGAAGCAGGTGATGACTTATAATTTTGCATACTGTATTTCTTTAGAACTTTTTCTAAGTATACCTTTTGTGATAATCCTAAAATCTCTTTTCTCTATCTCGATGAATCTCTATTTCTAGAACGAACGAAGTTTCACCGAGATCCTTCATATCAAACTTTGAGGACAAGAACTTCTTTGTTTCTAGTAGTATATTAACATCACTGCTAACGAGCCAGATGTCATCCACATACAAGACTAGGAAAATGTATTTTTTATTTTTGAACTTTGCATAAACGCAATTGTCATCTATATTTTCTTGAAACCCAAACTTTCTTATTGTACTATCAAACTTTAAATACCGGATTTCTTCAGGCGGCATCCCTTGTGTTTTTTTCCTTCCACAACAAAACCTTTCGGTTGTGCCATATAAACATTTTTCTCCAAATTCCTGTTTAAAAACGCCGTCTTTACATCCATCTGATGTAACTCTAAGTCGTAATGTGCTACAAGCGCCATTATGATTCTAAAAGAATCTTTACATGAGACTGGAGAAAATGTGTCATTATAATCTATACATTCTCTTTGCGTGAAGCCTTTCGTCATAAGTCGCGCTTTAAATCTTTCTATATTCCCTTTGTAGTCATATTTGGTTTTGTAGACCTATTTACAGCCTACTGTCTTGGCTCCTTTAGGATTTGTTTCTAAATTCCAAACATTGTTGTTTTTTATTGATTTCATTTCATCTTCTATGGCTTCAAGCCACTTGGATGAGTGAGCGCTTTTTATGGCTTGTTCAAATGAGGTGGGATCACCCTTCATTTGAAATTCCTCACTTTCATAAACTTCATAATCATCAAGAATGACTGATCTCCTGACTCTTTGAGACCTTCTAGGGGCCTCGTTAGATGACGCTTGTTCTATATGAGGCTGTTGTTGCTCTTTCTCATGTGTGACAACGGGTTCTTAGGGATCTGAAGGACAGGTTTCTCATGTTCATTCATTGTTGCCACAAAAAGACTAACAACAGGGGTTGTTACTATAGTGTCTTGCACTGTTGGTATAGCAACAACATGTAGCGTGAAGAATGGCTCCTGAACCATAGAAGTGGGCACATATACCCGCTTCTCTTTAAAACTTATTTCTCGCGCTACCATGCTCCCCCTGATCATATCATCATCCAAGAAGACAGCATGTCTTGTTTCTACAAACTTCGTTTGTCTGTCAGGACAATAGAAGCGATAACATTTTGACTTTTCTGAATAACCAATGAAATGGCAGCTGACTGTTTTGGAGTCTAGCTTTTCTATGTTTGAGTTAAATACTTTTTCCTCAGCTTGACAACCCCACACACGTAAATAGTTTAGTGGGGGTTTTTCTTTCCTGTCAACAACTCATACGGTGTTTTAGGCACCGACTTACTTGACACTCAATTAAGAATATGAATGGCGGTTTTTAACGCCTACGTCCATAAACTTATTAGTAAGGTAGAGTAACTTATCATGCTTCTTACCATATCCATTAAGGTACGGTTGCGTCTTTCAGCTACTCCATTCTATTGAGGCTCGTCCGGTGTAGAATATTAACTTTGCAAAAGGTCCAAGGACTTGGCCATATGGGGTGTGTCGACCGTAGTACTCTCCCCCACGGTCGGACCTTACTACCTTAATCTTTAAGTTGTGCTGATTTTCTACTTCAGCCTTAAATATCTTAAATTTATCTAATGCTTCCGATCTTTCCTTAATTGGATAAATATAGCCAAAACGAGAATAGTCATCTGTGAACGTTATAAATGAATCATAACCATCCACGCTCTTCACAGGAAAAGGACCACAGATGTCTGTGTGAACTATTTCTAAAATTCCTGCGCTTCATTTGACATCTTTCTTTATTTTCTTAACGTACTTTTCTTTTATGCAATCTATGCATTGTTCTAAATCTAAAAATTCTAATGGCGGAAGAATTGATTTCTTAATCAATCGTCCTATTCTCCCCCTCGAAATATAGCCTAAACGACAGTGCCATAATTTTGAAGATACATCATGCACTCTCTTTCGTTTATTTGTGGCATTCATAGACGAAGAGGCATTCTCATTCTCAGTACTTACATCATTCACATTCTCAGAAAGTGGTAATAAATAAATCTTGTCTTGTCGGAAGGCAAGACCAACACATTTATTATTATAAACAATCTGACATTTGTCATTACCAAAATGGCAATCATATCCATCATCTAAATGTGAAACACTTATTAAGTTTCTTCGCAAAGAGGGTACAAATAGAACATCTGAAAGCTTAAGTAGAAAACCATCAACTAATGCTAGAGAAAGATCTCCAATGGCTTCAACTTGAGCTTCAACTCCATTTGCTACTTTAATTCTTCTTTCTCCTCTTTGCAGGGCCCTTCTCGTACGGAATCCCTGTAATGAATTTGCAACATGAACAGTTGTACCTGAATCAATCCACCAAGTAAATTTTGCATAACTTAAATACAAGAATTCATTTATGAATGTAATGAAATTCTCACCTCTCTTCAACAGGCTCTTCAGGAAGTCTGGACAATCCCTCTGGTATTGTCTATGCTTCTTGCACCATTTGCACTGATCATTCTCAACTTGAGCATTGTTGTTCTTCTGATGATGCTCAGACTGAGGGGCTTTTCCTTGAGGTTTGGCATTCTTATTGAAGTTCTTTTTCTTGTCCTTCACAAGGTTAGCAGAGTCACCTTGTAAGGACTTCAGCCTTTCCTCTTCTTGAACACACATTGCGATGAGCTTCTTTATGTCCCACTTGTCGGGCTGCATGTTGTAGTGAACAACAAAGGTTTCATATTTCTTTGGCAAGAAAGCAAAAACCAAATGAATCAAAAACTCATCCTTGAGCCCCAAATCCATTGGCTTCAGCTTCGAAGCTGTGTTGCTCATCTTCAATATGTGCTCTCTAATACCGCCACCAGTATATTTCTCATTGAACAATTTCTTGATCAATGTACTGGCATAAGCCTTTCAAGAGCCAGTGAACTGACTCTCCACCTTCTTAAGGTACTCCGTGGCGGTATCACAGCCTGGGATAGACCCCCTTATAGCATCTGAAATTGTAGACTTAGCCACCATCAAGCACTTGCGGTTTGATATGTCCTATTTCTTGCGTTCGAGATCATACTTCATCTGCACTTCTGCATAATCTCGCTACCGAGCAGTAAAATCAGCAACAGACTCGTTTTCTTCCCTCACCGGGTCCACTGGCTCAGTAGGACACGGGGAGGTTAGCGCTAAGTCATTCTTGGACAGCGCAAGTGCGAGCTCACACTTCTCTCAGCATACTCTGGAATTACCCCCTTCTAGAGGTGGTATGTGCGAGATGAATGCTATTGGGTTGAGTTCTGCAAAACACCGTCAGAGATAATGAGAAAATATGTCATTATAATTGCATGCTTTAATTTAACGTTGGTCAAAATTAAAACATACAATATTTTTATACACTAATTCTACATCACCGTTGAGCAGAAATAGAATTAATGCATGGAAAACTTATGAATAAACATTATAATATTGCTATTATCAACGTTGGTCAGAAAAATAACAACATTATAATTTACTGATTAAAATTGACTACTCTTCAAATTAAATTCTCCCGTTGGTTCGAATTAAATTTGAAGATTATTAACTTTAACATTACAGTGGAAACATAAAAAAAAATTATCTATTTTTCAGAAGCATTGAACTTTTCTCAACTATTCTCAGAAAAATTAACCTGTTGGTTCAAATTTTAACAGAGATATTAAACTAGACAAATATCATAAAAATTTGCTTCTGAAAAAATAAAACTTAAACTCGTAGAACACTGTTCATATCGCCCAAGTCCGTTGAAACAGCGAAATTTGGCCCGGCCTATACTGTTCTCGCGCGCGCTGCGTCTTCCCAGGCCGCAACCTAGGTCTGGGCCGGCAAAGTTGCCCGCCGCACGCGCCCGCCTGGGCCGAATGTTGGCCCGTTCGCTTTCGTCCGTTCATCTAGATCCGACGGCCAGGCGACGACTTCGGGAGATCAACCCCCCCCCCCCACCGGCTGGTGGCGCTCCCAAACCCTAATTCATTCTTTTCTTCCCTCTCTCTCTCTCGGTAGCAAGAACAAGTGAGTGAAAAACAATGAGAGCGAAGAGAGGTGATGGCGCCGTCGCCCGGCCGGCCGTGTGTGGCAGCTCGAAGCGGGTGAGCACGCCATTGCCGAAGCGGTCTAGGCGGCGGTGCCCTGATCCCTACACGCGCTGCGGTGAAGCTCCCGAAACCCTAGATCTGGCTGTTCTCTTCTCCACCTTCTCTCTCAGCCCCGCGACGACACCGAGTGAGGCAAGGCGATGACGGCGTCGTCGCTGCCCCTTTCTTGGCGCAAGGCGCGCTCCCCAAAGAGATGAGCTTGCTGGCGCCGCCGAGCGGCGGCGGGTCATGACGCGCCTTGGCTGCGAGAGCACACTTCGCTCAACATGTAGCGGCACTCGACCTTCTTCAAGGCCGAGAAGTGGTGGGTGTGATGCATGATGAAGTAGGCCTCTTCCCCTTCCCCTTTTCTTCTCTGATTGGATTTTTCTTTCTTTTCTTCTCGGATCTATCCGATTTAGGGTTGGGGATGGGGTTAGGATCGAGATTAGGGTTAGGGTTTCCTTACTGTTCATCTTCCCCGAGCGGTTTGCGCGGGTTAGGGTTAGGGTTAGGGTTTGAGTTGCTTTTCAAAACCGAGACCCTTCTCTTGCTTCTTTTCTTCACCCGAATTGGGTTTAGGGTTCGATGAACCCTCTGTTTAGATCCCTAAACGAATCTATCACCTCCTTCTAAATGCTGCTACTCGGTTTTCTTTTCCGATAGGCTAGATCTACACCTAGTTAGGCGTCTGATACCATTGATAGACCTAAAACATGATCACTAGCCATTGATTTAGCGTGTCTACATGCTTTTGGAATAAATAGTGAGTCCTAGAACATCTACTAGTACAGGATTAATAGATAGAGTGATAGATAGAGGGGTGAAGGGGGTGCAAACCATCGGCCGCCTTTGAGGAAGACGGGCTCGCCATCGCGGTGCTTGGTGAAGACCCGGTGGCGGTGCTGTGTCGAAGGGCGGCGGTGCAGTGGCGGCGTTGGCCGGTGGCGATGCTTTCCGTCACTGGCTGCGCACCCTCTCTTAGATCGGATTAGGGTTGTGTCGGTGGGGCGACTGTAGCTCAGGTGAACTTCGTAATCTAAGCCGCCGGCCCCCACCTTTCTTTTATAGCGTAGTGTGACGGGGGCCCACGAACCATGTAAGGTTGGGCGCCCTCCATCAGGGCGCGGATCCAAGGGTCCAATGGATAGAGACCATCTAACACTTCCTTCCAGAGCGATGCTCTCTCTGGATCTGAACTGAGTACCGCTCTTTAATTCAGACTACCCTAAAGGACTGTCATATATGAAATCATGTATCATTACCATTGACTGTCCAACCGTGCTATACCCCATGTCCCTGGGCAATCAGGTGGCAATGTTACTGAATCATTTTTGTGACTTTGAGATGGAGATGTTTTCTGCTGTTCAAATTCTGTGGTTTCTTTAGCTGCACCCCTGGCCAATTCGGGTTGACTGGTTGAGGCCGTTATAAATGTTTGATCAAGTATATATACATACATGGAAAGGTGCTCTTGCACACTCAACACCATTGGGAATTGATAATCTCTATTGCCAAAGCTCTATAGCAGGTGTAGGTTAAAATTTACCTAGCCTGAACCTGTGAAAGCACAACATCCCATCAGAAATGAGCATCGATGTCTTGTGGCTTGTGATTCTCCTTGTCCTACCATGGATACCATCAACACCCGTGTATTTGACGCTGCTAGTCATGTTCAGTTGGCCAAATGTGCTATGGTCATACCCATTTTTTCCCTGTGTGATATGTGTGGTGGTTGTGCACTATTTTGTGCCTCATGGAATGTGTATGAATGTCATATACAGTTTTTCGTTCAGGCTCCTCTCCTCTCCACTTTGCCAACCAGTTATATGGTCTTTCAGAACCCACATGTTCATAATTTCATTTGATTTTCTTCTTCGTCACCATCAGCTACAAATCCTATCACATGCAAAAGCACTACCAGTTGAACAGTAGCTTGAACTATTGCATATACTGATATACTTGTTTGACTCATACCAGACATGATGCATTTGGCATGCTCATAGGCACTAGGGACTTCAGCATACCTTTTTACTATATGATACCCCGCGCGTTGCTGCGGGGATTTTATAGAGATTATTGTAGATAGTTTTATAGGATTCATGTAGTAATTTCAACAATTGTTGTTTAACTAATTTAAAAGTGAGTATATATAAGAAAAAATATAATAATGTTTTGTGTGCTATGGAAATAAATAGAATCCGTTCAAAAATAGATTAGTCATCTTCACGAAGATATATCACGATCACCATGATAGGAGTACTAATAAAATTTCTTATTGTAAATAACTATAACTATATTTCTAATTTTTGGTAGCAGGAGTGTAGTGGAAAATTGCATGCATTTATTGACGATGTCCTGCATGTGGTGGGGAAAAAAACAGCATGATTAGTAGGAGAGGCCACATGTATACTTATACCATGCAAAAAAATGCAACACAGATACTTACCACCAGTTACTCTAAGATATGGATACTTCCCATACGACATACGTACCAGCGAAGACACAAAACGTCCCGCGGCGGCGACGCAAGGACCAACTCGATGGTGGCGATCCTGGTGGACGCGTCGATGGTGGCGATCCTGTTGGCCGTAGCGCCGCAGCGGCTCCGACGCGTCAGTACTGGTGACGTGTCGACTCGACGGCATCCAATATAAGCGACCAGCGTAGACCGGCGACAGCACTGAGCATGTTCTTCGGGCCGAGAAGAAGCACCTGCTGCTTCCCATGGAGGAGCCGGAGGACGCGAAGGACAGTGGCGCTCTCATCACCCTCCAGGCCGCCACGACATATTAGGTGCTGCGCCATTTGCACAAAGGTAAGCCAGTTGTTGCGGCAGCATCGGCGAGTGAGGAGCATACAGTAAGGCAGAGCCACCCGTCGACGATTGGGCAGAGGAGAGTTGCCGGAGAAGATGTCGGGCCGTGATTCGTGAAGGAACGCAAGAGATGAGGTCGTGAGAAGGCAACGCTAGATTTAAACATGAAGGCAGCAACCACGACTCGAGCAGTTTCTTTCTCATAATGCATAATGGGATCGTGAGTTGTGGCAGTGGAAAGGATATTGGGAAGAAGAAGAGTCGTAACGGAATGAGAAGAGGCCGGGAATGGGTGGGGCGTCATGTCTGGGAAGGAGAAACGATTGGTGGTGTCCTGTTCCTGACGATAGGTGGTGTCCTGTTCCTGCGTTCAACAAAGAGATGGGAAGTGTGGGCCATATTGATGATGTGGTTTCACAGAATTTCAGAGAATTCTTGTAGTGGGTTCCTCCTATTTAGGTATAGTAGATTCCTATGTGTTTTGAGTGTGCTAGTGAAGCTGGCCATGTCAGCATATCTAAATGTACCCTCGCTATGCTTGTGTTTTTGTGTTTTAGTAAGTCACATGACCTGAAGGGTTGTGATTTTTTGGTAATTATTTCGTACTGAAAATGAGAAACAGTGTAGTAATGCAGTGATTCTATATCAATTTTCATGTTGATGTTCTTATGCAACTGAGAGCTAATCCCTTTCAGGCGCTCAAGGACCACAACTACAAAAGGTATTAGAGAGGCTGACTGGACAGTCTACTGTTCCTAATGTTTTCATCGGTATGCCAACTTTCCCTTTCTCACTGTCATTTTTACTGTCTAGCCTAGCTTTTTTTCTTTTGTTCATGACTCAGTAGCAAAATCACTCAATGATACCAACACATGTGTCCCATTTGTAGTTTGTTACTGCATGGAAATTAATTCACGCGTGCATCTTATTTTGATGTACATTGTATGACTCGTTCTTTAAATATTTATTTTGTTCTATCCAGGTGGAAAGCATGTTGGTGGCTGTACAGGTATTATAAATGTGCTCTTTGTTGAATGCTGGTCAATATTTACAGACATACAATGTGGCAAATGATGATGTCCACCTGTTGATTAGATGAGAGTGTATGTAACCTCATAATATTTTTCCTGTGCTAAGCTATTCCTGCTACATGAGCAGGGGTGAAGCTAGATTAGAAATGACCCTGGTGCATCACTGTGTATATTAAGAAAGGGGCAGACCTAGTGCCGGAGGCTCCCACATGAGTGGGGTCTGGGGAAGGGAAAAAACGAGGCAAGCCTTTCCCCCGCAAATCTGTGGAGAGGCTGCTTCGAACCCACGACCTGTTGACTCAGTGAGACAGTTCTCACCACTGCACCACCAGACCTGCCCTTCACTGTGTATATTAAGAAATCTATACAATTTTCCTGTATTTGAGAGGCCAATTGCTGCAATTCGGCTTAGCCAAAGATTCATATTCTTCTAACACTAGGAAGATAATTGAAGCAAAGGCCATCCATCTTAAATTTCTTCTATGCATAACACTAGAAAGATAATGAAAGCAAATGGCCATCTCTAGGACTATAATGGAAGCAAATAGGCATCCATCTTCAATTTTTGCTTTGTATACCTGCGCTGTGGCTGCATCTGCATTATAAGGTAGGCTGTGAGTCTGCAAGAAAAATAAAAATAAAAATAAAAAACTTGCTAATACTGGCATGCGCTGTTCTTATGTTGTAGATACTGTGAAGCTGTATCGCAAGGGGGAGCTAGCTAGCATGCTGTCGGACCTGGATATCAACATTAACAACTCATGACAAGTTCGAGCATGTTCTGCAAGGATGGATTTGAGGCTTGAGAGACTTGGGCCGCCCTGGATTGAGTTTTTAATTGTTGCAGATCCATTATGCCTGCATGAAAAAAAAAAAAAACTGGTGTCATTTACACATTTTTGTTTGGTACCCCGATTAAATCATTAAATTTGAGTATTTGACCATTGTATGCACATTGCTAGAAAGAAAAGGGAACGAACTCGAAAAATCTTGTGTCCTTGGCAATATCTTGTCTTTTTTTTCCCCCAAGCACGTAAGTATATATTGCAATGCATGGAGTGCTACGATGTGCGGCATGTGCCGTGGAGCAATAGCAGGTAGAGAGCAGGTAGTTGAAACTCCCGAGTTTGACTGAGCCTGTGTTGCTGCTGCCTGTGATTTCTGGAGTAAACATACCACCACTGCCGAAGCAAGAAAATGAATGGCCTGAAAAATGACTGCCGAAGCTAGAAAATGAATGGCCTGAAAAATGCGGTGGTGTAGGGTTTGTTACGCAAGGACAGGGCGGCGTGTACGCAGCCGCGGTTACAGGCGGAGGATCATCGTACTACTTTTCTTCTTCTAGTAGCGTTGCAATCACAGAACTCGGGCAGTGTGGTTGAACATCCCCAAGAGCCGCCCGGGGCGGCTGCTGCTGCTGCCATGCCACCCTTCAAGATGCATGGACAGATCGATAGATCACTAGACTGGCTACTGCAATGCGGTATAAATAGGGATCCTCGCCATGCTACGCAATGCAGTGCAGCAGCTCCATCAACATTGTAGTATTTACCATCGTACTGTCTGCATTTCTTCCTAGGCGTCCCGCAGCAGCGAAGAAGCAGTCAAGCAGAGCATATCACAGAATGCTTTCAGTTGCAGCAGCAGGTAACCGCGGCAGGCTCGTTGCAGCCACCGCGTGCTTCCTCGTCGCCCTCCTGCAGCAGCTGCAGGTGCGCTCGGCCACGGCCACGGCCACCCCGCCTCGTGCCTTCTTCGTCTTCGGCGACTCGCTGGTGGACAGCGGCAACAACAACTACCTTGCCACCACGGCGCGCGCCGACTCGCCGCCGTACGGCCTCGACTACCCGACGCACCGCGCCACGGGCCGCTTCTCCAACGGCCGGAACGTGCCGGACATCATCAGCGAGTACCTGGGCGCGGAGCCGGCGCTGCCGTACCTGAGCCCGCACCTCGACGGGCGCAAGCTGCTGGTGGGCGCCAACTTCGCGTCGGCCGGCGTCGGCATCCTCAACGACACGGGCATCCAGTTCGCCAACATCATTCGCATCCAGAAGCAGCTCCGGTACTTCCAGCAGTACCAGAGCCGCGTGAGCCGGCTCATCGGCGGCGACGCCACGGCGCGCCTCGTCCGGGGCGCGCTCGTGCTCATCACGCTCGGCGGCAACGACTTCATCAACAACTACTACCTGGTGCCCTTCTCCGCGCGGTCCCGGGAGATGTCGCTGCCGGACTACGTGCGCTACATCGTCTCCGAGTACGCCAAGATCCTGCGCCAGCTCTACTCCCTGGGGGCGCGCCGGGTGCTCGTCACGGGGTCCGGGCCGCTCGGGTGCGCCCCCGCCGAGCTGGCGCTGCGGGGCAGCCGGGCCGGGGAGTGCAACGCCGAGCTGCAGCGCGCCGCCGCGCTCTACAACCCGCAGCTCGTGGACATGATCAAGGGCGTCAACGCCGAACTCGGCGCCGACGTCTTCGTCGCCGTCAACGCCTACCGGATGCACATGGACTTCATCTCCGACCCGGCCACCTACGGCTTCGTCACCTCCAAGGTCGCGTGCTGCGGCCAGGGCCCCTACAACGGCCTGGGGCTCTGCACCGCTGCCTCTAACGTCTGCCCGGACCGCAACGTCTACGCCTTCTGGGACAACTTCCATCCCACGGAGAAGGCCAACCGCATCATCGTCAGCCAGTTCATGGACGGCCCCCAGGAGTACATGCACCCGCTCAACCTCAGCACCATCCTCGCCGTCGACGCCCGCGCCGCTGCCACCTTCAACTAAGACAAGAGTATAGCATATGAAAACAGACGACATTCATATCATATCATATATATTATGCACCCATCCAAACCCCAGCAGTTCATCAGTATTTGTACTCCGATACGATACATCATACATCCAGTAGCATGCATTGCACCCTAGTATTAGTACGCACGTACGGTTCCTGCTGAGAATCTGAAATAAAAACGAGCTGTACTTCATCATTCAGAGTAAGCATACAAATATATCTTTAATAAAGGTCATGTAGCAGCCAGACAATAAGCAAGCGCGCAGCAATCTCATCACATTTAATTTATTGCCAATTAAAAACAAACATCTCTACATATATGCTGTCGTCGTTACACTTGGACGTGGGGATATATATACCACTCTATATTTATACTGTAGTTGCTGCAGTATAATGCCAGCAACCACCCAGAAATTAGTCCCAAATGGAATAAGGACGAATCAATGAAACATTGATCACAATTCAAGGGTACAAACTTGACCCATTCCACACCACAAACTGGTATTGGTATTCATTCATACATACTGGTAGCCAGAATTGACATGTGGCTTTCATAAAATGACCACATTTGGGATTCACGTATCATGTGCATCAGCACCAACCGGCAAAAGTGTTTGCTTCCCAAGGGGAAAAAATGGAGAAAAGAAGCAGCACATCCATCAGCTGAAATCACGTCCCAGTATGAAGGCGTGTATTTCTGACCAGCTAGAAACCGTATAAAGCACTCCAGACCGTGCCTTGAACGCGGATGCATCTTCCTCCGTCAGTTGCCTCTGCTTCTCTACTAGACCAGGGAACAATGGGACAAAAGAAACACCAAACTGTTTGCCCACTCTACGCAAGATTGTGCTTGACCCAATGATGATACCAATATCCGCCTCCAATAAGCAGAGCAAATCTCCAACTGAGTCTCCAATATAAAACAGACAGGAATGGCACTGTACTGTCCACGTCACTTCTGATGCTCTTGAACTTTTCAACTTTGTCTAGCGGAGACTGCATCTTTCTGTCAATCTCACCAGTTGAAACAGATTCCTCAAAGGCAAACTCGTTTGAATGTATGTTCAAACCATCTAGACAACCGGCTGCATGAAGGCATGACAATGCAAAGGAAAGTAACTGCCAGTTAAGAACTGTCTATTCAAAACAAATTTGAGATGTTGATTGTTAGCTTATAGCAACAACACAGGCTAGCAAATTGGCTTAATCGTGGTGGTGCCATTGTCATCAGAGAGCAAAGAATACCTGATGAGAAGGCGGATCTTATAAGTTCTGCACACCAGCAATAGGAAAGAATATGGATATCCAAATTGAGGTTCTCCCTTGTTTTTACAATCTTCTGAAAGAAATTTTTACAGCCACCTTGAAGAATAAGCCGCTCCCCAGCTTTCCTGATGTCTTCTAAATTCATTCCCCTCAGGACACCAGAGTCGACAACCCTAGAATTTGCAAGCTTCTCAAACTCAGCTAGCACCTCCAGGCCTTTATACAGTTTATCATAATCTAGTGACTTTGCTGTAATAAAACAAAAAACACAAACAATCATTAAATCATTCAAGCATGGCTTTCTACTATTGCAAAATCACAAACCAATAGAAACAAATGAAACACAGAGGCCATGATGCACATACATTCTTCTAGAGGAAGTAGTCTTTCCATGCATTCCTCATACTCTTCCATGTATTGCTTAGAGAGCATGTTCCATGAATTTCTCAGGTCTCCCGATTTTGTACGGTCGAGGTTATTATCAATCCCACTTTGACTTGCCTTTTGGAATGACAAAATTGCAATCTCCGCCAAAATGGCAGATGAATCAACAACAGTGCATGTCAAATCAAAATCAGAAAAGATCAAGAGTTTATATTTTGGATCACAATATCTTGAAAGTGGAGCTACAACAGTTTGGTCCACAAGCTGAGCAGAAAAGAACTCCACTTCCAGTTTCATAGCTTGCTGGTAGAGCTTGCCAATAATCTCAAGCTCCTCACCAGTTAATGAGACACTTAGTTTGTCTAGCAATTCTTCTATTTGGAGTGCATTGTCCTGTGGAAGAGAGGGTAAAACGAGAGATGATTCAGCACATGAACCAATTGCATTGAAGCATGAGCCAATACTACAGTCAAATGTAGAAGCACTGATGTATAGAACAATGATAATTCTATACCTCAAAATCACTGGATGCATATGTGTTAATCCATTTCTTGTATGGGTGATTTTCATCTTGTTTAAGGAAAGCCATGAGTTCTTTGCCTAGATATGCATAAAGCCTCATGCATGGAGTCATGGCCCCAACAGTGTATGCAGCAATTTTAGTCTTCTCAAATGGAGTAACCATTTTGTCAGAACCTTTTGTGCCATCAACTTTTCCAGCCGCAGTTGCAAGTAGGAAATCAGTGTACTTGGTTGCAGCTGCGCTTGGAGGTATCTCTTTGGTAGGATCAACTCCCCACTCCTGCAAATAGAATAGACAGGAGGGTACCCGATTGAGTATTAAGAAAAATAAGTTGGGAAGAGGATTAGTTAGCAGTTATTGAATCAGAGAGGAAAGATGAAGTTCAGTTTTAAGGACAATAGATATATCTCTAGCAACTTATACAATACATCAGCTGGTAAGCATTTTGTTGTAGATGCAGGGCCTTAAAATGTACCTTCATTAATTGAATACGACATAGTTACATACTTCCATATAAAAATGCATGATCAGGATATATTAGAAGTGTTTGCTCAAGTTCTCTCAGTTTAGGGCTAAAATCATGAGCGAAATGATTCTTCCATCCATCTTTTTTTTTCTTCCCAAAGTGTCCTTGCGCCTTTACCTGTCCTGTATGTGACCTGGACTTTTTTTACCACATTCCTCCAGATTCTCCCTGCCTTCCTCTTGATTTTTCTGAGACCGTGTTCCAATTGATTTTTCTCCCTCCACGTGCTCCTCTTTTTTACCTTTTTTTTTTCCTTTCCGACTTTTCTTTCACCACCATACTACTCCCTCCGTTCCAAATTATAAGTCACTTTGACTTTTTTGGTACATAGATTTTGCTATGTATCTAGACATACGTTATATGTAGATACATAGCAAAATTGATGTACCCAACAAGTCAGAACGACTTATCATTTGGAACTGAGCAAGTACTATTCTTTTTACCAGTTCCCCCATCACACATGCATGCCTTCCACTTGTATTTTCATGTGTGTTCCACCTCCAAATTCCTATTTTTTTACCGGTTTTTCCCATCACGCGTACCTCCCACCCCTCTTTTTTTCATGTGTGTTCCTGCATAGCTGTTTTTCTAAAAAATCGGAAGGAGAATTTATAAAGATAAATAACAACAATATAATAAATGTAAAAAACAAAGTAAAAGGCAACATCACAAGCCTTTGAACGTTTGACCCTTCCCTACGAAAGAAGGATTCCCCCACTAAGTTATTGTTGCAGTTTTAATTATATGAACAAAACTTGTCATATTGGAACCTGGTTGAATAGATCGTCCAACTAATTATACAAATGGAAAATTTGAGCTGTTTATTGTCCAGTCCCGTCTAAATAAACACTATGCCAAATCAGCACAAAGAATACACTCTATTTAGTGACGCAGAAACAAAATGCGTCTCTAAAGCTCACAACCGTCCAATAGGATCCAACGGACCAATCTCTCATCGTGTCCGTACGAGTTAGAGTTGTGTGTTTAAGCACGGTGCGGAGTCCGATTCCAAAGCAAATTGGAATACGAACCATTTTCATGATCTGCCACTCTCTCACGCACCCATACGAGCTAGAGCAGAGTGTTTAGGCATGGTGCGGAATCCAATCGCAAAACGAATTGGAACGCATGATGTGATTCAATGATAAATCTCTAAATCTCCCATACTCATGAGTTAGTGCAGCACGCATCTAGGAACAGTACATAGTTCGATTCCCAAAAGAATTGAAAAGCATGACCTGATTTCAGGTAACCACGCAACAACCTCAACGTCCCGTTGCAACACACAAGTATGTTTGCTAGTATGGTATAAGGACTCAAGGGACATAAAAAAACCTCTTATGCAGTGAAATATCTGAAAACTGAAATACTCTTAACAACAACAGGCAATAATTAGCAAGATTTTGAATTCAACAGTGTTAACATGCTAATAGAGATCTATTTGGTAGTAAGCAGGTTAGGTTTACAAGTAATCAAAGGATGGAAGGCAAAGGTACTGGTAAGAAGTGAAGACTAAAAAAGAAAAACAGTATGAGCAATAATTCGTTTGGGGAGGAATGCATGGACTATGATCTTCTCACTCCGACAAATCAAATGGTCAAGGAAATGAAACAAATCCTAAAAAGGAAAACAATTTAATCATAAGTTATACCACCAGATAGGACAGACAATATTGAACTGATCGGACTATCTTATACATATACACTAAAGCGAATTACATTTTTTTTTTAAAAAAAAAAGCTATGTTGGCTTGTAAGCATTTTGGGTATAGATGCAGGATTTCAAAGTGCAATACTGTAAAATAGGTGCACAGATGGCATAGTGGACTGCTCAGGTATGGCTTAATAGGCTTGTTCGGCTGGTCGTTAAGCCGGCCGGTTTCGGCTGATTCAATAGTGTTCCATGAGGGAGAATAAGCTGAAATAGGCTGACTTGGCTGAAAAGTAGTTCAAGCGAACAGGCCCAATCTAAGACAAGAGCAAGCAGCAAAGTTGCATATGCACGGCACAATCAAGAATAGTTAAGATACACAATCAAGATATATGTTAGTGTCAAAGCTACAAGATGAATATGAGTGATGTGGAGCAGTTGATTTATCTTTATTGAAACAGAACAGATCTGTTTCATTTGTATTAGTAGTAGTTTCCTAAAGGATCCATGTGTACATCCATCATGTTATAGTAGGATGCTAGGTTCAGCGGTGAGGCTTGGCCTGCAACCGCAAGCAACTAATCCATTCATTGGCGATTCCATGGGAAACATATGGGTGGGGAGGAAATGACCTTCAGAACGGAGGCGTGGAGGTTGAGCTCTTGGAGGATGGCCTTCCTGAGCGCGGCGATGGTGGCCCTGTCGTCATCATCGTCAGCGCAGTCCTCGGCCATTTCGTACCTGATTGATTGCGCCACGGGAGGAAAGGAAGAATCAGATCAGATCCAGTCCAGTTCTGGGAGTGGTTAGGCGAATCAAATCGGGCGGAATCAAGAAGGAGGGAATTGGACTTACGCGCGAGCGAAGGCGTGAAGGAAGCGCGCGTCCTGCGCGATGTAGTGGCGGAAGACGTCGAGCCGCAGGTTGCCGGCGGCGAGGGAGAGGATGAAGGGCGTGTATGCGGCGAAGGCGGCCTCCCGCGTGGAGGCAGCGATCCAGAAGCGGCGGGCCGCCGAGCCCTCGGCAACGACTGCGGCGGAAGCGGGAGAAGGAGATGACGCCATGGACCTTCTACCTTCGCCTGTCGACGACCAACAGGAGAAGGAGCTAGAGGTCGAGGGGGAGGCGGAGGGACAGGGGAAGGGGAAGGGGAAGGGGAGACGGAGGAGGAGGAGACGAGAAGAGGGCGTCGCAGCGGGAGGCAGAGGCGGAGGCGGCGAAGAACAAGCATATACGTATGTATGTGTGCAGAGAAAGAGGAAGAGAATGGGGAGGAGCCTCGCCGCCGGCCGGCCAATACTCTCCCCCACTCACTGCTGCTACAAGACGACGAAGACGGGGACTCCAACCGGGCAGAAAGTGGGCGGCAAATGCTTTCTTTTTTAAGCCTTTTCTTGTGCTCCATTATTAAAATGGTCCTAGGCTAAGTACCACTAAAAAATTCGAACACACCTGATCCCACGACGCTAAATTTTCTTACCTTTCATGCCATTTCGTCCACTTTTATCTCTAACGATGTCAAACATATAGATGAAATGACCATGTTACCCTACGGTGGGGCCCGTTTGTCAGTCACCCAAACCTTCCTCTTTTTTTCTTCTCTTCCGTAGTAGCGGCCGCTTACCGAATCACCCGAGAGCTCGACGCGGTCTTGGGGCATCCCACCAACACGACCAGCCCCCGACCACCGCTTGCTAACGCAACGGCGGCGAACTTAGCTTTGCCCCACCCAGGCAGGCGAAGCGAAGCTTTTGCCCGGCCATGCCATGAGCGAACTCCGCCCAAGGCGATGGCGGCGAAAAGTCATTGTCGTCATGCGACCGCTCCTGCAACTTGACGAGGCCCTTGAGCGCCGTTCTGGAAGGTGGAAGAGCTAGACGCAGGCGAGGTTGTCGTTCCTTGGCGTACACCGCGGCCGCACACAACGTCGTTGTCCTGGGCGTCATCCGCAGCCTGGACCTTATCCATGGCGGCGGCAAGCTCCCCTGTCGTGGCAAGTGTTGCGCCCGCCACCCGCATCTGCGGCGCCGCCACATGCGCAAGTGGACGCCCCGCCGTGCTCTGGAAGCCACCGCGAGCACCGGTCGAGCCCATGTCTGCCCTGCCTCGCGATGCTCGGCTATAAAAGCCAGAACGCGTCCGCCATGGCCACCCTCTGCATCTTTCAAATTCCGTCATGAGCGAGCCTTCTCGTTTCGATTCCTTGTAGCAATGAGTGATTAAGGTTAAAAGCTAGCTCCTAGAAACAATCCCATCGAGAACGATCAACAGTAGGGGTTGTATTGGCTGATCCCATCGCCGTTGTCCGCCATGGCCGCAAAGCCAAGCCCGTGCATGGCCGGAATTTTCTATCCCTCTCTTGGTCATCGTCAAAGTATCCTTGACGCAGGAGGCGGCTCCACCGGCGGAGGTGGCGCATGGCCACGCCAGCCACGCCACCCGCGCGCATGGCTGCGCCCTACCCCATTGTTCTGTGCGTAGCTGCGCCCTACCCCTCCGACCACGCCGCCTGCGCGCACGGTGTTCGGCGAGGCGCGGTGAGCCCCGAGGCGGCGCGCAGCCTGCCTCTAGGCGCAGCGCGGCCGTCCTCTAGGACGCGTCGTGGCCGGACCTCAGGCGCGGCTCGCGGCCAGCTCGGGGGCGACGTGCGGCCGTCGCCCGCGAGCGCGTGGCGGTCTCGGCTGGCCCCGAGAACGGTGAGCACGCGCTCGTGGTGGCACTAGAGCATCCGACGCGTGAGATGCAAGCAAGGCGGCGTGTCCGAGGACAGGGCTCGTGCTAGCGACCGGTGCGCGGGCAGGGGTGCGCTCATACGGCGGGCGCCTCCGGTTCGGTGGCGCGAGCGAGGGCGAGGAGACGACATGGAGACCGACCCATCCTCGGCGCCATACCCGTCCCCGTCGTCGTCCCATGCTCCTTCCACGTCGGTTGCTAGTCTTGAGGAGGAAGAAGGTGTGGGAGTCGCTGACAGCTTGGCCCCACCCGCGCGGAGAGAGAAAGTAGTAGAGGATGAGGTTACGAGAGAAGGGCATTTTAGACATTTTCACTGGCTGGGCCCACGTGTCAGGGCTGGCAAACGCCAAAATCAGACGGAAGGTGGATGGAATGGTTTGGGAGGAAAAAAAAAGTGTCATAGCACCAGGGTGCGTTTAAATTTTTTAGTGGCCTATAGGCTTGGAGCATATTTCATAATGGCACACAAGAAAAATGCTCATTTTTTCCCCTTTCTTCCTTATTTATAAACCCAATATATAATTCTTCCTCACACAGAGGGTTTATTTATATAAACCCAATATATAATTCTTCCTTAGGGAGACTGCCATTTACATACATGATTAGTAGAGAATCATGTACAAACCCAATATATAATTCTTCCTTATATAAATACAGTAATAAATTGCTAAGTTCTCCACCGAGGGGAATAAGATACTCCCTCCGTTCTAAATAAAATATAAGAAGTTTTGATTTTTCTACATTCATATAGTTTTTTTATGCACCTAAATATATATTATGTCTAGATATAGAGTAAAAACTATAAATCTAGAAATGTTATAATTTGGAATGTATGAAGTATTACGTAGGGAGACGACCATTTACATAGATGGTTAGTAGATAATCAAAATCAATGGAGATAAAGACGAGGAGATAGCCTAGGTAATGTATATCGATCTACTGTCTCAGATCTGGCAGCCCAAATATAAAGTTGTAGTACTATGGTAGATATCTACACACAACCAATTCAATGTATCAGAAATCGTTGTGATCCGACTTTCAACCTAAAACTAGAGTTGTTCCAATTTTAAAACTTGGTATTGTGACTTGACCACTCCTGGATGTGAGAGTTAAGTGTGCCCTTGGTTGGTTAGCACATTTTATCAAACCAAGTTTGTGGAAAAATTCTGCCAAATTAAAAAAAATCATAAGTTTCTTACACATAGTACATTGGGAGAGTAATTGCTGGGACGAAAAGTACTACCTCTTGAAAACACTTGACACATTTGACTTTACACGCTTTTTTTATGTTATATATTTGACCACTATAGTTTTTAGAATATCTATTTCTATTTTGTACCTAATAATAATAATAATAATAATAATAATTAATAATAATATTAAAGAATAAAGTGTTTCTTCCAACCTTTTTTAAAATTCCTAATATTGCCCTAAGCTTCGTAGGTTCACCTGTTTTTTTTTCCCGTCATGCACGATTCTGGCGGACGTCGTGTTCGTTTCTTCTTCTTCTTTGTCTTTTTTCTTCCTTTTTTCTATCCGTTGGCAAGGATTTTTTCCCTTTTTTTTTTTCTTTTTCCATCGTACGTGTTTCCACGGACGTCCGTTATCTCTGTTTTTTTGTTTCCTTTTTCTTCGGTCCGTTCACACCGTTGTTTTTTCTTTTTTATTTTATTTTTCATGTGTTTATTTCCCAAAAATATCAAAAAAGAAGAATTAAATTAACAACCTTTTAATTTTTGACTCTTCTCTATAAACAAAAAATTCACCATCAAAATTTTATTGTCATTTAAATTAAGAACATTTATTTTGTTAGATCTGGTTATGATGATGATCCAACTAGTTAGAATGTAAACTAAAATCTAGCAGTTGTCCAGTCCAATATAAATAAATACTCCTCCTTTGGGAAGTGCACATAGACCAATGTTTGTTTCCCACAGTGCCCGGCCCTAGGGGGGGGCAGGAGGTGCGACGGTCGAGGGCCCAGGCAGGATGGGAGCCCAATCCCAGGTATGTAAGACCCCAGACCCTTTAGCTATAGTCCATTAGGCTTAATGAGAAGGTGGCCCATCAGCAAAAGGAGAAACGGAGCCGGCCCAATGAGGCATGTAGATCGTCGGCCTTTTGTTTCCCAGGAGGCGAGGAGCCGAACCGCCAACACCCGGTCGCCCGCACACGACACATGCCGCACATCGCGGCTTCTTCGCGAGACGGCGAGACGCAGCGCCGATCACCACGCGAGACGAGATCGCGACGGCCAGGCACCGACGCCCGAGTTCCAGATGTCGGCGGCGACCAAGCAGCTGAGGCAGGGCTCCACGAGGATGACGACATCTGATCTTGGTTATTGCCTTCTGCCCTTTTTGCGAATCTTGATTCAATTTCAGTTCATATCCAAATTGTCTAGGCCCTAGGTGTTTTTTCCTTGTTCAATTTTTGTCTAGTACTTTGTACTCATATAGTCATGTTTTTCTTCTAATTTAGGTCAGGTGTTAGAATTTTAGAATGTTACCTAAGAAACATTTGTCAGAGGCTGCGAAAAGAAAACAGAAAGGACAAGAAGAATAGTTTGTTTAATGACAACAAAGTGCTTGTTGTCGCGATGGGTTCGCCGTAGGGCCCTCAAAATCCTAGGACCGGCGCTGGTTCCCATAAATATAAAATGGAGAATAAAAACAATTGTAGGTCTTTTAATACTCAACTCTTTTCTACAAATACAAATTTTCACCATCAAATTTTTAACATTATTTTAATTAAGAATAAGATTTATTTTATTAGACTCTGGTTCAGCCGATGATTTAACTAATCAAATTGTAAACTAAAATCTAAACGCTGTCCAGTCCAGGAAGTACACATGCACCAATGCAATCTTCGACGAGGATCACCACGTGAAAAATAGGGAGAGGTCTTCCCTCATCTACTATACCTAGAAAAGGAGACCTCCACTAGCAAATTTGTCTGCAAATCTGAGAAGCCATGTCACCTGGCCCCGTTCGGTTTGCTGAATTTTGGCTGAAATTCGTTGAAAAATACTATTCTGACTGAATTGTTGTGAGAAAAAAATATTATTATAGCTGGAAAAAACAAGCCAAATATAGGTATAGGGAAGCCGAACGGGGCAGCGTTCTCCTACCGAGTCAGTTCGTGGGAACCAGAAGAGTCATCGACGGCCCCCTTGCACAATTGACGCATCCAGTCGCTCAGAACTCGAAGAGACACCGACTCCTCGGCTCCTCGCACAATTGATGCATCAAGAAACATCCGCCAAGCAACCGAGTGATCGGTTCATGATCGATACAGTAGTATTTAAGTTGGGTTCCTATGGCCAAGCAATTCGATCGTCTCCCCTACCCAAGCTTTCTCAAGGCAACGACAATATTACCCAGCGGACTAGATGAGGATGTGGCCAGCGTCTCCATTCCAACCGGGAGAGCAGTGCGCTTGGCCGAGGCTCAGATTATTCTTACATCGACGGGTCAGTGATAGCGACCCTGTTTTTTTGACACGACTAAACAAAACAAACAACAGCTATTCTGGCGAGCTGCCAGGATAGGAAAGTTCACCGTCTTATCAAAACGAGCAACCGGACAGAGACATAGATATAGTGGATTACATCTCAAAAGCACAGTGCGACGAGCGACGAAAACACTAGACAACAGAAGAAATGACCAAGAACTCAGCGATCGCCACGAACCCGGCGGCGATCCACTCGTCGGTCTCCTCCAACACCAGCTTCGCAACCTGTTGGACCGTGGACGTGGAGTTCTTTTTGCTGAAAACTAGTCTGAAAAATAATGTTCACTAATTTATTGTGAGAAAAAAATATTATACCATAGCTAATCAAGGTGATAAGCTCACGTCATGCGGTTGCGTGCAGTGCAGCGGATCACCATCCTCTGCGATGCGCCAGATTGAGCTCCAACTCACGTTGTGCTTGGCAGGGGCAACGAGAGCCCCGGTGGTGGCTCCGCTTCGCACGATGTCATGGTCTCTGCCCAGGCTCAGCTCCACCGGTGGCGGGGACGATGGGGGCTCCTCAAGACCTCAACCATGTCACCATTGCCGACGCCAAGTACTTCTCTTTCCTGCTGGAGAGGATATGGGTGAGGAAAGTGAGAGACCGAGGGATATGAACAGAAAAGTAGTAACTACAGAACCACGCCTGGGGCGGTGCAAAGCAGATAGCGACATTTTTTACTTTTCTCTGCTGTCCACGTTTGCTACAGAACGACGTGAGCTCCGAGCTCATGGTTGGACACGGTCTTTGGTCTTCAAGGAGCAACTATCCCTTCTCTCTTATTGCAGCAGTAAAATCTAGAATGTGTTCTAGCATATAGATAGGTTTCCACTACTCCTGAGTTATTCATCATGTTGTATTCTGAATGGCTACATTATTGTCGATTCTATTTTTTTATTTACAATTTCCATTTCTCTTACTTCCTAGAATCCAGCATTTTTTTTAGTTTCAATAATTGCCTAGCACCGTTTAATACATTTGATTTTGTATCTTCCATTTTTTTTTGACTTACAAATCGAAGAAATGGATTATGTTCCTTCGAATGTTCAATTAGACAAACAATACTCAAAGTTACCACGGGAACGCGGGGGGTGCCATCTAGTAATCATTAGTGAATAGACCGGTACTTGACATGCTTGCAACTAGGGATGGCAACGGGTGAGAAACCCGATGGGGGCAGAAGAACACACCCGCCTCCACCAGGGTTCAAACACCTCGTCACCCGTACCCGTCACCCGTGACGGGTCTCAAATTTACCCAGACCCGTCACCCGCGTGGGTAACGGGTACCCATCGGGTGACCCATCCCCATTTAACAATAACACAAGATCACAATTCACAAAGCTAACATCATAAAAAATTCAGAATGATCATGCAAGTATGCGGCGCAGGAAGCGGATGTGAACAGACGCGGAGACACCTGGGTTGCGGCACTGCTGAATGAGGAGGATTAATTGGAACACTAGGGTTTTCTTCTCTATATACTGTTTAATGACTGGATGGACCTACGTGTCATACTCAAACAGGGGACCCATCGGGTAACGGGTTTGGGGTATACAAGAACACACCCATACCCGCTTCACCCGATGGGTGAGGTAATCACCCAGTAACGTACCCGTGGGGGGCAAAATCCCCCAAACCCGTACCCTAATAGGGTTTTTACCCGCGGGTAAACGGGTCGCGGGTACCCATTGCCATCCCTACTTGCAACTGACTCCTTATTCTCGACTTAAATCAAATATCAGAATTACAAATTTTTATGGGTCATCAAAGGAAGTCACAAAACACGATTTTAACTATAATAACGTATGGATAGTATGATAATTAAAATTACAATATATTTTTTAGTAAGTAATTTTGTGAAAATCTATCAAAGGTCTATATAGTTTGATACAGGCTTAATAGGACATTGCCATATCATTACTAAGATTAACTTATGTAATAAATGTTATGGTCCGGTCCTATTCGCTTCGCTGAAAAGACAAGCTGAAAAGCAATGTTCGCTGATTTGTTGCGAGAGAAAAATATTGTTCCTTCGCTAAAAAAGTACGGCCGAAAAGATAAGCGAACATGCATGTTATGATTGCTTGTTTTATCATGTTACAATGTATGAGCATATTTGATATATTATAAAAGAGAAAAGTGAATATCTGGTATGTCCTTTTTTACTTTCTAAAGTTCTCACGTCATTCTGTGTCATATATGACCCGAACTAATAATCCATGCTTATACGAGTTAGACTAACTCATGTCCATCGATGATACGAAGTCTGATTCTAATCTGTTTTTGGCTTTCGATGCTACGCACGGTCACGTTTGCCAGTACAAGTCTGATTTTTTAGAAAAGGTTTAGTCAAACCTAAAAACGACAAACATCAATAACTACTCAATCCATTTTAAATTATAAAACGTTTTAGCTTTTCTAGATACATTGCTTTTAGTATGTATCTCAACAAACATCAATAACTACTCAATCCGTTCCAAATTTTAAGATGTTAGCTTTTCTAGATACATTGCTTTTAGTATATATTTAGACATAATGTATATCTACGTGCATAATAAAAGTTATGTACCTAGAAAAACCAAAACGTCTTATAATTTGGAACGGATTGAGTAGTTATTGATGTTTGTCGTTTTTTAGGTTTGACTAAACCTTTTCTAAATAACAAGTTTTTATCACCGAAAGCTCTATGTAGTCACCAATAATGATGTTTGAACACCAATATGATCCCTAAAACGCTGTCTTAATTTGGGCACCAAATTTCCGTAACACACATCGAAATTTTACAGCTATGAAACCCCTTTTTGAAAAAAAGAATGCCCAACATCATCGTACAGAAAACTAATTTCAAATAAGATTTAAAATGGTTGACTCTATAAAAAAAGAGTAATTATTTGTGACCGAAGGGAGTAAATATTAGTTAGTGGCAACTCCGAGCTCACATTGGCACTAGAGTCCATCCGAGCACAGCATGTGACATGTTCGATGACGTTCCCAAACCAGGGTCTATCTTTGCGGCTCCAGTAATCTCCCAAGAAGACCATAATTAGACGTCTACAAACAAAGGTCTGTGTAAGTAATAAAAAAATATTACAAATGAAAGTGAGACGAATACATAAAAATGTTTGAAAGTTAAGCTAAGGTCAAATGAGGTGCTCATCTAGGTCATTTTCAGTGCCTCTTTTTCCATGTCAATTATTGCTAAAGTACTTTGAAATCTGCTGTCCGTTTTAGATGACGAGGAAACTTCTGTTTCGCTAGCTGCCACTGCGAGAGGAGAAATTGAGAAATGAGAATGGCTTCCATGGTTCCATCCTTCCAAAGTTCCGAAAGACTACTGGGCTGTTAGAATTCTGGGCTCAGATTGAATATCCCATCTTGACAGTCTTGGCAAGTGGCCAGAAGCCCATCTGACCTCCCTCAACTATTCTACAAGTTCTGTGTGCCTTTCTTAATTGAAAAGCTGAATTTTTAGATTCTTTTAACTTTTGAAACCATCCAATTTATCTTTATGATTGGTTTTGAAAACGGTTTTATTACCTGATTTGACGCCACGTCAGCCACGAGGGAGGTAAATCGGACTTTTACGATAGTTCAGGCAGGTCAATAAAACTTTATCAAAAAGTTATAGAAAGTTTTTTAACAGGATTTTTTTTTGAAAAAAATCATGCTCTATGTTTTTTTTCTAATAAGCACCATAATATAGAGCATGATTTTAGGAAATACACGAAATCCGCATCTCAAGCCCATCCAAGCTGATTTTCTGCTCGATCATGTGCTCTTAGTGCTTGTGCAGACCTATGACAACAACGACAACGACAAATGAGGAAGCGGTTGCATCCATCTAGATTTTGAGTATCTTTGTTAATAAATTTTTCCATAGTTAAATGTTTTTTGAGTAATTAGTTAAGCATTTTCAAAAAAAAATTGAGCTTGAGCTGTTGAACAAAGCTCTCCAACACTTTATTTAAAAAAAGGAGAGGGAATTAAGGGGGTGGTTAATGGAAGACTAGCCATGAGATTTTACCTAATTACAAAGACTATTGGAAGCATTTTCATGTTTATTTGTTTTTCATGTTTATTTGAAACCATTAAATTAAACTGACACAGGGTATAGCTTTTAGAGAAAGACGCCGCTAAATATTATAGCCTGCTATTTACAACATTTTATTTTTTTTATTTGGGATTTCTGGTGCATGCCTCGATGGTTAAGCAAAGACGTGTTGCTGAGGAAATGTTATTTGCAGTTTGCACAATGGGTTGCATGGTGATTCATGTTGTGGTCAATAAGAATTTGTCTTTGACCTACATTCTCCTTTTCATATTTGGCCTAGTTTTAGATTTTAGGAGAATATATAAGATTTAATTCTAGCAAAGAATAAAAACATATAGCATGATTTTATAAAAAAATATAAAACCGGTCTCATAGAAAAATATCTGATTTACCATGAATTTTCCAAGGTTAAATAAGATTTTAGCATTTTTTAAGTACATGTTTTTTCTTAGAGAAATGTCTGGATAGTTTTTTTGAAAATAATTTCTACAATTTTTATATGAAGTTTATTTGACTTTTCTAAACTATTGTAAAGTCCGATTTACTTTCCTCGTGGCTAACATGGCATCACACGACGGTCTTAAAGTTTGAGAATCTAAAAATCTAGTTGAGAGACTTGTGTAAATGGGACTTGTGTAATAGTTGAGAGATGTCAGATGGACTTTTGCCTTAGCTGCCGAGCGCTGCTGGGAGATTAGCAGGGAGATGGGCAGCATTTTGGAACTCACCCTGCTCGGCTGCCCTTTTTAGGAACGGCTCCAGGTCATGGCTGATGGTCTCTACTCCCATGGTGACCGGCACGGTGTTCTATAAAACTAGATGAATTCTCCGCGCGTTGTCGCGGGATTTTCATGTTAAGTGAATACTTATGCAGCGGAAATTCTTTTGAGTAGTTAGAAATTTATTGTTTTGTTGTAAAATGTAGGACTGAGACGTGTAAAGGCCACGACTCTCAAGAAAGAGCATCAGTGGAACTGAATTTCCTACTAATGTTCATGTGCATTCTATTTAGGTAGGCCGATCTAGTGAGGCTGACTAATTACTTCGTAGTATGGTTAAAAATTGCCATGAGCAATTGCATTTGTTTACATAGAAGTTGAACCCACAACTGAAAAATGATCATTAAAAAATTGCTGCACATAGCTCTTTGCTACCGAAGCTACTCTCCACACTCTTTTTACTTTAGAAAAAAAATACACAAAGACCGGAGAGCTCCCGACCCTCAAAATGCAGTTACCTATTCAAATATCAGGCCACATTGTGGTTGTGCCACTCAATGTAGGAAAAAACACATTATATCATACAAAACTAAAAACACAAAGGAGGGTTAGAACATAGAAACATCACTTACAGATTATTGAGAGAAGAAATCACCAACCACAGAGAAGAAAAAGAAGACCGGAAGAGGGCTTTGTAGCTGCAGCCGAAAGAGGAACATGCAACCAACCTAACATTCTGCTCTTGAGAAATCTATGGCCGGCCGGATCAGATGCAGGGAGTAGTCCATCATGCGGGGAACAAAAGACGTCCTATACCTCAGTTTAACGCACAGGAGTATATATTGCTTTGCCGCAAACGGCGAAGTGACGAACGACCAGAAAAGCCATGGAGTCCAAGACCTTTGACATGGGTTGTCACAGGAAGTAAATTTCCATGGGTTGTCGACAGCAAGCGTCAAGGCCCTGCACCTCAGTGCTGGCTATTGGCTTGGGAGCTATGCGCGGTAAGCAGCTAGGCTTTCTGATTTCTTGCTGGAGGAGATGTTTGGCCAGCATAACATGACAAAATCTGACACAGGTTTTATTCATGGAAAGCGACGATTCATTCAGGCCGTTTCATTTGTTTGGAAGCAGTATTGGTTTCCGTTTCATGCATGTATTTCATTTATTTGGGAAGCAGTATTGGTTTTTCCGTTTCATACATGTAATCCATGTGACGATGATCCTTTGAGAAGCGTATTGGCTTCCGTTTCATACATGTAGTCCATGTGAGGATGATCAGTCATTAGGAGGCAGGCGTCATAACAAATGCAAACTGCAAACCTTTTGGATGCCTCGAGGACTGCTCAGCTGCCTGAATGGACAGAGGTTATTAGTGACTTGGTAGGGCCCTTAGGATGACGTGGCTTCACGAAATTGCTGATAAATATGTATATGTAGTGGGGTTTTGCTTTATAAGAGTAACGGATATGTGTAGTACATCCATGACCAAACTGTTAGTTTGATCTCCACCGGCCAATTGGGCGCTTGGATCCGCACCGTGATCGGGGGCGCCCAACCGCTCCTTGGTTGGTGGGCCTCCGTCGCCACAACACCATAAAAGAGAGGTGGAGGCCGGGCACAAGCCACGAGGTTGACCTGAGCCGCCGCAACCCGTCTATAGAGAAAGCTAACCCGATCTAAAGGGAGCGGTGCTGCCAGCGACGGGAAACCGCCGCCGACTTCACCGTCGCCTCTACATCACCACCACTGCGCCGGACTTCACAACCCGCACTGCGTACCCGCTGCCATGGCGGCTACTTCCTCCTCTACGTCCTCTGCCAAGGCCGAAGGTATGGTTCCCTAACTCACTGTGTCTCCTTGTCCCAAGTTAACTGCTACTCGATTTGAATCAACAAGTAAGCAATTCACCCTAAGTACTACACCTGGATGAATCCTAAGAGTCTAACAACAATAGTACCAGAGCCAGGCTTTCTAGGGTGTAGATATAGTTTGGGGTAGAAAACTGAAAAGAAATCGAAGAGAAAGAGAAACAGAGGGTTCGATCCGTTTCGGATTGAAACCCTAACCCTAATCGGGGAAAGAAACAGAAATGCAAAGGGTTCACTTGAACCCTAACCATGACTCGCATAGACAGCTCGAGGAAGAAGAACAATATCCAACCCTAATTCGACCTAACCCTAACCCTAAACCCCAATCGGACAAGATCCGAGAAGATTAGAGCAAGAACCAATCAAAGAGAAGAAGGGGAAAGGGGGATGGCTTGGGAGTCGACCTACCTCGTCGCTGCATCGCGCTGCCGCTTTGTCAGCGCGTGAGAAGAAGACCGACCGCTGTTGCTCGAAGGGCTTGCACGAGCTCTGGCCAAGGGCGCCGCGGCTAGGCCGCTCGACAGAGGCGTGCTCACCCGCAAGGGAGCTCATGCACCGGCGAGGGGGCCGGCAACGGCGCCACCACCTCTCTGCCTTCTCTTAGGGTTAGGGAAGTAGGGCCGCGTGGGGTCAAATGCAACGGCGCAAGGCCGCTCGACGGCGGCGCGCTCCGCCTCGGGCGAGCGCGCTCACCGGCAAGGGGCCCCGCGGTGGCGCCACCATCTCCGACCGCCGAGATTTTATAGAGAGAAAGGAGAGAGAGCAGAGAGCCGGCCGATCGCGGGCGTAGAGAGAGAAGAGGGAGGGGCGAGTGAGCTAGGGTTTTGGGGCACGTGACCGGCCGGGCGATTTTGTTCCACCGAGGTGCGTGAACGGCCGTCCGATCAAGATCAACGGCCAGCGCTGATCGGACCGGGGTCCGCCCAAGCGGGAGCGCGCGGGCGGACCGCTTTGCCATCCCAGGCCCAGGTTGTGGCCTGGAAGGCGCCGCGAGCGCACGAGAAGAGCAGGCCGGGCCGGTTTTTGCCGTCCGAGCCGCGCAAACAGTATAGTTTTGAGTCCATTTTTTTTTTCCTTTTTCCAGTAAATCGTTATTTCCTAGAAAATGATTAATGGCTCAAAGAAAATTAGTAAAGAGAATTTCCCTATGGGTAAAATTCACCAATTATGTTTAAGTTTCCATTGCAAAATTTAAAGTTTATTATTTTCTAATTAAATTTGAACCAACGGGAGAATTTAATTTGAAGAGCGGTTATTTTTAGTAAATCATGATTATGCTTATCCTCTAATTAAATTGGAACCAACAAAAAAAATTAATTAGAGGAGTAGTCCATTTTTGTTTAAGTAAAATTATGGTATTGTCATTTTCTAACCAACGTTGGTGATGACAAGATTATAATAAATTTAAGTTTGAAGTTTAAATCTCTGATAAATTTTACACCAATGTGGTAAATTTTCAGAGAGTAGTTAAGGACCAAGAAATGCTCCTGAACTAAAAAAATGTATTTCATTTAGTTTTCGTTGCAATGAAGTTGATTATCTTCTGATTAAATTCGAACCAACGGGAGAATTTAATTTTGAAGAGTAGTTATATGGATTTTAAGTTAATTTATGAGTTTTAATGCATCAATTCTATTTTCTGTTCAACGGTGATGTAGAATTGATGCAGAAGCATATTGTATGTTTTATTTTTTAACCGACAAGATCACTCGGCTGCATCCCAACGAGCTGCAATGCTGGGGTATGTGAATGAAAAGCTTGAGTCAAGCTAGTTCAGGACAATTTTTTCTTAGTTTAATATTTTCTGATTAAATTAGAACCAATGGGAAGATTTAATTGAAAAATAAAGTATAACTGAATGTTTTAGTCGTCATGACTAGGTTTTCGTATAGATGTATCCCGTATGGAGAGGAGTTTTGGCATAATAATCATGCTAGTCCATCCAGCATGGCGGGAGAAGTTTTGTGATGATTCACATGTTTTGTATCCCGCATCGCGAGAGAAGTTTGGGTAGCTCTTATGCTGTCCTAGTATTGACCTTGGTATAATAGAAATGCATAGTCATGGTCAATACTAACCAAAAGATAAGAAAAGATGCAAGCGTGACTTGCAAAAGTACCGCTAATGAAAGTCATCGTTGAGTTCTTAAAGTGAATTACGAAAAGTGTACTCCTAAACGAATCAAGAAATAACTTTGTTTATGTGACACAATTATGTGAATGAAGTAAGTTATAAGTGTCTTCTCGTTTATAGGCTTTCTGAATAGTTATCAAAATTATAGCAGTAAAGTTCATGACATATTTTGAGGGGGAGAAAAATATAAAGATCAATTAAGAAAGATACTCTTCATTAAGAGTGAGATAAAGATTAATTAAGATGAATGTGACAGTTGGAGGAGTACAACGGTTACAACAATGATACCCCTAAGCAGAAAATAGCTAAATTTCTAGACTTTTTAAAGTTCCAACAGAAAAATAGCGTAGTCAGTCTCAAAGATGTTAAGGTGGTGCTTAAAGCACCATATGAAATTTTAACGGATTAAACCCAAAATAAGATATTTAAAGATACACTATCTTTAGAAAAGATGAGAAGATTTGGGGGAGCATGGTATGTAGAGGTATGTAGAGACCTAAGACTTAAAGAGAAGTGGACTGCATGCCCACTTCAGTGATTTAAAAACAATGAATCTCTCAATATCTGCTGATGTTGTATGACTTATACATCACCTGTTGTTGGCTTTACGAAGAAGATGAATAATATAAACAAGGATCTTGTAATACAGGAGCCTGTAGAATCAATTGCCTCTTGGCAAATGAAGAGCAACAACAGCCCCATATGAAAGTTCCAGTAGATGAGGCCCCAGAAGGTCTCAAAGAATTAGTAAACCAGTTTTTTTTAATGACTATGAAGTCTATGTTAGTAAATAAATTCAAATGGAGGGTGATCCCACCTCATTTGAAGAAGCCATGAGAAGCGTTTATTCGTTTAAATGGCAAGAAGCTATAGAAGTTGAAATGAATTCAAAGAATACCAACGATGTTTGAGATTTAGAAGAAATTCCTAATGGAGCCAAAATAGTAGGCTGTAAAAGGGTCTACAAGACAAAACGTGACTTCAAAGAGAATGTAGAAAGATATAAAGCACGAATTGTAGCAATATGCTTTACGCAAAGAGAATGAATAGATTACAATGAGAGTTTTCTCTCCAGTCTTATATAAGGATTCTTTTAGAATCATAATGGTGTTAATGGCACATTACGATTTAGAGTTACATCAGATGGATGTAAAGACGACATTACTCAATGGGCATTTTATATGAAAACGATTATGTGGTACAACCCAAAAGGTTTTGTCGTGGAATAGAAGAACATATGGGATGCCGCCTGTAGAAATCCATTTATGGGTTAAATGTATGTCTCTAGACATTAGTATTGAAGTTGATAAAAACAATAAGAAAGTTTGGGTTTTTAAAGAAAATGAGAAGGAAGATAGTGTTTATGTGAGGATCAAGAATGGAAAATTCATTTTCCACATCCTGTGAATAGATGACATGCTACTCCTTAGTAGTGATGTTAATCTGTCATTGGAGAAGAAGAAGTTTTGTCCTTAAGTTTCAATGTGAATGATCTTGGTGAAGTGTCATTAGTTCTAAGAATCAAAATTCATCGAGATAGAAGAAAATGGGGTATTAGGACTATCGCAATTGCATACTTAGAAAAGATTCTAAAGAAGTAAAGTATGCATGCGAGTAAACTTACGCCTGCTCCTATAGTCAAAGGTAATAGTTTTGGGAACATTAAATGTTCTAGGAACCGATATGAGATCGATCAAAAAAATATGGTTCCATATGCTTCAGCTGTTGGAAGCTTGATATGTGTACAAGTACAAGTAAGAACTTACCCTAACGTAGTTTATGTATCCGGGATATTTTGGCAGAAGTCCAGTTTAGATATAGATCACTGGAATTGAGTTAAAAATGTCTTGCATTTTTGCAAAGTATTATAGGCCTTATGTTGAATAAGAAAGAATAAAACTCTCAAATAGTTGAGGGTACAAAAGTTAAGTCTTGGCGAAATGTGTAGTGAAATCCACGACAGATGCTAACACTCACAGTTGGAGTATTATTGTAGAAAAGCTTCAAAGAAATAGTTGTGGTGTCATTAGTGATGCATACCATAGTATAGCTTGTCATGAGGCTTAAGGAACAGGCAAAAGCGGTTAAGGAAATATGTACCCTGTTTTAACAATGGTAGACAACAGCAATAACCATTTAAAGTAAGTTAACTCCTAAGACAACAAGTCAAGTGTGCTGCCAAACACATTGACACTAAGGTATATGTTGTAAAGGAGAAAATCCGGAATCATTTTGAAAGCATTGAGCACATAAGTACTGAGTAAGTACTTGCGGATCCGCTTACCAAAGGCTAACCACCCAGTCGACATGGATTTATGGAAAAGCCTATGATTTCTAGATACTAAGAGCCTAGTTGAGTACCTATTTCAAAACAGAGAGGTGTGTTGTAGCTGTTTAATCTAATGACAACAGATAGTGATGATGAGGCACGCTCTATACACTAATCTGTGATGGAATGGGAACAAGATAAAGTAAGTAAGTTAAGTTTAAGAAATAAGGTGAGATCAAGGAGGAGAATGTTAGTTTGATCTCCACGGCCAATTGAGCCTTTGGATCCGCGCCCTGATCGGGGGCGCCCAACCGCTCCTTAGTTGGTGGGCCCCATCGCACAACATCATAAAAGAGAGGTGGGGGCCGGGCACAAGCTGTGGCAGAACCGCCCAAAATAGCACGCTTATGGAGGTGCTCGTCTCCCACCAGACATTAAGCACCCCAAAAACAGGCTACCGCGACCGATATCCATCGGGCACACCCCAAGGGAGAACCCGAAAGATCCACATTTTTCTAAGGATCTAATAATGAGAACGAGTTACAATATAGGTCCATTTCATACATCAGAGGTTCTTAAAAAGTACATTATTACATTATCAAATGTCAGAGTGCGGAATGATAAACAGCGGAATTTAAATAAACATCTAGCGATAGGAGCGAGGATTCCACCTGAGCCCACCAGAAGAATCCTCCACACAAAGGTACTTCTCATGCATCATCTGCAATAGGGGTAAATAAACCCTGAGTACACAATGTACACGCAAGACTTATCCGACCAGTGAAAATAATTTGCCGACTCCAAGGAATATGATAAGCTCTATGGTTTGCTGGTTTCTTTTGGGCAAAAAGCAATACTAATAGTGAGTCCTTACTTATGTTATTATTATTAGCCACATTAAGTTATTAGCTATCCAGTTTATATAAGCACATGTTCTACTTTCAAGCAAGAGTTGAGCAATCAGTTCCATTTCTTCTCCTTTCAACTTTCAGTTCTTACTACGGTGCTAAACCGCAGACAAGCCGTATCGGAACGCCAGCGATTCAAGAATCAATGCCCCTAGCTGGGTGCCCCGAAGACACATGCCCCGCTTGTACCGCAGGCACAAGCAGGACCAACCCATCACTCTCCTGTCTTGGGTGTCCAGGTCCCCGTCCAAACTTGGACTCCAAGCCCCCACTCCTGAGTCCCGAACTCAGTGCGGTGCAAGGACCTCCACCATCTCTGCCTCCAATCAGTCGGTCCGGACATAGCCGGATTCACTACAAGAGAGCAACAAGTCTTTCCTGCGCCCATACCCAAGTATGTGCTCGGGACAATAGATCTGTGACTTACCTAGAGCCATATGCAACGACCGTTCCTTAATCGATACAGACAGGGAAAAAACTGTAACCGAGCTATGCCCTGTTGGCCATAGGACACAACCCCTTACACCCACCAATACCCAAACCATATCCCTGCCCGGTCACCATTTACCTTTACCACATTTTACCAGGAGTGATCATATTTATCACCTACTTGTGAGTAACGACAGGTTACTCACGCTACCGATATCCTGAGCATAGCAGCTACTCGCCCTGTACTAGTAGGACTCATAGGTAGATATATTTATGCATGTGGTTTTTATAAAATACCGGTAACATAAATGCACATCATATATCTATTCAGTGATTATTTAAAATATGGGTTATGCACCGGGGCTTGCCTTGGGCAGGTGATGGGTCAGTAAGGTCAGCACCAAACGGCTCCGGGGCTCCCTCCTGCACGAGGATCTCCTCCTCGTACTCCTCAATCACCTCGTCATACTCTTGCTCGTCGACAGGCACGAAGTTTACCAGCTCGTGATCTACATGCATAAAATAATGATGCAATATTTAGTAAAATAACAACAACAACTCTTAAAATAAAGGTACATCTGTCTAACCACTAAGCTAGTGCTACTAACCACAGTACTAAGCTATCCATCATTGTTGATAACAAGTTCGACTTATGGCATACGATATTATAACAACTACATATATTCTTACTCCTAATGCTGATCTATGCTATATACGATAAAGCGAGGGTAATAGCTACTCTATTTAGCAACTCATTCTAAGGCTACAAAATTTACAGCAAGTACATAATAACCTAGTGAGCCTACTGTAAATTTTTTTTAGCTATATCCATCACCATTTTACCACAAAAATTTCTACAAATATTAATCTATATAATACTAAGCTCTTTAGTTTGAATTTATGAACCTACCATTGTTACAGCTAACTGTAATCTAACTACACTAATAAGTAGATGGTAATTTTGCAAACCTAACAAAATTGGTTTTACTATTTTTGGACCACTACACAATTTACTACAAATTATCAAAGTTCAGTTTGAAAACTAAATTGAATAAGCATTGACAATTTCACTAGAAAAAATGAAACTGCTTTCGATTTCGCGGCCCACGCTAGCGCCGTCTCGACCCAACCTGGCTTCCTTTGTCTTGGCGCCAAGACGCAGCCCACCGGGTGTGCCTAGCTAACAGCACTTTTACACGCAAGGCCAAGAGCCCAGGGGAGAAGACCTGCGCGCCACATCATGCAAAGGAGCCCTCGGATTCCCATCAAATAGCAACACAGTCCATTCCACTATTCCCTCCTCTCACTGACTCTAGCACTTAGCCCCTTGGTTTACTTCAAATTCACGTCGCGACGCCCCTAGCTGGACTTAACAGAGCCGCGACCTCACCGGCCAAACGCCGGCGAGCACCAACCACTACGGCACAAACCAGCATCCCCATGAGCTTCCTCGTGCCACGCAAAATGGATTGAGGTAACACACGCCCAGAATGGCGCACCACGTAGGCATGGCCACATGCCGCGGTGGTGACTGGCCGCGGTAGCCCAACGCCGGTGAAAGCACCTATTCGAACGCCTCTACTACTACTCGGTGACCATCTGCAGATTGCGTTGAACAATGTAGAAGTCCTAATTGGTCCGCTACTACCTTCAAACGCGTCGGCCACGGAAACATCATTTACCTACGTCTGCCGGAGACGGCCATGTGCTCCGGCGAACTTCTGCCCTAATCGAGTCAACCAGCTACTCTAGGAATAAGAGGACCTCACCAGCGGTGTGACGGACGGACTGGGCGAAGGCACGAGGCTCGGCAAGATGGTCGGCCATGAACACGGGGTGACTCTGGTTCCCGACGAGCACAGCGACGGTGTCTCCAGTGACCCACTGCTCTGCCGATGAAACCACTACACGATCGCAATAACCAAGTCAACTATTACTCAAGGCACAACCTAATTGAAATGGCGAAGCACCCCACGATGCTCTGGCCATGCGCCCGCTCTGGTGGCCATGGTGGACCGCCGCGAGGGAAATGCCCCGCCTCACCACACTGAAGGCCGAACGAAAGCCGGGACGGCTTTACTCACACGCTAACTATTTGGGCTCATAGTGGGCACGGTTAATTGGAAAACGGTGGAGTGGTTGAGGCCAATTACAGTGGTGACTCCTAAGGACTTATGGCAGCCGGCAACAGCATAATTTCAAATTGGCGCCCCTCCCTTTACCACCGCCACAGTGACCGGTTTGGCATGACGCCGTCCTTCCACTCGACCACCACACGTGCACGATACATAGAAAAGAGGCAGCGCATCAATTCAGCTTTGGAATGGCTCGATCGGCCGACGACCTTGTAGGCGACGTGACTGGCACCTTTGGCGTGGCCTTGAGCGCAAGCATGAGAACGCGACAAGCCGGATGAGCCCACACGCGCGCACAGCCGACGACAACGGGAGCAGTACTAGGATGGCAGCGCCAGACAGCACGTAGTGCAAGCGATGCGACGCGACGCGAGCATCAGCCACGAGTGGATGCGCTGAAGGAGGAGCAGAGCCGCCAGGCATGGCCGAGCCCAGCGCGCGTGCGTGCCGTGTGCCAGCGCCCGATAGCAGGAGACCCAAGCCGGCAGCGCAGGGCCAACTCACAGGTGTACGCGCACAGGCGCGACGGCGGCCGGTGCGGGAGCGTACGTGGTGTGCCAGTGTAGCAGCGCAGCGTAGCCAGGGCAAGGGCAGTGGCCGGGACGGCCAGTGCAGTGGCCCACGTGCGGCATGCCCGCACAAGCGCAGCAATGGCGACGTGGCCGGCTTGGCAGTGCTCGCTGGCGGCCAGCAGCGGTGCCAGGCAGAAGCGGTGACCGCGACCAGCGCTGGCTTTGGTTGAACTATGTGACGTGCACGCTTTTTAAAGTTGTTGCAAAATCCTACCCGATGGTCCAAACGCCAAACCAATTCTTCTTTACGCAAGAGGGTACGTAGGGCTATCGACCTAAGCCATGACATCTCGCCACTTCCTAAGCCGATTGCTCTACAAGAATTGCCGAACATGGCTTCGTCGACCCAATTACAGACTTAACGCGAAATGAATAAACCCCGAACGGTTTCACGTCGAATTCCAATTCCGAGCTTCTTGACATATAGCTAGCGAACCTCGTCTTCGATCGCACGCATTTCATCGTCACCTACGAAGTTCGTACTACAAACTTTATCAAAGTTCGCATAAACGTTCTATAGCATTTTTGTTCAATAAAAATTCGCTTAGAATACTAGACGATATTAAGCGACATGAAGTGTAACATTTGTTTCTTGTTTTGGATGAACGTTTCAAGTGCCATACATTGATTTATACTTTATGTTACACACATTAGAGACTTTGGCATTTCACCCATCATCAGAAACGGGTTTCGTAGTTTTACCATCCCTCAAAGTGGTTTCACAATTTTGCCATTATGAAACAGATGCAACCCGTTGGAATACACTTTGTGTAGTTTTAGTTCATGAAAAAGAAGAAGACGCCTCCTTCCATTCCTACCCCTGGCGCCGTTACTCTCGTTCCATCAGAATGGATCGAACAAAACAGATCGGCCCTCTCCTCCATCCCCAGCGCTGGCCTTCCCCACGCCGCTCCCTCCCCGTGCCGGCGTCGACGCTGGCCTTCCCCATGCTGCCCCCTCCCCTGCCGGCACCGCCCTACCACCACGCCGCTCCCCTCCCTTCCCGGGCATCTAGGTGCCTCGTCCCGCCTCCGCCCGGCCATCCAGGTGCCGCCTCCCGCCTCCTCACGGCCATCCAAGCGCTACCGCATCCCCAGGCCATCCAAGTGCCGCCTCCGGCCCAGGCCAGCCTCAGCTCTGCCCTAGGCCGTGGGCCAGGCCTGCGCCCAGGTTGCCGCGCCAGGCCGACGTGTCCCTAGACGACACATCCCCTAAGCTGGCGCCGCCCCCATGGATTGCAGTTGGAGTGATATAATTCCTCGGTATGCACTCTCTCTCTTGTATTTGTAGTCCACAAACGTAGTTCGAAACGCTGATAGAGTTGTTCGAATAGAAATTTAACTATATTTCTCGCATTCACTTTATCCAGGCTCGATGTGGAGCCCGATGCGCACACGCCTATGCAATGCGTGTAGGAAGTTGTGTGGCCCGATCTTTTCGTAGGATGTGCGAACTTGATAACTTGTCATTGCGTGACTGGTGAAGAAAGCGATTGCACCGCGAGGCTATCCATTTGACGAACTACCGAGACAATCACCCTTCCACGTAACGACAAAACAGCCCATGCAATCACGCCCTATAGACGTGAAGGCACGAATGGGTGAACAAGTAGTTGGCGTTCTACAACTCCCTCGAGAATCGAAAGAACAAGTGTTGCAAGCCTCTCAAGACTCACGCATAAACAAAACTCCACTAGTTTTGTATATACGAATTCACCAATCAAAATTTGACCTTTCATTGTCTAGTACAAGGATATATATAGGGATAGGGATGTTCACTTGGAGTAAATGGCGACATGCGCATGCACCATTGGATTGTGGCTGGTTCGCGCTTTTCAAATTTTCCGATAGCGAGTTACTAAAATAAGCATAACTCTTTATTGGGAAGTCCAAATAATGAGCCGTTTGATGGGCTGGAAAGTAGACTTGAAGGCGCTTCCATCCACATATAGAACACCATCTAACTCCTTGTATTCTGTCGCGGTGATGCTTTGGAATTCGTACCATGTATCATCATCTAGCTTCGGTTGCATTTCCATGCAAAGGTGATGAACCACCATTTTATTCTTGCACACCATAGGCTTCTTGGTTCAAATGTCCGAGGCTTGAATCCATCTTCATCCCATGCTGGTTCATACACTCCATCATTCCTAAGGACATTGGAACAAGAACTCAAAAGCATAGGCTCATTCAACATAAACCGATTATTAAACATAAGGTTAGCGTTCACACGAGAATAAATTTCCTTCTCCAATTGTTTAGCTCTACTTCTTGTAATTGGACCAGCTATATCAAGTGGAGTTGCATTTGAAGATGAGTGAATGCTAGGAATGTCCTCATTAGCCTCCCCTCTTGAGAAGGAGTCGCCTCGACTCAAAGCTCACCAACAAATGGAAGCAAGTCTTTAACATTGAATGTTGTACTCACATTGGAATATTCAGGTGGCAGCTCAATTTTGTAAGCATTATCATTTATCTTGTGTAAAACCTTGAACGGACCATCACCCCTAGGAGATAACTTACTCTTGCGTTGTTGGGGAAATCGATCCTTGCGTAGATGCAACCACACGAGGTCTCCGGCTGGCTGGAATGTAACCTTCTTCTTACCTTTGTTCGCTTGCTTTGCATATTGTGCTGATTTCTTCTCGATATTCCTTCTTGTCTCATCATGTAGCTTTTTGAGAAAATCCGATCTCTTTTTGTTGCATCCAAGTTAACTTGTTCTGTAATGGTAAAGGCAAAAGATCCATGAGGAGTATGCGGTTTAAACCCATAAACAATTTCAAATGGACAAAAGTTTGTTGTGGAATGGGACTGCCCTGTTATAAGCAAATTCAACATGTGGAAGGCGGTCTTCCCCATCGCTTCAAATTCTTTTTCAACACAAAGACGCAACATGGTGGACAAGGTACGGTTGACAACTTCAGTTTGCCCATCGGTTTGCGGATGACAAGTGGTGGAAAATAACAACTTTGTACCAAGTTTAGCCCATAATGTCTTCTAGAAATAGCTTAGAAATTTTGTATCCCGATGCGAAACAATAGTCCTTGGTACTCCATGTAAACGAACGATCTCCTAAAAACAAATCAACAACGTGTGAAGAAGCATCGTCGTTCTTATGACATGGAATAAAATGTGCCATTTTAGAGAATCGGTCAACAACAACAAAGATAGAATCCCTCCCCTCTCGAGACCGAGGTAACCCCAAAATAAAATCCATGGATATATCTTCCCAAGGTACATTCGAACCGGTAATGGAGTATAAAGACCATGGGGATTATTAAGGCGGGACTTAGCTTTCAAGTAGATTATGCAGCGTGCAACATGTCGTTGGACATCACGTCGCATATGTGGCCAAAAGAAATGATCGGAGAGCATGTCCAATGTCTTTTGACGCCAAAATGACCAGCTAAGCCACCAAAGACATGTGCTTCACCGCAAAAGAACTTGTGAATCGAAGCAATTTGGAATGCATAGTTTGTTAGTCCGAAATAAAAAACCATCATGCACATAATACTTGTCCCGGCCTTTTCAGCAATGCAATGAGAGAAAGGTTCTTTAAAATCGAGAATCGGTTGCATAGAGTGTTTTAATGGATTCCAAACCAAGCACTTTTGTATCTAATTATGTAACCAAACCACATCTCCGTGATAAGGCATCAACAACAATGTTATCTTTTCCACGCTTATGTTTTACAACAACATAGGAAATGTTTCAATGAACTCAATCCATTTAGCATGTCTACGGTTCGGTTTGCCTTGACTTTTTAGATATTTCAAAGCTTCATGATCGTAATGGATGACAAATTCTTTAGGTAACAAATAATGTTGCCAAACTTCCAAAACTCGAACTAAGGCATAAAGCTCTTTATCATAGACAGAATAATTCAGATGTGGACCATTCAACTTTTCGGAAAAGTAGGCAACAGGTTTACCTTCTTGAAGTAGTACACCTCCTATGCCAATACCACTTGCATCACATTCGATCTCAAATGTCTTACCAAAATCGGGAAGTTGTAGCAGTGGTGCTTCACAAAGCTTTGTTTTAGCTCATTGAAGGCTTGGTCTTGTTCATCACCCCACTTGAAAGGAACATCCTTCTTTGTCAAATTGTTGAGGGGTGCAGTGATGGTCTTTGAAATCTTTAACAAAGCGCTGTAAAAACACGCAAGACCATGAAAACTTGAACTTGACTCACATTTGTAGGTGTAGGCCAATCCTTTATTGCTTTAATCTTTTCTTCATCAACTTGAATTCCATCTGCAGAAACAACAAATCCAAGAAAAACAACACGGTCTGTGCAAAATGTGCATTTAGCAATGTTTCCATACAATTTCTCTTCCCTCAAAACAGCAAGTACTTGACAGATATGATCAAGATGTTCATCAAATGATTTGCTATAGATCAGAATATCATCAAAATAAACAACTACAAACTTGCCAATGAAAGCTCGTAAAACATGGTTCATTAAGCGCATAAAAGTTGAAGGAGCATTTATCAAGCCAAATGGCATCACAAGCCATTCATAGAGACCAATTTTAGTTTTAAACATTGTTTTCCATTCATCACCAAGTTTCATGCGGATTTGATGATAGCCACTACGCAAATCAATCTTGGTGAAAATGATGGAACCACTCAATTCATCTAACATGTCATCAAGTCGTGGAATGGGATGGCGATATCGAACAGTTATAGCATTGATAGCACGACAATCAACACACATGCGCCTAGAGTCATCTTTCTTTGGAACTAAAAGAACGGGAACAACACATGGTGATAAGGATTCACGAACATACCCTTTGTCCAAAAGCTCTTTTACGTCATTTGAATTTCCTTTGTCTCGTGGGATTGGTGCGGTAGGTTGGATGATTTGGAAGAGAAGCACCTGGTACCAAATCAATTTGATGCTCAATTCTCACGAGTGGAGGAAGTCCAGTGGTATCTCATCGGAAAAACATCTTCAAAGTCCTGTAAGAGATCAAGAACAACACTAGGCAAGCGATGAAGGTAAATCGTTAGTTGAAAGTAGGACCTCCTTGTGCAAGAGCACAAAGAATGGGGCTGTGGTGTTTCTCACTTCTCTCATATCACTCTTGCTCACAAAGAGACACTTAGTGTGGCGTGGGCATTTAGGATTGGCATGAGTCTTTATGTGGTTGGATGGGTTAGAACTCTCTCCCTTACTTGTGTGGGGATCTCACTCAATTTTCTTTTTGTCGATTCTCTCTCTTTTCTTGCGAGCCATATCTGAAGCATGTATCTCCTCTAGAGATAATGGAATAAGAACCACCTTCTTGTCATTGTGAATGAAAGTGTGTTTGTTAGACTGTCCAAAATGCACCGAGTCCACATCAAATTGTTGGGGCCAACCAAGCAAGCGACAAATGGCATGCTTGCATGGGGACAATATCACAATCCACCTCTCCATGATAATCACCAATGGAAAATGACAAACGAATCATGGCTGAAACCTTAACTATCCCAGAATTATTCAACCATTGCATATGGTATGGATGTGGATGGCGGACGTGGTGCGCAAGCCAAGCTTCTCAACAAGCAAAGCACTAACAATATTATTGCAGCTCCCACCATCTATGATGAAATGGCACACTTGTCCTTTCACTTTGCATCCGGATTGAAACAAATTATGGCGTTGTCCTTGTTCAAAGCTGACAACAAATTGAGTGGAAAGAACTCGCCTCACCACCAAAGAAGGAGATGGTGTGTTCATTATAGAACGCGTCAAATCAGGAAAATTAGCAAGCAACTCATCAAAATCATCACTAGTAATCTCGTCGAAAGATGGAGAAACAACATCTTGTAATAGGTCATTGTGAGCAAAAGTTGGAATAGGTTGAATGGCTAAACAATTTAGACCTAGCTCAAATGTACCATCCTCTGCTGAATACTCACAAGTGTCAAGATTAAGATATGCAAATACATTGTTAAACTCGTCCTCCTCTTCACTTTGGGAATCATAAGAACCATCAACAAGTGCAATAATAGTACGACGATTGGGACATTCAGCTTGCTTATGCCCATGACCACCACACTTAAAACACTCAATCTTGCTTGTCTTGCGTTGGGTGGCTGCAGTAGAAGAAGTGGGCTGACTTGAACTCACAACTTTACCTTTCACATCCAATTGTTTGGAAGAAGTTGGAAGATATCTATTTGCTCCACGAGATGAAGATTTGGGTGTTGTAGCTCCTTGCTATTGGAATTGAGGCGTGACATCCCCTTGCTATTGGGAATGACTCCATGAAGCATTGTATTTGTAAGACGTAGCAATTTGCCTTTCAACCCTCTTTACAAAATGAACCAACTCGGTGAGACATGTGTAGGTTGTCATATCCACTTTCAAAGCAATGGGTTTATTGAGGCCAACTAGAAACCGAGCCATTGTGGATTCTTCATCTTCGATTATCCACATCTGAAGTACACACATTTCAATTCTTGAAAATATTCATCAACAAGATGAGTACCTTGCACAAGACGTTTCAGACTTCAAATGTAGATCACGAGAGTAATATCTTTGGAACAAAACGACGTCGTATTCTCTCTTCAAGTCTTCCCAAGTTATCTGAACATGCCCAACTCTCGATATTCAAGACGGACTGATTCCACCAAGTTATGGCATAGCCTTTAAACTCAATGGCTGCAAGCTTTGCCTTCTTTTCATTGAGTATTCATACAAATCAAATATTTGTTCCACCTTGGTCTCCCATTCAAAATAAGCATCAAGCATTCTCCTGTCTGTCATTGAAAGGGGAATAGACACTTTCACGTTTCTTAAACCATCATCATTACGACGACGATGGCGGTCACGATAACCATGATGGCCACCACCATGTCGATGATCATCCATGTCGGACAACATATCATCATCACCATCATAATCTCTACCTCCAACTAGAACATCTTGAGCACGACCAAAAACCATGGCCAAACCCACCACGTCCATGTCCATGACCATGACCGGTGACACGACGTGGTGCCTCGTTATCCTCATTGTCATCATCCTCATTTGGTGGTGGTTCTCTATGAGGCATGTTCAATTGGAGAGTTTGTAGTTGTTGCATCAAATCATTCATTTGTGTATGACTGACCCTGGAATTCCTCCACCAAAACAAATGGCACCATCTCCACGTCCCGCCATATTAGTAGAGGGAAAAAGGACAATATATATGTGGAATATATGTGGAATCACTCCCTCACCACTTCTTTGAACAAGTTCTTTCTCTTCCTGGAAAGGGCAAGAACCGGGGCTGCAATCAGTAGTGGAAGAGTGAAGAGACTACTGATTGCAATGACTCATGGTGCTTTTAAGTGGAGCTTGGTGGGGTAATATGTAAATGGAATGCCTTTGAAATGTAGTAATGCAAAACCGAATAATAATCCAAGAACTCAAGTCTAAGTTCTTTGAATATAAAGGAAAAGATGCTCAAAGAAAGGAACAAGATGTTCGGAAGTGGATAGATGAACACCAATTGCACCAACCGAAACTTGTTGCTGCCCAAACCCCTTTGTGGTGTGCTAAACACAATTCTCTTTTATTTCTTTTCTTTTCCTTTTTTGAACAAGAACTCGTTGTTTTCAGTCCTTCTTTTGACCCATATACATCTTTTGTTTTAACCTTTGTGAGAAACGCAGCACAACTTTCAACTAAAGGGGCACATAAGGATCAACTAAGATGGATGCAACATGACACAAAAACAAGAAACTTCGGGTGGGGAATTTGTGGCGGGTAGAAAACAAGGTGTGGAGCGGGTGGGGTTTTTTATTTATATATATGCAACAAGCAATGACGATCGAGAACAAGGGTGGGATGGGTGGGTACATGCGAAGAAGCGATTTGATGATTAGAACAATGATAACAACTAGAACGATGTGGAAAAGAAAAATTCAGCAACTAGACAAATCTTAAAGGATTAAAACTCGATAAAGCAAACTATAAAATCAGTAGCATGTATGAATTTAGGCTATAGGTTTTTTTTTTTTGGCTATTAGTGGATGGTAGGTATATAAACTCTATCCTACCAAAAACAAGAACAATCCTAACGAGTAAGCGGAGGCTCGATACCGGATGATGCGCACATGCCTATGCAACGCGTGTAGCAAGTTGTGTGGCCCAATCTTCTCGTGAGGATCCACGAACTTGATAACTTATCGCTGCGTGACTGGTGAAGAGCGATTGCACCATGAGGCTGTCCATGACGAACTACCGAGACAATCACCCTTCCACGTATCTCATTTAAACAGCGCATTACGCAATCACGCCCTATAGGCGTGAAGGCACGAACCTGGGTGAACTGATTCGGCGTTCTACAACTCCCTCTCAGAATCGAAAGAACAAGTGTTGCAAGCCTCTCAAGACTCACGCATAAATAAAACTCCACGAGTTTGTGTATTCAATTCAACCAATCAAAATCTAACCTTTCATTGTCTAGTACAAGATATATATAGGGATAGGGACGTTGACTTGGAGTAAATGGCAGCATGCGATGCACCGATTGGATTTCGTGGCTGGTTCAGCGCGTCTTTCAAACTTTCCGATAGCAGTTACTAAAATAAGCATAACTCTTTATTGGGAAGTCCAAATAATGAGCCGTTTGATGGGCTGGAAAGTAGACTTGAAGACGCTTCCATCCACATATAGAACACCGTCTAACTCCTTGTATTCTATCCACGGTGATGCTTGGAATTCGTACCATGTATCAGTCATCTAGCTTCTGGTTGCATTTCCATGCAAAGGTGATGAACCACCATTTTATTCTTGCACACCATAGGCTTCTTGGTTCAAATGTCCAGAGGCTTGAATCCATCTTCATCCCATGCTGGTTCATACACTCCATCATTCCTAAGGACATTGGAACAAGAACTCAAAAGCATAGGCTCATTCAACATAAACTGATTATTAAACATAAGGTTAGCGTTCACCTGAGAATGAATTTCCTTCTCCAATTGTTTAGCTCTACTTCTTGTAATTGGACCAGCTATATCAAGTGGAGTTGCATTTGAAGATGAGTGAATGCTAGGAATGTCCTCATTAGAGCCTGAGCTTAGATTAGAGTCTATAGCAGACACTTGTCATGTTGGTCACAATGCAAAGGTTGTAGACCATGGATGTGATGATGTTAGTGGCAATGCATTGGCTATAGAATATTATGGAGGTGTTGAATGGGACAACCTGTAGATTACTGACATAAATGATGAAGAGGGTGAGGGCAGGCAAGAAATAGTTAATGAGGATCTATTATTTCAGCTGTTGGGTTTGAGAACCGAGGATGATGAACATCGATCTCAAGAGCAGCAGGCTTCTATAGAGATGGAAAACGGGCCTAAAAAAGGAATGCCACTATTGAGGAGGAGATTGACACAACATGGGCTACCATTCCTGTTGATGATCATGTGCTAGGGGAGAGAATCTTAGTCTATGACCCAAACAATCCTTGTATGGAGATTGGCACTGTGTACCCTAACATGAAAGAATTCAGATTGGCTATGAGGAAGTTTGCAATAAATAAGGAGTTCGAGCTGCACATAGTGAAATATGAGCCACAACGGTATATTGGGGATTGCAATGCAGAAGGTTGCCCGTGGCATATTGTTGGAAGGAGGCAACCTGATGGGGCAACCATTAAGGTGTTTAACTAGTGGCTAACATTTTTCTACATTTTTTTGTTGCTGGTCAATATCTAATTCATTGGTATTTTGCAGGTCACATGTTTGATTTCTCAGCATACATGCTCTTCTAGTGCAAGGAGGAAGACCACCACTCCAACAAGTGGGTGGGTAGCATCAAAGGCTATTCACCACCTTAAGAAGACTCCCAACATGGGCCCTAAAGAATTGCAGAAGAAGCTACAAGAGAAACACAAGTGTGAAATTCACTATGACACAGTGGCGAGGGGAAGGAATATTGCCTTGAGGGAAATATTTGGCAACTGGGAGGAGAGCTTCCAAATGTTGTTCAGCTAGAGGGCAGAGGTATTGAAGCGGTCACCAGGTAGTGTGATTGAAATTGACTTAAAGGAGGTAGATGGTAAGGTTTACTTCCACAAATTTTTTGTGCATTAAGTCCTTTCATTGAGGGTTTTTTTAGAGGGTTGTAGACCTTATCTGAGCGTAGACTCATCTGCACTTAATGGTAGGTGGAATGGACATTTGGCTGCAGCTGTTGCAATAGATGGTCATAATTGGATGTACCTTCTTGCTTTTGGTTTCATAGATGGGGAGACAATAGATAATTAGACATGGTTCATGACTCAGCTACACAAAGCAATAGGGAACCTACCACTACTTGCTATTTGCACTGATGCATGCAAAGGGTTAGAGAAAGCTGTTAGAGATGTCTTCCCTAATGCTGAGCATAGAGAATGCTTTAGGCATCTAATGTAGAATTTCATAAAAAGATTTGGTGGAGATATTTTTTCAAAAATGTATCCTGCAGCAAGGACATATAGGCCTAAAGTTTTCCAATATTTCTTCCATGAAATTGTGACTGCTTGCCCTAAAGTATTGGAATGGCTTCATAACCACCACAAATTGTTGTGGATGAGAAGTGCTTTCAATCAAGAAATTAAGTGTGACTATGTTACCAATAATCTTGCAAGTCTTTTAATAACTGGATTAGAGATTGGAAGGATCTTCCTGTAGTTGAGCTTGCTGATAAAATTAGAGAAATGTTAATGGTATTATGGAACAAGAGAAGGTTGATTTTAGAGAAACTTGAGGGTAACATCCTACCTGCTATCCTAACTATACTGAAAGCAAGGACTAGAGGATTAGGAAACTGACCGTGCCAGAAGGCGTTGTTTTTTCTTCATAAGTACATAACACTACCAGCACACATAATAGACATGTTGTCAAGTCATCCTTGCATGAATGTACTTGTCTTGAATGGCAGCACACTGGAAAGCCTTGTCGGCATGCTTTGGTCTTGCTAACATCCCAACAAAGTGATGATGTAAAGTTGGAGGACTTCATTCATGACTATTACTCTGTGCAGAGGTTCAAAAATGCATATAAGAGGCTGATAGAACCACTTCCAGATAAGACACAGTGGCCAAAAGTTGATATTCCTTTTCCTGTTGAGGCACCACTTGATAAAAAAGGTGTTGGAAGGTACAGGAAACTGAGAATTAAAGGTTGTTTGGAAGGAGGCAGTGCTGACAAAACCAAGAAGGTTGCCAAAGAGGCTGCAAATGAAGCTGACAAAGATGTTGAATTGGAGGCCAGTGAGGCTGCTAAAGGTAAGAGGCAACTGATTAGAGGGAAAAGGAAATGCAAGAGATGTGGAGAATTGGGACATGGAGAAACTAGTTACAAGTGTAGACTTAATGGGACTAAGAAACCACCAAAAAGGAAGGCTAGGCCGAATACAACTAAGTATGGCAAAAATGCTAAGGTCCCTACAAAGAGGGCAAAAAAGCATGTTTCTAGGGGAGCCTGACAATGAATGTGGCCAAGTCCCACCAGTCACAAGTCCCACCAGTCACAATGAATGTGCCCAAGTCCCACCAGTCACAAGTCCCACCAGAACAAGGGAAACACTGCTATAGGATAGTCCTAATAGGTTGACACGAAGGTATAAGTGTACAATATTTTGTTATTCATTCATATGTCAAATATTCTATTTCATTAATTCTCCTCCTTTTTTTCAAATGTCAGACAACTTTTGGTAAGCCTAGATGCCGGCTGCTTTGTATCACATATGCAATATGCCATAATGTGAACATTTGTCCTTTGCCTGTGCTTTTGGTAAGCCCAGATGCTCAGCTGCTATACCACCCACAATGACCTGTACATGATGGACTCAATCAGCAGAATGAATGCATCTTCTCAGATTCAGATTAGCAGATTTTAGGGCTATTGAGTAGTAGCAGATGCCATACAGTTATGTCAGACAAATGGAAACATGTACAGAATGACAAATGGCCAGGTTACACAGTAGACTGAACTTTGTAGCTGGTTACACCAGCCAACTTAGCTCATGGTATGTAAAGTATAGAAAGCATTCCAGATGCAGTTCCTAGATCCCTGCACAGCACACATGACACAACACACATGATACAAGTCACTAATACTTCCATTCATTTATTTCAGCACACAAGTTCTACAAGTACAGAAAGCACACTCATCACCCACTCTTAACAATTCCATACAAATTGGTCACTACTACAAGTGCACAAACTAATATCAAGCATTTCAGCAAGAACACAATCTCTCTAGCTATTCCTGTCAGGTACTTGAACTGCTCTAGTTGTCCACCATCTCCCTTGGTCTGTTCTTCTGGTTGTGGCATCTTAGTGCTCTGAAAAACAGGCTGATAAGAGGGTGGCACATGCTTGTTATCAACCAGCCATTGCTCATAGTCCTCCTGCCACTTCCAAAAGTCACATCCACCACCATCCATCTGTCACCAATGCAAAGAAATTTCAATTGACTGAACAATACAACACATGAATTACAAACAAAATGGAACAAATCATAGAATCGTTCGAATTGAACAGATGTAGAACATGCGCCCATAGTTCTTCTCTGTCTTTGCCATCAATGCCTTGACAATGCGGCATTTGCATTTGTCGCAATGGACAAGAGGGAGAATGACTCTACTCCCAGCCCTCTGGATGGCCCCCGTCGAACTGCTGCTCCCATCCATTTGGGCGGCGCCAAGTGGGAGCGGTCTTTGGTGGCACTGCAAAGTGGAGGGGGGGAGGCGTGGTGCTGAGAACTGCATCAGCAGGGGAGGAGAAGGCGTGGGGGCGGGCCTGTGCCGGCAAGGGAGGAGGCAGCATGGGGGAAGGCTAGCAACGGCACGAGAGGGGAGCGGTGTGGTGGCAGGGCGGTGCCGGTGGGGGAGGGGGCGGCGGGGAAGGAAGGCCGCCCAAGACGGGAGGGGAGGGCGGTGTGGTGGTGGCAGGCGGTGCCGGGGAGGGGGCTGCGTGGGGAAGGCTAGGCGCCGCGGCGGCGACGGGAGGGAGGCGGGGAAGGGGAAGGCCACTGGGATGGAGGAGAGGGCCGATCCGTTTTGTTCGATCCGTTCTGATGGAACGAAAGTAACAGCGCCAGGGGTAGGAATGGAAGGAAGCGTCTTCTTTTTTTCACAAACTAAAACTACACAAAGTGTATTCCAGCGGGTTGCATCCGTTTCATAATGGTAAAATTGCGAAACCACTTTGAGGGATGGTAAAACTGCGAAACCCGTTTCTAATGATGGGTGAAATGCCAAAGTCTCCACACATTTGCACATAAGTATGATGCTCATGCAGTGTTTTAGCAAAAACTGTACAATGTAACACCGATGGTGTTACACAAGCCACGAGGTTGACCTGAGCCGCCGCAACCCGCCTACAGAGAAACCTAACCTGATCTAAAGGGAGCGGTGCTGCCAGCGACGGGAAACCGCCGCCGACTTCACCGTCGCCTCTGCATCGCCACCACTACGCCGGACTTCACCACCCACACTGCGTACCCGCTGTCGTGGCAGCTACTTCCTCCTCTACCTCCTCTGTCAAGGCCGAAGGTATGGTTCCCCAACTCTCTTTGTCTCCTTGTCCCAAGTTAATTGCTACTCGATTTGAATCAACCAGCAAGCAATTTACCCTAAGTACTACACCTGGATGAATCCTAAGAGTCTACCACAAACACATAGATGAAAAAACGAGACGATCTAAACAAATACCCAACCTGTGTTATGTGATTTTCGTCTTCTCCATGACAGCCATGACTACCAACGACAGCGTCAATTGGTACCACACATAAAGCCTCCATTAGAGAAGATGATGCCATCAGATCAACGGTTGCGATATCTTCTTGGCCTCCAACGTCTGCCATGGAGGCTGCTTCTAGACGGAAGCGACAGCAGCAGTGTGCAACTGCCCGCGCTAGTTAGGCCTCGGTGCAACCTGTTAGCATGTTGGGCCTGAGAAGACCAGACTCCAAGGAGCCGAGCCTTCTGCGATTTGTCTCCGGCTGAGGGTCCTGTATAGGTGCCGTCTGATTGAGCCACCGAACACGGGGCGAGCATCAGCTAAGGGGGCGCACACGAGATAGAATACGCCCCATTGCTCACCTATTCTTTTTCCCTGCTGTTGTAGCCAGCACTTCTGATGAGGCTTATTATCCATGAATGCTCTATGTTTCGAGAAAATCATTTTTTTTAAATCCTTGGGATCGATTGAAAGAACAGATAAATCGACAGTTAATTACAGCTTGCAAGTCCTTACAGGTAGAATTAGCGAAAGCTTGCACGTACGAAAACGTACGTCAAAATTTGGCCACGCGTACACACAGGTGGAAGCATGCATGCACGATATACATGGTCCTCTTGTTGGACTGGACTGGCTAGCTAGCTTAGGGAGCCATGACGGATACATTCTGATACAGCCTGTTCGGCAGGCCGTAAACGATCGTAGATTATTTACTGCTGGCTGGTTTGATGTGAGAGAAAAATATTGTTCCAGCTTATAATCCACGATCGTATACGAACAAGCGAACAGGCTGCTAGTCCTCTAGATGCACATATACTACTACTCTACCAAGTAGCTAGATGATGCAGCATGATGTGCGATTAATTAATAGATGTAGATGAATTAATTCAAATGCATGCAGAGGTAGTCCATCCATGGCACGGTCAGGGGCCTCATCAGATAGATTCAGATGACCATCAGGGATTCAGGGGCACGCCGGGTTGTGTCCCGGGCCACCGTAGTAGAAGTGGGTTCCCCATCCCCCGCGGGCGGAGTGCTGGCCGTCGTCGTCGTAGGCCTTGCGTATGTCGTAGCAGGCGGGGTTCTCGGCCAGCGTCTGGATGGCGTCCAGCGCCACCTCGGCCAGGCTGTTGTCGGCGTCCACCGTCTCCAGATTGCGGAAGTAGCTGGCCCGGCCGAACCCCTCGCCGGCGAAGCGCCCGGACCCCATCTGCGTGGCGGTGTGCACCCCGCCGGGCCTGGTGTCCACCACCTCGCCGCCCCACTCCACCATGGTGGCGTGGTCCGACAGGTGCGTGAACAGCTGCGCCGGCCAGTACCCCACCAGCTGGTCCCCGTAGCTGAGCCACCAGTTGCCCAGCTTCGGGTCCTTCCAGATCAGCAGCGTCATGTCGTACTGCGCGCCGCCGGCCGATGACACCGGCGAGATGGACGCGCCGATGGCGATGCGGGAGCTCGTCTGCACGAACCCCGGGCACAGCGCGTTGTAGCAACCAGTAGCCTCGTACGCGTCGCTCTGCGTGCATGCGTGTCCATTATTGTGTGTTGTTCTTGTTATTAGTACCACTACGATAGATTAGACTATATATAGTAATACTAATGCATATAGTTCCGTGCATGCAATGCAAATCAAAATATGAATTGAAAATAAATGAAATGGATAAATATGCAGCAGCAGGTAGATTATTCTCACTGTCCAGTACGTGAAGAGCCTCGGCCTGCTGTCCCCGTACAGCTCAGGGCTGACCTGACTAGAAAAATCGTGCACAGCTTCAGATTCAGATATATAGCAGTAATAATTATTATGGGCATATGAATATATTAATTGTTACTACTTCCTTTATCCTAAAAGAATGTAATTTTAATGTAGTACGAAAATAAATTTTTTTGAGTTTGATCAAATTTATAAAAAATAGCAATATTAAATTATACATGCACCAGATAAGTTTTATTAGATTCGTCATAGAATACGTTTTATAGTATTCCTATTTGACGTCATGATTGTCAGTAACTTGGTATTCTTTTCTAAACAGTTTGACTAAGAGCATCTCCAGCAATCTTTCTTAACCCACTCTCTAAATCATTATTTGAATAGTCATTTGAATAAAAATCTTTCTCTATATCTTTCTACCCTCCAGCAGCTTATATCTTGTGCACACTCCAGATATACAACATCGCTCTCTATCTTTAGCTAGCGAGAAATCCGAAATGGATGATGACAATATTTGGAGATCTAATTAAAAAAGTTGTTGGACTATATTTTTCACCAAAATCTCTGTTTCTATCAATTAGGAAAGATATAAAGAGACTCTTGAAATTGCTCTAAGGACAGAATAAGAATTTCCTTTTCCAGGATGGAAGCACATTTATATATATAATTCAACCTTTTCTTCACAACCAAGGGAACAATCGAAAATCCAAATTAAATTAACCAAATGGACGGACGGACACAGTACAATTTTACCTATGTAGTTCTTTCATCCTAAAAAAAATAATTCTCACTTCCTTTTTATGATTCAATTAGTCTCAAATTTTGATAAGTTCACAAAATACTAATATTTATGATGCATAATAATATCATTAGACTAATCATAGAATATTTTTTTGCAATAATCCTATTTGGAGATACAAATGTTGATACTATTTTATATAAATTTTGTTAAATTTAACAAAATTTAAGTTAATCCAAACCTAAAATTATTGGGGTTTTTTTAGACCAAGTAGTACGAGTATGTCAAACGTTTTCGCTTGGCACAATGATTTACTCCCTGCATGCGTGACCCTCCCAAGCCGCAACCAAAAAGGTTTTGCAGCGCAGGTAGGTACGTAGCGTGCGTGAGAGTAAAATCATATCCTCACAAATATGCATGTGGGCAATTATCATGAACAACGAAGCTAGCTAGACCGCCTAATTATAATACCGCACTGAGCACTGATGATGGCCGTTTGGTTCAGCCGTCACCGCTGGTCCGTCAGCCTCCTCAGGACGTCCTTCCAAATCTGCCAACCATGGAAACCGGGAAGCTCTGAACAACTCCACGTACCATGGAAACCCAAATCTCTGAATCCTTCGACGCCAGTGAACTGCTTCAGTTTTTTTTCTAACTTACCAGGATGGCAGGATTTGGACTCAGATAGGTTGAGGCCTTGTTTAGATGGGTGTTAGAAATCAGTATTTGGCACTATAGCATTTTCGTTTGTATTTGACAATTATTGTCCAATCATGGCCTAACTAGGCTCAAAAGATTCGTCTCGTAATTTACAATCAAACTGTGTAATTAGTTATTTTTTTATCTACATTTAATACTCCATACATATGTCCAAATATTTGATGTGATAGAGAGAGAGTGAAAAAACTTGGAATCTAAACAAAGCCTGAGTCATATATTCTGGCGCCTCGACCGTACCGGGACACCGAGATGTGGCTGTGGCTCCCGAATATGACCAAGCTTTTCTAGTCTAGCTCAGAAATATATATATATATATATATATAAAAAAAAACTGTTGGCTGGACAACCATGCAAGCAGAGGCACAGAGCCAGGAGGACACACATGGGAATGGGTTGACCTCGAGCAAGCAAATGAGAAGCTAGGTGCTGCTCGATCGATGAGCGGGAGGAGATGCTGCAGTACAGAGTCAACAATAATCGACGGGGATCTCGATCTATGCGCGACTGATGGATCCAAGCATTTAAGAAGGCCATGTGCATGCATGCTGCAACCGCAATGGCCTCGATCCATCAGTCGACCTTAACTTGCCAGGGTTGACCGTAGTAAGCTCTAAGCTAGCTATAGGATATGGAGATTAAGAACGTAATTAGGAGCACTATAGTAGAACATGGTACTTGTTTTCATCAGTTGTTATATACGTACTACTGTAGTGTTAGTACTTTATATGTATCATGTACTCGCCGGTGTTCATCGACGTGAGTGTCAACTCCCTCTGTCCAAGAAAGGATGCAACTACGGGTTTCGTGTCATCAAAAGTGGTTCAAGTTTAACTAAATTTCTAGTGAATATTATTCACATTTACTGTTCCAAAATAATTTATTATGAAAATACATTTCGTAATTAATCTAATGATATTTATTTGATAGCATAAATATTAATATTTTTTTATCTATAATTGATCGAATTTAAGATACTAAACCATGATATTATGCTAGAATTGTATTCTTTCCCGGACGGAGGGGTACTGTAGTTGAGATGCATGCATATATACGCGCGCAATGCATGGGATAGGGGATCGATGGCATGGCAATGGAAAAGGGGATTGGTAACCGGACCTGCCATCCTGCTTCGATGCTGTTGAGGTCGGAGCCGTTGAAGGAGCCGGAGAGGATCCAGAGCTGGGAGAGGCTGAAGCCGTTGGACTCCTGGATGACCGGATCCCACACGTTGATGGTGGCCTTGGCACCGTACACCTGCTGCTGCGAAGGCGCCGTGTACGCGATCGCGTGCTGCATACAGCGCATGCAAATATATCATCCAGTATTATTAGTAGCAATTAAGCTGACTGCTGGTTACAAATATGCATGTATGTATATATATGTAGCTGCTGCTGCTACCGCCGCCGCTAGTACATATATACTGCTATACTACACCGACGATCTAGCGATCGATCGATCGAGCTAACATTACTAACCAACGAACAAAAGACAGACGATCGATCTACACAACGTGAGCATGCAGTGGATTCACTTCACAGTAAGCAGCACGGCACTAGGCAGGCAGCAGGTGGCCCAACGAACCCCACACCCGCATTCATCATTTACTGCATGCATGCCCACTCACTCTCGCTCACCTCTGCATACTCCTATGTTACCGTCCGGAACAATCTTTTACTGCATGCATGCTCTGCTACAGAACGTATACTCTACGACACACAGTACGACTCCACCTTTGCCATAAGCCCATAATCCCTCCCCACAGCACGCCTTTTGTCTCAGCAACCCATCCATCCCCACACGGCCACACCGGATACTTTTACCGGGTGAGCATCGCGTGGAATGAAGAGTATTGTTGGTGCAGTGCGTGGACCATTTTACATGCATGATTGGGCGAATGGCCGGCTCCATCGTCACTAAAGGTGCACTGACCCACTTCTGAGTCGAGAGCACGCCACTCCCCGGCGTCTAACAGAGATGTATGGACCAAGTTTCGTAGCAAAGATGAAAGATGACAGTCACTAGCTCGTACTGTAGAGGGAGTACGTACTAGCTAATGAACAAGCAAAACGTATATATATACGATGCCAGTACAGAAATGAGGAATATATTGTACTAGCGAGATAGATAGTAATATACTCGCTTAACTTATCAGCCCGGCTTATCAGCCATAATACATGATATAATGTTTTTCTCTTATAACAAAACAGGCTTATCAGCAAAAAAAAAAAACCATTAGCCGAAGAGCTAGTACGTTCTACCAACGAAGAAGAAGCGATGGACTGAGACCGATGTGAATTGAGGTAGTGTTTAGATACAGGTGTAAAGTTTTAGGGTGTCACATCGGATGTTATATGAGGGTGTCATATAGGATGTTCGGATATTAATAAAAAAAACAAATTATAGAATCCATCAGTAAACGCGAGATAAATTTATTAAGCCTAATTAATCCGTCATTAGCACACGTGTTACTATAGCACTTTCTTGTCAAATCATGGACTAATTAGGCTTAAAAGATTCGTTTCGCAAAATAGTCGTAATCTGTGTAATTTATTATTTTTTAATCTATATTTAATACTTTATACATGTATCGAACATTCGATATGATAGGGGGTAAAGTTTTAGACGAGGAACTAAAATTAATGTTGGTGGGAACAATAGTAATGGCCATGCCATGCGTGGCCTCCTCTCCCTCTCCCCCTCCCTCCCCCTCCCCGTCTCCTGCTGCAGTAGCTCGGTGCATGCAGAAAAACAGCAGGCGTCGTCCTTTCCCTCCTCTGCATACTGCATTGCCTACTTATTGCGCGCCACCCACCACGCCGCCGCGCCAGCCGGCCGGGCCTCACTCGCTCATCATGACTGCGTGCCCTCGCTCTCTCCTCCCCCATCGGATTCCGATCCATCAGCAATTCAAATCAATTTGATTCTCCATTCATCAGACAGGCAACAGGCAATGGCATGCCACCGTACCATCGAGTTACACACGTTGGTTGTTCAAACCAGCGTCGTCACTGGTCGATCAATGCTCACCTCTGTTCGTTTGATAGTTTCTGGAGTTTATAAGCCGACAGATGTTGTTTTGTTACGAGAAAACATGACTTATAAGTAGGCTGATACTATTTTGTTGTGATTAGATCGAGCGTACAGGGTGCCTAACACTCGCTAACGGACGGACGACGATCCAGCAGCTCCACCGATGGAAGCGTAGTAGTAATAAAGTGGCTAGCTAGCTTGATTTTGATGAGAGTTCTCTAAATATAGTAATCTAGCTGGATGCGTAGTAGCTACGACTATCAGTAGCAGCAGTAAATTAAAATCAGTGGCTCACCTCGTGGCCATTGCCGGTGATGACGTCCGGCGCGTTGGCCGCGCGTGCGGCGGCGACGGCCGCCGCGTTCCCGTGACTCCTCCTCTTGCGGCTGAAGCGGGAGATGGACCTGGCGCGCAGCACGTCCTCGGCGGTGGTCCGCCGGATGGCCACCGTGCCCCTGGGGCAGTGCCCGCCGTGGTGCCACGCCTGCCACGCGCCATGCCTGTCGTTGTTCCTGCTGCTGCTGCTTCTGCTTCCGTTCGTCGCCGTCGCCGTCGTCGCAGCGCCACCGCCAGCCGCGGTTGGTACGACGAATCCGCCGCCGCCCCTCGGCATGGGCGCCTCGGGCGGCTCCGTCTGGACGGTGTGCGTCCTGAGGAGCGGATGGTCCAGGCCGTGCTGCTCGTGCGCCGCCACGCAGTCGATGGTGTCGCCGTCCGCGCTCTGAGATGAAACAAACAATACCAAGTTACCAACCCACCGTCGTCGGCTCCATCAGCCATGCATGATCGTCAACCAAGAGACACGACAGACAGGAACAAGCACACGGTTGTTGTTGCATTGACAGATCGTGTTGCTTATTCTTACCCGGATGGAGCGCACGGGGGTCTTGTTGATCCTGTCCAGATGGCTCTGGATCCTCGCCATCCTCCGGGGCGACACCGAGACCCCTGCCACGAGAAATGGAGCTGGAGGAGGAGGGAGGACGAGGAGGAGCGCGAGTGCAATGAGCAGCATCGTCAGCTTGTGCTGCTGGGTGCCGATACGGACGGCCGCCGCTGCCGGCGCGCAGGCGGCAGACGAGGCGGCGCCGCCGGAGCAGCGAGAGAATGCGCACGGGATTGTTGTCACGAGGCCGCCACCGGGGCTAGAGCAGCAGCAGCACTGAGACAGACCTTGAGCGGCGCCGGCAGCAGATCTGCAGGACCATGCTGGCAGGTTCCGCCGCCGCCGCCGCTTCTTCTTCCTGCTGTCCGCCGAGAGCTGCATTTGTCGTAATGTGATGCACTGCTGCACTACTGGACAAAAGGAATGGATCAAGAGGCGGTGGTGAGTCTGGTGACTGGTGACTCAATTCAGCAGGCTGAACCGTTGAACAAGGGGACTGGCCGGAACGGGAGAAGGAAGAAGAGTAGAAGAGGGCCCTCTGCTAGTCACCTCAGCTCAGCTCAAGAAGGCAAGATGAGGACCGAGGATCTGACGATAGATAGACGATGACCAGAGAGTGAGAGTGTGTGTGAGTGAGGGAATTCGATGTTGACCACCACCACCAGTTACGACCACCCTCACCTACCGAGCAGGCCAGGCCTTGAATTCTACCATGTCAACAGGAACCAACCAGCACGGCGGCAGCGCTTGATGGTGCTGGCGCTCCCTCACCACAAGGACGCTGGCTGGGCGCACACTATGCTCTGCTGCCACAGCCTGCGCTGCGCCACGACTGTTTTGCGGTGAGACAAAAATATTACGATCGAGCGAAAAGGGTGTATGATGACGAGGTGCAGCTCAGGCTCAGGCGCACCCCTCTATCGCTTGCTCAATTTAATGTGCGTGCGTGTCACTGTCTCCTGCTAGCTCCTATTTCCTCCATAGTCCGTAGTCCGCCCCTACATGCTGATCGATGTGTATGAGCAGGCTCTATCTATATCAGCCCGTTCGCTGGATCATTTGACTTATAAGTTATGGCTTATCAGTCAATGAATAATATTTTTCTCTCATACTAGATCCCGTCAACAGTATTTTTAGTCATGGCTTATCAGCCAAACAAGCCCAGTAAAACATGACGTATATCTATCGTCATCTACGTACCTCGCTCGGACGCTCGCCGCACAAAGACGACAGGACTTGTAGATGTCCATGTCGTCCATGCCTGTGTTCTGTGCATGTGTGACACCGACAACCAAACGAACAATCACAGGGACGACGGCATGCCGCCGCCATGCAATGCATGCCAAAATAAGTGCACCTATAGAGTTTAGGTGAAGTAGACCAATGACAATGAGAAATTATATATATGTTTCTATAAAAATGTAATCATTGCGTTTTGGAAAGAGAGAGTAGAAAAAAGACAAATACAATTAGTTTGTATTTATTTTGAAAAAAAAAGTAAACTCTAGAAATGCATTTATTAGGGGACGGAGTACTCAACGCTGAGGAACCGACAAAACTGAAGGTGCTGTTCCTTCCGTTTCCGTCACAGCTGACGATGAGCTGCATGCTCTGCTTTCGTGCTTCCTTTTGTGCATTTCTTCCATTGCACGCGACGCACGCACAGCTCGCGGCTTCCAGTGCACGCGACGCGCGCACTACAGCTCTCAGCTCGGTACGCATATACATCCAGAACGTATCAAATCACAACCAGACTGCCTTCACCGCTCAGCTAGCTAATCCGATCAGTCCATCCATAAACTAATCGTGTATGGATGCTTCTAACACAGTCCACTGCCCGCCTTGGCCTAGCAGCAAGCCAAGCATGCACATGAAGTGGCATGACTGATGGTGCACGCATGTGATGTGATGCCAAGCCATCTCATCCGCCAGATGTATATACTTAGCCTTGTTTAGTTGGCGATTTTTTTTTGGAAATGGTACTGTAGCATTTTGTTGTTATTTAACAATTAGTGTCCAATTATAGTCTAATTAGGCTTAAAAGATTCGTCTCGTGAATTTCGTCTAAACTGTGTAATTAGTTTTATTTTTTATTTATATTTAATGCTTCATGCATGCGTCTCAAAGATTTGATGTGACGAGAAATCTTAAAAAATTTTGTAAAATTTTAGCAACTAAACAGACACTTAGGTCAACTTAAGTGATGTGATGCCCTGGACTTTAAATTTTATAGAACATATCCTTTTAAAGAGGGTCATATTAGAAAATTTTGGAGACCCATGTAAATCTATGTTTGGCACAGTTTCACCAACAACTTCATAAGTTATTGCGAGTTTTTTTTACCAAATACTCTTTTTACAAACAACTTCATGGGTGAAGCTCCTGAAACCTGTTGACACATGAGATTGAGGTGGGATGAAGCTTAAAATAGTAGCTTTTTTCACAGCTTCACCTTCCACCGTCCTGTTTGTTTGGGCTTGTTTGGCTGATAAGTTATGGCTGAAAGTACTGTTGGCTGATTTGGTGTGAGAGAAAAATACTATTCGTTGGCTGAAAAAGTACGGCTTATAAGCCAAACAAACCCAAATAAACAGGACGCACGTGTGGACCCAATATGGACAAAGGATTGATACAGCGGCGAAGCCACAGTGCATGTGTCGGGGTCATGCTACCCCGATAACTTTGTACGAATCAGTGGAACCCCGCGTATTCCGGCCAACTACGACCCCATCAAATTGAGTTCATGAATCTGTGTGACACCGGCAGCAGTTTAGTCTAGATTCGCCGCTGGATTGATATGCCCTCAGTCGGTGAGTGTCGGTGTTTAGAGTAAACATCAACTAGTAAATTTGTATTTGTTGTGCGTTAGACCCGGATGGTGTGCTAAAGGACACAAGGTTTATACTGGTTCGGCCAGAATGTCCATACGTCCAGTTTCCTGCTGCTCGTGTTATTAGCACTGAAAAAGGTTCATAGTAGGGGGTACAAACGGTCGAGAGAAGGATAGGCCCCAAGTCTCTGATGGAAAGGTCGAAAGAACGCTGAGAGCTTGGTTGCTCCTCAGCTGTGTGTGTGATATGTGTCGAATTGATCCGTCCCCCTTAGTAGGGTGCCCTGCCCTCCCTTTTATAGACCAAGGGGAAGCAAGGATTATAGATGGGAGAAAGAGAAAAAACCAGAGGCAGAGAAGGCCGTTCGCAGGTGCCGGGTCTTCCTTTTCCCTTGAGCCTGCCCTGCTGACATGGCAGACAGTGTCAGGGATAGCACGTTCGCTGATCCTAATCGGGCCGTGCTCTGGCTTCGTTCAGCAAGTGGTCACGTCCCATCCTACTCTGGCGGACGGTGCGGCGTGCCAGGGTGCCGAGCAATGACCCTACGGGGAGCAGACGGGGTAGTGACCATACGTTCGTCACTATAGGTGATGTGAGTTCCCTCCTGAATCGTAGTGGTTGTCGTATGCTTGTGTCAGGATCCACGTCCGAGGGCTGATGGCGTCGCCCACAATACTGTAAGACAAAAGTTGGCGCCTACAACACTGTTCGGGCTCTGTCATGCCTGGAAGGGCTTAAAGCGCCTGTCCCGTCGTATCCTGATGGTACTTTCCTGCAGGCGTGCAGGGCATGGTCCTCGGTGCTGCGGTTGACTCGAGTGTTCTGTCCTACCCTGTGCTCGTCATTAAGAAGGAGCAGGGTGCAGTCGTCGGGCGAGGCGGAGCCAGCCCCGGGACGTCGAGCGAGGCGGAGCCTATCCCGGGACGTCGGGCGAGGCGGAGCCTGTCCCGGGACATCGGGCGAGGCAGAGCCAGCCCTCGGGCGTCGGGCGAGGCAGAGCCAGTCCTTGGTCATCGGGCGAGGTGGAGCCAGCCCTCAGACGTCGGGCGAGGCGATGCTAGCTCTCGGACGTCGGGCGAGGCGGAGCCTGCCCTCGGACATTGGGCGAGGCAAAGCCAGCCCTCAGACGTCGGGCGAGGTGAAGCTAGCATTCGGGGGTCGGGCGAGGCGGAGCCAACCCTTAGGGGTCGGGCGAGGTGGAGCCAACCCTTAGGGGCCGGGTGAGGCGCGGCCAACCTTCGGTCGAATGGGCAAGAAGTGTAGTTGCGCTCTTGTCTGTTCGGAAGCATCAGCGTTTGATCGTTATTAGTTCCATCTCTTTGGGTACCCCAGTATTCAGTCCCCGACAGTAGTCCCCGAGCCACCGAGCGATTCAAATAGAGTCGCCCAAGGTGTGATTTGACTTGCCAGAGGGTGCGCGCGAGCACACCCGACGGGTGTAGCCCCCGGGTGATTCAGATAGAATCGCCCGGGGGTATTTTGATTCGCTAGACGGTGCGCGTGAGCGCACCTGTCGGGTGTAGCCCCCGAGCCCGGGTGATTCAGATAGAATCGCCCAGGGGGGTATTTTGATTCACCATAGGGTTCCCGCGAGCGCACCTATCAGGTGTAGCCCCGAGCCCTCGGGTGATTCGGATAGAATCGCCCAAGAGGTAATTCGGACCCTTCGCGGGTATGGCTGTGAGATTTGGTGTTTTGACAACTGGGTAGCTTAAAGGGAACCCTGGTATCCCGTTCGTGGGGATTCATCCAGGGTCAGCCTGGTTGAGACTCGATTGCGGATCGAGACTCCCTTGAGGCTCGTGCGCCTGAGTTTTGACCGCTCGCGAGCCCATCCCTCGTTGGGACGACTGTCGAAACTTTTAGGCCAGCCCTCGAACTCCTGGGCCTAGGCGGGCCGAAGAAATGCTTTTTGACCCTTCTGCGACTTTGGTGGGAAAGGATAGGGATTGGGGGCGCATGTCCCGCATGGTGATGTGGTGGCGAATCATGGCAGGCGCAGAGATCTAGGCAGACGGTTGCCTTCCTTGCATCCATTGCCCCTATAAAACCAAAGGGTTCACCCCTAGGGTTCCTTACTTTGCCTCCTCGCCTTTGCATCTACAACCTCCGCCACCAATCACCTGAGCCTCCCGCACCCACATCGCAGCCATCATCAAGCTCGCATTCATCCACCCCAATCGTCTAATGGAGGCGTGGTGCAAATCCGATGTCACCCTCCAGGACCTGGAGGGCCTCGTTTGCCACGGCCTTCTTTGCGCGCGGACCGCCACTGAGGAGTGGCGGCTGCCCGACAATGAAGATGTGTCGTTGCCGCCCGAAGGCTACGTCATGTCCTTCACTCGCTTTCACGAGCGGGGATTCGCCACCCCTGCCCACAAGTTCCTTTAGGGGCTACTGAATTACTACAAGGTGGAGCTGTAGCACCTTACTGCCAATGGGGTCCAACACATTGCGGTGTTCATCGCCTTGTGTGAGGGGTTCTTGGGGATTAGTCCCAACTTCGACCTGTGGCAGTATTTCTTCACCGTCACCCTCTTGAAGAAGCAGGAGAAGAAATGAGAGCTGAGCGTGCCGATGGGATGTGCCGGCATCTCACTCCACAACAACCGGGTCAACGAGTTCCCGTCGATGCGTCTGTCGACCTCCAACAAGGGGTGGCATTCGCATTTGTTCTACGTCAAGAATGATGTAGCCGCACCCTTGCCAGCATTCATCGGATGCCTCATCGAAGAGGTCCCGGAATCGTGGAGGATGTGGGGGTCCCAGATAAAGATAAGAAGAAAATCTAGGACCATCTCACCGCCCTCCAAATTCTAAAGGAGAGGGGCGTAAAGGGGTTGGGGATCATCGGCACCTACCATACACGGAGGGTGGCGCCGCTGATGAGTCGCGCACTCCCCCTGTACCTGATGGCGCCCGGAGCGTCACTCGATGGGACGACGCTTGTCGATGAAGCACTCTCCTCCTTCGATGTGGCGCAACGCATCAAGGAGGCGATGGAGCCTTCGAAGGACGCCGCCGGCGTCATTCTTGATTTCGTGTATGCGGTGCCGAGGCACCCCCCAATGCGGCCAGAACCGGGGTACATCGACTTTGTAAGTTCTCGTTCCCCGTGCCTCCTTTTTAATTGAGCTCTCGACTCCTTGATGCTAACATTGAGATAGCGGGACCAGCCGAAGAGGCTCGTCCTTATGGACCACATGGCTCTGCTGTCAAAGGACCCATTCGTGATGGCCAGCGAATCGCGCCGCGGCCGAGTGGGAGAAGAAGACGAAGGTGGTCGAGAGGAAAAAGAAGCAGTAGAAGCTGCAGGCATGGGAGTGAGGAGAGGAGACAGACAGTGATGACGATGACGACGACGATGAGGAAGATGATGAGGTAGTCGCAGACACCGAGTGGGGTGAACTAGGAGGTGAGGATGCGCTGACAGGTACCCACTCATCAATGCAGGGACCCTTCCCGTTCCATGCGAGGGAAGGTGTGGCCGCGAGGCCAGAGGAGACGGGCCAGACCGTCGGCCTGTCCTTAGCATCATCAAGGGTGGGTGGATCCGCCGCCATGCCCGAGGTGCTAGCGAGAGCGGGCGGACCCATTGCCTTGCCCCAAGAGCCGGCGGGAGCGGGCGGATCCACCGCCGCGCCCGCGGTGCCGAGAGAGGGGAGTGGCTCCGCCGTGGGGCCCCTAGATATGAGGGAGGCGAGCCCCTCGGCCCTAGAGCGGGGATGGGCTCAAAATGGTCCCGCCCCAATGAGGTGGAGCAGGGAACTGGGGGTTCGTCCCCCCATACGTCTCCACCGCCCAACAGCGCCGACGTATGTTGTTGATTCCTCTGTTTTTCTCTGTTTTTGATAGTGACTCACGCCTTTTGTTTCTTCTGCAATGTCGGGAGATGGGTCAGATGAGGCAGTTCTATAGCGCTGGCACCCAAGAAAACCATCGCCCTTCAGGCAAGGCGGGGGCCGCCACCTGATGTCGCTCCCATTTTGGGCGAGAGCGGAGCCAGCGTCATAGCCTCGTTGGCCGGTCTGGCGCCGCCCGCGGTGGTGGCTGTGCCCTCGGCGGGTCAAGCGGTCGGCGAGGTTGAGGGGGCGCCCTCGGAGGTCGCTGCTCAACCGGCGATGGAAGTGATGCCGCTCCTGACATCGGCACGAGCAGAGCTATCGGCCACACCTGTTGCGTCGACCACGGCGGGCGCGGTGTAGCCGAACAAGGTCCCACTGACGGAGGTAGAGGTGATGGTGGCCACAATGGATGGGTCATAGCCAGAAGTTATGGTGGCAATGCTCGAGGCAGCGGCGCGTCCCGTGCTACCAGTGGCCCCAGAGATGACGCCCGTCGTGGGTGGGACCGAGGGGGTCATGGCCTAGGGACCCTCAGACACTGCGGCGGTTACCGAGGAGACCGACAGGGAGTTGTCCCTAGTCCTGCCATCAAAGGGCCACCACCCGCCTGCGTGGGATGAGCCCCCGCTCCGATGGGTGAGTTCGTGGGACCCGTCGTCGGAAATATTCACCCTCGACGATGCCACCGAGGGCATGGAGCGGGAGAAGCTCAACGAGGGGTTCACGGCCGCGCTGGAAGCTCTGAACCTGGCCAGTGGCGCCCTTCGAGACATAATCGTTCCCACCGGCCAGGAATTCATTTGGTCGTGCCTCTGAATCTCTTTTTTCTTCATCTATTTTTGTTTTTTGACCACCATCGTTGTTCAGTATCTTATTGCTCGCAGCCGGGAGAAATCTTGGTTCCTTCGTGAGCACAAGGAGGATTGGGACCACCTCGTCGATGAGGCATGGCTGCACAGGGATGTGACCACCTAGCTCCGACAGAGGGTGGCTGAGCTGACTCCCCTTGCCACAGAGGTGGACAATCTTCGACGGCGGGCGGCCGAGGCCTACCAGGATGCGGAGGATGCCAAGAAGTCTTTTGATGAACTATCAGAGAGGGTGCGACAGGATCAGGAGGAGGCCGTCGGAGTGCGAAAGGAGCAGGACGAGCTGCTCCAGCAGGATGCCAAGATCCACAAGAGGATCATTGACCTCCTAGCGGGATCTTAGGCTAGTGGCCAAGGAGAGGTCCACGGCCCTGGAGTAGAGGGTGAAACTAGACACCGAGACAGTCCCCAACTGCGCAAGGAGCGAGACGAGCTACGCCAGACTGCGAGAGGTTCCGCTCAGAGTGCGGTGCGGCCTGCAGGGGTGTGTGACCAGGCCGTCCGAGAGCGCGATGAGGTGCAATAGAGGATTAGCTCCCTCTAGGCCGAGCTAGAGACCGCAAAAGCCTAGAAGCTAGATGCCGAGGGTGCTGCTACCGGACTAGCCATGGATCTCGTCAAGGCGAGGAGTCTTCTTCAGGTGGAGAGCGATGAGCTCGATATCCTGAAGGTTGCCCTTAGCGTAGTCTGCAATGACCTATAGGTGGTGCAGGTGGAGGGGACCAGCTCGCTCGTGGCCCGTGCCGTAGATATCACAGCGCGGGTGCGCCAGTTGGAGAAGGAAGCTCTTTGCTTAGGGATCACCTAAGCCTTCGTCATCGGCCGCTCGCATTACGATGACAACATCAATTTTGAGGTGATGAGTCTTGGTTTCATGCCTGGTTATGAACCCTCTGAGCTAGTTGACATAGAAGCGATGATGACTCCTTTTGCGGAAACCCTAGCAAGCAAAATTGAAGATATGGTTCTCCCCGAGAGGGCGTAGTTAGTCGAATGAGTCTGATGGACATTTATCTGTAATCTGTGGACAAGTGTTGGCACTTTTGTTTTTTGAAAATAGATTCCCAACTTCGTTTCGTTAAACAAATTTGAATTTTGTTTCATTTGATTGAACTTGCTTTCTTCCCTTTTTGCATTCAAAAAAAGGTGCTCATGCAATCCAACCCTTCCGTTTGTTAAGGCCGTAGGGCCCGAGGTGTATAAGAGGGAATTTTGATTGTGCTGGTGAGCAAAGTTACCATAGCCGTCGGGGCGTGGGTTTTTTGCAGTCTTACTAGGCATGCTCTATTATTTGTTCCCACAAACCTTGCCACTAACCTTAACGTAAGGAAGAGGTCCGACGTAGTGACTGTTTCAAAAAAAGGAGGTATTTATACCTTTATCAGCCCCCGAGTGAGGTCCAACCCCTTGCTGTTGCAGGGGTCGGATGTCACTGGAGACCAAAGAGAGGATAACAGAACTACTCTTGTATTCGCACGTACCCCTTCCCTAGGATTTTAGCTATCATTCTACGACCGTGCGTTCGGTCTCTTTGCATGTCCGGCCTTCCCCGAGCCCCCCATGCATGGAGGGGGTTCGGTCAAGGGTTGGCTCATTTTTGTGACTGTCGCCCTATCTGTGGTTTTCACAACTGGAGGGGTTGAGGCGACATCACTTGCCTTGATGGCTCAACTGACGCGCTTGATGAGCTCGCTAATGGGGATGTTCGAACGGAATCTGGTCCCGTCGCTAGTGACATGGTCAGCATTCCGTTGTTCCTTAACCGTCTTCCAATAGATTCCCCCTCAATGGGGATTCTATGGGCTCGGCTTGAGGATGGATTAAACTAGAAGGTTGAGATGGCCCTATCCGCCTCTATGCAGGTTGGGCGAAGGCCACTGAGGCTCATCTACATTTTCTCCCCTAGCTGTTGTTCGACGCGAGGCGGCCATGGACCCTTCGTGGGCTAGCCTTCGAACCTCGGTCTCTCGATCTAGGATCGGGTGGCTCGAGCCCTCGAGCCCCTTGGGGTTTGATAGGGGTCGGCTATGTTTCACGCATCACCCCATCCTCGGTTTCCACAACCAAAGGGGCTAAGCTAACAACACTTGCCTCGACGGCTCGAGTGTCGCGCTCAATGAGCTCGCTAACGTGCATGTTTGTGTGGAATCCGGGTCCATCATCCGCTGACGGCGTCGGCATAGACCTCATGAGGCATTCCACTACTTCTTAACCCACCTCCCGGCAGATGCTTGAGCTGTTCAATAGGTTTGGGTGGCCCATTGGCCTCTCCTCGACGGAGATTCTGTGGGTTTGGCTCGAGGTTAGAATCGAACAAGACAAGTCGAGATGTCCATGTCCGCTTCTGAGCGGGGTCGGGCAAGGCCACTGGGGCTCATCTCAATTTTTCTCCCCTGGCTCTGTTTGACATGAGGCGGCCTTAAGCCATTCGTGGGCCGGCCTTCGAACCTCAGTTAGTTGTTGCTCATATCGAATGAGGCGACTACCGCTTTGTGACGCGACGCGAAGCGTTGAGATGTGACAATTGCATATGCAACGCTTGAGTATATGGAATGAATGTACGATATAATGGAAACAAAAGCAAGGGTCGGTGATGTTACCTTGGTGGCATGAGCGACGAGAAGCTCTTACTGGACATGTCCGTTTGGGGTTCGGGTTCGACGTTTGTGATAGGGCCGGCGTAACCTGCATGAGCATCGTGATTTTTTGTTTCTATGTCTCGGCAGCAATCCGAGCTGTTCGATTGATTTGGGTGACCTGACAGCTTCTCCTTGAAGGAGATTCCACAGGTAGACCCCTCCGAACACTTCTCGAGAAGGCGGATGCTAAAGCTTGGGGTGCGGGGATGAATAATTTGATCACACCGGTGAACAAAAACGTCGTAGCCATTGGGGCGTAGGGTCTAGCGGTAAGACCCGCTTTACTCAAAGTTTAAACCCACACACCGTGCTTTTAGTTTTTAAACGTAAGGAGGGGTCGGGCAAAGAGAATGTCTAAACGAGTAGACACTCTCGGCAGCTCCCGAGCGATGTCCGCGCCCCTGCCGTTGCTAGGGTCGGAGGCTCGGTAGTAAAATTGACACATAAAGTAAGTAAATAAGGGTGCTTATATTTCAGCGGCCGTTCGTTTGATGTTCAGCTAGGCCGTCCGATCGACCTAGGGGGCCCATTGGTGTCCCCTTGATGGAGGTTCCATCGTTGGGTCCTTCTAGGTCCTGCATGGGGAAGCGGAGAGCCGGCTGCGTGCGGTCGTGCCTTGTTTCTCGTGCCGGCGTGCGGTAGTGGTGGGCCATGCCTAGGCCACGTCCCATTTGACCAGGCGCCGTCTCGTCGAGCAAGGTGCATCCTGTCGGTCAAGACGCGTCCCCTCGAATTCCCATCAGCATCGAATTCCCATCAGCATTGAATGGGGGAAGGGAGAGGGTTTCTCGCCCCAACCCTTCGCCTTTCTCCAACTGCTGCATCTCCTCCTTAAATAGGGGAAGGGAGGGGGTTCTCGTCCCATTCCTCCACCTATTCTTGAGCTACTGCCTCTCCTCCTTTTTCCTTTTCACCGAGCGCGTTCGCATGTCATGGCGGTTCCTAAGTAAGAGAGGGTAATGTGAGGGAGAGAAGAACTCACAGATCCGTTCATGAATCCATAGTGTGTTGTCGAGCTGGAGGTCATCCAACGTAGATGAGATGCTACTGGCCACCTTCACCGAGAAGGGGCCGCTTCTGCTGAAGGAGGAGGCGCACTAGAGGGTGCTACGCGTCGCCGGCTTTGTCGCCATCTATGAGGCCTTCGTCGAGATGGAGCCGTATGGGGACCTCTTCTGGTAAATCTTCTCCAGGCTAGCCTTGTTGGTGGGGAAGCCGCCTTGGACTGCGTCGATGGGGGCCTTAACCCTTGCAGCCGCTCAGATCAGCCAGTTCATGAAGTTTGATGAGATGTCAGAGACATCCATCTGCCATGGCGGCCATTCTTCGACGAGCGACCCCTGTCCAGGTGCCGTTGTTAGGGTTGTGGTTGATCATGATGGCGTAGTCCCTGGACGTCTGGCGAAGACACCATAGTCACCGACGTGGTGCTCGACATTATCAGATGATGGCGCCCTCAAGGATCCCATGGAGCAGTAGGACGTTGTCGATGGAGAGCGTGGCGCGGCGGCCGTAGTAGTTTTTAGAGTAGAACTGGTCAGAAAATGTAATCGTTTAAGTTGTGGGGGAGCCCTCGTGTGAACAGTCTTTTGTATTCATGAATACATTAGGCCCTTTTCGTGATAAAATCACTTTGTAAGCGATGAATTTGTGCAAAAATGAACAAGTTCTCAAATTTTGTTACGGCAAACAGCTTTTCAGCTCTTCTCCCTCTTTTTGTTAAAGAGGTTCAGTGCCTTCCGACCCTTCCCATAGTTAAGGTCGCAAAAAGCTCAGAGTGCGAGAGAGCTAATCCTAATCACGCTGGTGAGCAAGGAGACCATAGCTATTGGGGTGTGGGTTTCCCACAGTCCTAACAGTTATACTCAGAGTTTGTTCCCGAAATCCTAACCCTTAGTACTTGTCATGAGAAAAGAGGGAAAACACAGAGAATGTTTGTAAGATAAACATACTCATACCAGCCCCCGAGTGAGGTCTGACCCCTCACACTTGCAGGGGTCGGATGTCACGAAAGATCGAGGATTTTGATGACAAAACTGATAAGAGAAAGTATGTGTTTATTTAGGGGTAAAAACAACATAGCTGCTCAATGTTCTAGGCGTTGGTGAAGACCTCGCCATCGATGGTTTTCAGCTTGTAGGCGCCTGGTCAGAGTACTTCTACGATGACATACGGCCCCTCCTAGGGCGGGGAGAGCTTGTGGAGGTCCTTGTTGCTCTGCATGAGGCAGAGAACTAGGTCCCTAACGTTGAAGGCTCGGTCCCACACCCATTGGCTATGGTGTCATTGCAGCATCTGCTGGTACTTGGCCGAGCGGAGGAGGGCGATGTCGTGAGCTTCGTCTAGCTGGTCCATGGCGTCTTTGTGGGGTGCCTCGGCTCCCTGTTCGTCGTATGCTTTGATCCTTGGTGCTCCATAGTCGAGGTCGATTGGGAGGATGGCCTTAGAACAGTAGACGATGAAGAAAGGCGTGTAACCGGTGGCTCGGCTGGGAGTTGTCCTTAGGATCTAGAGTACTGCGGAGAGCTCGGCGACCCACCGTGCGCTGAATTTGTTCAACTGGTTGAAGATCCTGGGCTTGAGGCCCTGTAGGACCATGCTGTTTTCACGCTCGACCTGCCCATTCATTCAGGGGTGCGTGATGGCAGCCCAATCGACCCGGATGTGGTATTCATCATAGAATCGAAGGAACTTTTTTCTGGTGAACTGCGTACCGTTGTCCATGATGATGGAGTTCAAGACTCCAAAGCGATGGACGATGTCAAGGAAGAACAATACGGCTTGCTTGGACTTGATCACGGAGATCGGCCGGGCTTCGATCTATTTTGTGAACTTGTCTATGGTGACAAGCAAGTGGGTGTATCCTTCGGGCACCTTCTTGGGAGGCCCAACTAGATTGAGCCCCTAGACCACGAAGGGCCATGTGATGGGGATCATCTGGAGTGCCTGGACTGGGCGGTGAGTTTGCCGAGCGTAGTACTGAAACCCTTCACAGGCGCACATGATCTGCTCGGCGTCAGCTACTGCAGTGGGCCAGTAGAAGCCCTGTCGGAATGCGTTTCCAACCAAGGTTCTAGGTGCGGCGTGGTGACCACAGACCCCACCATGGATATCGCTCAGCAAATGCTTCCCCTGTTCGATGGGGATGCAGAGCTGCAGCATCTCGGTGTGGCTTCGTTTGTAGAGTTCACCTTCTACAAGAACGAAGGACTTAGCGCGACACATGAGTCGTCGAGCTTCTATCTTGTTCGTTGACAGCATGTCACGAAGGAGGTAGTCGAGGTAGAGCGTTCTCTAGTCGACCAGAGGGTCAGGCTCTGTCGTTGGATCTACTTCAAGCTCCATGGCCTCGGGGCCGGACGGAGCCATCGGTTGGTTAGCCCTCGAGGATGGATCGGATGGACCGTCGTTGGCCTGCTTCGACCCTTCATAGCGTACCAAGGGCTTGTGTTGGTCGCTGGCAAAGACACCTATTGGCAACGGCTCTCGGCCGGGTGCCACCTTTGCAAGCACGTCAGCAACCTCATTGAGGCACCTTGGGATGTGATTGAGTTCGAGGCCGTTGAATTTGTCCTCCAGCCGTCGGACTTCTTGGCAGTATGCAGCCATCTTGGCTTCGTCATAGCTTGACTCCTTCATCACTTGGTTGATGACCAGCTGAGAGTCACCTCGGATGTCGAGGCGTCGGATGCCCAACTCGGTGGCAATGCGTAGGCCATTGATGAGTGCTTCATACTCAGCCACATTATTGGATGAGGGGAAATAGAGACAAACCATGTACCTCATGCATACCCCGAGGGGCGATACAAAGACTAGCCCCGCGCCGGTGCCCTTCTTCATCAGGGATGCATTGAAGTACATCGTCTAGTACTCTTGATCGATGACCGCCGGTGGTGTTTGGACCTCGGTCCATTCCACGATGAAGTCAGCTAGCACATGGGACTTGATCGTCGTTCGAGTGGCATACATAATGCCCTAATCCATCAACTCGAGTGCCCACTTTGTGGTTCTTCCAGTGGCATCCTAGCTTTGGACGAACTCATCGAGGGGGAACGACGTCACGACCGTCACCGGGTGTGACTCGAAGTAGTGGCGTAGCTCCCTCTTGATGATGAGGATGGCGTACAGGAGCTTCTGGATTTGGGAGTTGCGGGTCTTAAAGTTGGATAGTACCTCGCTGATGAAGTACACAGGGCGCTGCACCTTGAGGGCGTGCCCCTCTTCCTCCCGTTCCACAACTAGGGCGACGTTGACCACTTGCGTGGTGGCCGCTATGTATAGCAGAAGGGATTCTCTATCGGTTGGAGGGACCAAGATCGGGGCCTTTGTCAGAAGTAGTTTGACCATGTCAAGTGCCTCCTAGGCCTCAGATGTCCATTCGAAGCGGTCGGCTTTCTTCAAGAGTCGATAAAGGGGGAGACCTCGTTCGTCGAGGCACGAGATGAATCGGCTGAGTGCGGCGAGGCACCCTGTAACTCACTGAACCCCCTTTATGTTCTGAATTGGGCCCATCCTTGTGATGGCTAAGATCTTCTCTGGGTTGGCCTCGATGCCACGCTCGGAGATGATGAAACCAAGCAGCATACCCCTTGGGACCCCGAAAACACACTTCTCGGGATTGAGTTTGATGCCATTCGCTCGGAGTTTTACAAAGGCTCGCTCAAGATCAGCAATGAGGTGGTAAGCCTGTTTGGACTTAACCACGATGTTGTCGACGTAGGCCTCAATAGTCGGGCCGATGAGGTCCTCGAAACTGTAACACCTCGGGTGTTTAAAATACTAAAACCTGACATGTCATCATATGCATTGCAAAGCATTTGGCATTTGGTGAAAACTTTGAGATGCATACACTAAAACAAGTTTATATTCATGTGGTATGTGTTGAATTGTATTGGTTGACTCTAGTTCAAAGTTTGTTTGGATTTTGATTTTTTCGAGAAAACCCCGCTTTTCAGCATTTAAATCCTACCCTAAAAATCCATTTCAAAATCTAAGCATAATTTGGGGTTGATCCCAAAAGCAAAAGTGTAGAGCTTGGCAAGTTATGCAAAGTTTGTTTTTGGAGTTTTTCAAGTTGTTTAGAAAAATTTTGAGTAATTCAAAAAGGTGTAATTCGTTAAATTTCCGTATTCAAATTCAAAAGTTCATTTCAAAATCTAGACCGAATTAGGAGGTGGTTATAGAAGCAAAGTTGTAGAACTTTCGATTTTGAACAACTTTTGTTTTTGGAGATTTTTGAGTTGTTATGAAAATTTGAGAGTAATTTGTGAATTTTGGCGTATGGCAATTTTGTAATTTCGTGAGAAGTGTTCACCGCTTAAGCTACATACATTGCCGTCGGACCTTCTTGGCGTTCAGTAGCGTCGTGGCTTCCTTGATGTCGCTACCGGCATGGAAACGGCTCCGTCGTGGCTTCCTTGAGCTTCGCGCGCGCTATAAGTAACAAAGGCGTCGTCATCTCGTTTTTCTTCTTCCTTTGTTTTCACCACCGCCGTTGTCATCGCTCCAACAAGCTCGCATCGTCTCCCCAGTATTGTTGCCATCTCGGTAAAGGTCGCCCTAGTTCCGTCTTTTCCTTGCGAATCCAACCCACTATCATTGGTCGCTTCTGAAATTGCCGAGAACTCACTTGTCCACGTCTTTGTTCCTCGAGGTCAAGAACTTCACCGCTATGGGCGTGTCATCGTGGCGAGCCTTTGGTGAGCCGTTGTTATGCAATCGGTGTACTTACGGCTTCGTTTGATGTTGTAGTACTTAGTCGCTTGTTGTTTACTCATTTTGATCATCTGCGATCGCCGGTTCTCCCTCACCGACGATCTTTGCTCGATTCACCATAGTGGATCGGATAGTTCACCGTAGTGGTCGGATAGTTCACCGTAGTGGTCGGATAGTTCACCGTAGTGGTCGGATAGTTCACCGTAGTGGTCGGATAGTTCACCGTAGTGGTCGGATAGTTCACCATAGTGGTCGGAGAGTTCACCAAAGTGATCGGTCTTTGGCGTGGTCACATCGCCATTCTGAATATGGTTTGATTAGTTTGGTTTGTAATCAGATTGCGAAGGAAAATTGTATCCAATTTATTAATTTTTGCATCCATCATCGAGCATCATGTTTCATATTCCGCATCATGTTAAACATGGCAATGTTACTACGTGTAGTAAACGAAGGTGAACACGTGGTAGTTAATCAAGTTGCGGAGGAGGTTGATCTCGTCTGTTGAGGTCGGATCGAAGACTTGTGAAAACGTCGCAGAGCCGGATTTTTCCGTCAACGAAGGCAAGCCCGGATGCATACAACCCTACCTTGTGTTTTACAAATTAATTTCGCTTTTGCTTTCCGTTACTACATTAAGTGATTAAGAGTTAAGTAAGAGCCTAATTGGTGCATTACCACCCTTGTTATTCCATATTTACCATATTACCAGTTTTGAACTCGTATATGCCTAGTTTTGCTTAGCTATGCGTAGAACGATGAAGTCGGTGACTACCGCCACCGCAAGTTTTAAATGGAACATTGGTTAATTATGTTAGCATGTGATATGGGAATGTGGAGTAATAAATCTAGATGAGGCGGACTCGGTGTGTGTGAGCCACAAGACATGGAGGTCTTGTCGGCGGGATCTTTCCACTGTGTCGATTATTAAGGCACGTCCGTTGTTGAATTGCATGAGGTGAGAATTTGTAGTACTAACCACATACTCCGTAAGCCTGAACTTGGCAATTCTATTACGAGAATGGCTACTCGTGCTTCGGGAGTGGAGAGATGGCGGGAATAGCGTGTACCCACGTGGCAATGGGTGGATTGGTGGAGTATCTGTATTCTCGGGTGGTATGGACCCGTTCTTGTTTTAGGGATCCGAGAATAGGTTGGTATATGTAGGTCGGGGACCGCATATGTCGTGGTGGTCTGGAATCCCCATTTGGGTTTATAATCGGTTCAAATCGTCGTTGCTCCTCGGTTATGGAGACTCAACTCACTTTGTTCATCATCGTAGTAATTAATAACCGGAACTTGAGAATGGTTGATGAAGGTGTTGGATATGAAGTTTCATGATCTCATTACGGATCATGTCATCTTTGTATATGATTTTATGAAGTTTAAACTGTTGAAACAAAGAATTTTGTCAAAGAGCTTTTACATAAAATAACTTTGATTATTGCTAAAACCATACTTTGAATCCTCGAGCCTCGCATTCCCGAGTTATCGGTTCTTATTTGGTTAAGTCTTGTTGAGTACTTTTGTACTCGTGGTTCGTTGACCCTTGTTGCAGTGAGCCTCATGAGCAGATCTGTTTTTGGATCGTGGCCGCATGTGATTGTACCTTGTGATGACGTTGAGAAGTAATTGTGTGGCCCTTAGGGTGGCAGCCTCATTGTGTGTTTTGTATTATATTATAATGCCGCTCCACTACTTTGGTTTGTATTAATATCGAACTTAGTTGTACGGTTTGAAACAAATGGTTTGTAAACTATGTTATTGTAAGTCTTCCGCTACTTTTACTCTGATGTGTCTATTTGAATAAACTGTTGTAATACTTCAATGACTCTATAACGTGATCTTGCTCGGAAATCGTGGATGATTCGGGGTTCCCGAGGACACCCGATGCACTTCTTAAGTTACCGGGAACATATGCATTGTTGTCAAAGGTCTTTGGACAAAGGACAAATGTATGTGGGTCCTATAATTTAGGAGGTTCTCGCCACGTAATGGTATCGAGCAATCGTTACAAAGTTTTTGTGGTATTGGTTTACAAAAACTTCAAAATGATTTGGGATGACTAAATTTAACTTGATTAATTTGGTCCAAATTGCTTTCGACTTGTCTTATTTCTTTCTCACCATTCCTTATTTGATTAAAAGGGTCTTGTGTGGTGGAGTAGTAATCTTACTATGCCCTGTATAAAAAAATGTTGTTTATGTGCATTATAAACTTTGATGTTTTTGTTCGTAAGAACGATTCATGCATCATGAATAATTCACTCGTTACTTCCTTCACCTCTTAGTCTGGAGTTGAGTAGTGAGTCTGGTTTGAGGAATATAATCCATCATAGCTACTCTTTAGACTTTGATCAAGTGGTCTTACTTGGATTAAATTGGTTTCCTACAGTATGGCTCGTGCCAAGATGACGCCCCGTAAGTCCACTGGACCCAAAGGAGTTCCTCATCACCAACTTGCCCCTAGAAACGATGGTGCTAGCAGTAGTAGTTCTAGGCCTGATCCCCAAGCAGAGATACAAAGAATTTCTATAGAATTAGCACAAGCTACTAGAGATAGGGCTTTGGATGCTATACAGGTAGGAGAATTACAGGATCAATTGAGGCATCTCACCACCGCACACATGAACTGCGAAAGTATATTAGTTCGTATGGTGGAGGGACGAAATGAGGCTTGGCAGAGGGAAAATGTAGCTAGAGCTAGAACTCATGAGCTAGAGTTCTATGTAGAAGATTTAGAAGAACATAATACCTATCTACATGAGGAAGTGCATAGGCTTAGCAATCTACTAAACCCGAATCATGAGGCTCAAGTCGATGCCATGGACCCGTGTGTCATCCTTGCCAATGATAGCGAATCGGAAGAGGAAGAAGAAGAAGATCCCAAGAATTAGTAATGATCAATGAAAATGATGATGAAGGCGGTAATAATTCCGGAATGGATACCGAAGCACGAAGTTTGAAGTAATCACGTAAAAGAGTAGAGTTGTATAATAGTTAATTATGGTTAGGCTATGTAATCTTGGGAATGAATTGGATGTATCAAAGATAAAAATTGTTATAGATGCTTTGAATAGGACTTTAAGAGTAAGTTTGCACGATAGTAATTCTCAACTTCTCATCCAACTTCCAACCTTAAGAAGATCAGTGGGCCGAGTTTGTGCAACTGCCGTCAAAGAGATTAGAGATATCCCGGTAGTACGTGAATTTCCTGATGTGTTTCCTGAAGATTTACTCGGTCTACCACCTGATAGGGATGTACAGTTTAGCATAGAGTTACAACCTGGAACAGCTCCGATTTCTCGGAGAGCCTATAGAATGCCACCTAAGGAATTGGCCGAGTTGAAGGCTCAGTTACAAGAATTAATTGAGAAGGGGTTTATCCAACCTAGTTCCTCACCTTGGGGATGTCCGACAATTTTTGTGAAAAAGAAAGATGAGACCCTGAGGTTATGTGTTGACTATCGTCCGTTGAATGAAGTGACCATCAAGAATAAGTATCCATTACCTCAGATAGATTGCTTTTTTTTGATCGGTTGGCGGAGCCAAAGTTTTTCCAAGATAGATTTGAGATCGAGGGTATCATCAAATCAAGATAAAGCCTGAAGATATTCCCAAAACGACATTTACCACGAGATACGGATTATATGAATACTTGGTGATGTCTTTTGGTTTGACCAATGCTCCAGCTCATTTCATGTATTTGATGAACTCAGTATTCATGCCTGAGCTAGACAAGTTTGTAGTGCTATTTATAGATGATATACTAGTATATTCCAAGAATAAGACAGAACATGCAGAACACCTCAGAATTGTTCTGACTCGTTTGAGAGAACATCAATTGTATGCTAAGTTCAACAAGTGTGATTTTTGGCTTAAGGAAGTGCAATTTCTTGGACATGTTTTGTCAGCTGAAGGAGTTGCAGTTGATCCCAGCAAAGTGAGGGATGTGCTTGATTGGAAATCGCCAACCACAGTTCAACAAGTTCGGAGTTTTCTTGGATTGGCGGGGTATTACCGTCGGTTTATTCTAGATTTCTCTAAAGTATCAAAGTCCATAACTGAATTGTTGAAGAACCAAGTCAAGTTTGTCTGGTCATCAGATTGTGAAGAGGCTTTCCAGACATTAAAAAGGTTGTTGACTACTGCACCAGTGTTAGCTCAACCTAATATCGAGAAGCCATTTGATGTTTATTGTGATGCTTCAGGTATTGGTATTGGATGTGTGTTGATGCAAGAAGGCCGAGTCATTGCCTATGCGTCTAGGCAACTTAAGCAACATGAAGAACACTATCCTACTCATGATTTGGAGTTAGCAGCTGTGGTTCATGCTCTAAAGATTTGGCGGCATTACCTGCTTGGTAATACGTGCCATATGTATACAGACCACAAGAGCTTAAAGTATATCTTTACTCAGTCAGAGTTGAACATGCGACAAAGAAGAGGGTTAGAACTGATTAAGGATTATGATTTGGAAGTACATTATCACCCTGGTAAAGCAAATGTAGTTGCAGCTGCTCTCAGTCGCAAAAGTTATTGTAATTGTCTGGCAGTGAAAACAATGAGTTTGACTTTATGTCAAGAAATGGAAAAGTTGAATATAGAAGTAATTCAACAAGGAAGTTTGACCAACATAATTGTAGAAGCCACTATTCGAGATCAAGTTATTGCTGCTCAGAAGGAAAACAAGGGTATAGCCCATATCAAGGAAAGAGTCGAGAATGGAAAAGCAGAATGCTTCAGCATAGATGATAAAGATGTGTTGTGGTTCAAGGATCGCCTGGTGGTACCAAAGGTTCCTGAGTTGCGACAATCAATTCTAGAGGATGCACATGCTACTAGGTTATCTATCCATCCGGGAAGTAACAAGATGTACCATGACTTGAAGCAAAGATTCTGGTGGACTAAAATGAAAATAGAGATTGCTAGATATATAGCAAAGTGTGATACTTGTCAAAAGGTGAAAGCTATACATTTGAGGTCCTATTTGGTGAATTACAACCATTGCCTATTCCATCTTGGAAGTGGGAGGACATAAGTATGGATTTTATTGTTGGTCTACCCAAGACATCAAAGGGATTTGACTCAAGATGGGTTATTGTAGATCGACTCACTAAATCAAAGACATTTTCTTCAAAGTCAAGACAATATATCCTACGATCCAATATGCCAAAATGTACTTAGCAAGAATCATGAGTTTGCATGGAGTACCCAAGACTATAGTGTCGAGATAGGGGTACACAGTTTGTCTCCGACTTTTGGAAACACTTACATGCTTCATTGGGTACTAAACTTCAGATAGTATGACTTATCATCCGAGGTGATGGATGAATTTGAAAAGAGTCAATCAAGTGCTTGAAGATATGTTAAGGTGTTGTGTCCTTAATTATTCCAACAAGTGGGACGAATGCTTACCTTTGGCCGAGTTCTCATATAACAATAGTTATCAGAAAGCATTAGAATGGCTCCATTTGAAGCACTCTATGGGTCAGAGGTGCAGAACATCGCCGAGTTGAGTTGAGTCCTGAGAAAGAAGATTCTTTGGAGTTGACCTTGTGAAAGAAACGGAAGACAAGGTTAAGCAAATACAAAGTAATTTGAAAATAGCTCAGATCCCCGCCAAAAGAGTTATGCGGATAGACGATACGGAGACCATTGGTATTCAACAAAGGAGATTTTGTATATCTGAAAGTATCACCAATGAAGGAGTTAACCGTTTTGGTGTTAAAGGAAAGTTGGCACCCGATACATTGGACCATTTCAAATTTTGGAGAGATATGGAAAAGTGGCCTATCGCTTGAAATTACCAGAACATTTATCAGCTGTACATGATGTGTTCCATGTGTCTCAGTTAAAGAAGTGCCTCCGAGTGCCTGAGCGGAATGTTGAAGTTGAAGGAGTGGAACTCGAACCAGATCTGACTTATTCAGAATATCCTATCCGAGTGTTGGATCAGAAAGATCGTGTTACTCGGAGGAGAACAATAAAGTTCTACAAGATACAATGGAATCAACATTCAGAAGAGGAAGCTACTTGGGAATCAGAAGATTACTTGTTAGAAAAGTTTCCAGAGTTTCTAGCGTCAATATAGAATAGAATAATGTTAGTTGAGCTCGGTTGCTTCAAATTGTGTTTTGTAAAAGAACCTCAGTTGTTTTATGGAAAAGTTCTGGATGTTTTTGGATTGTCACATTTCCTTTTCCATTACTTACTCTATGGCTTTGAATCTCGGGGTGAGATTTCTTTTAGGGGGAAGGATTGTAACACCTCGGGTGTTTAAAATACTAAAACCTGACATGTCATCATATGCATTGCAAAGCATTTGGCATTTGGTGAAAACTTTGAGATGCATACACTAAAACAAGTTTATATTCATGTGGTATGTGTTGAATTGTATTGATTGACTCTAGTTCAAAGTTTGTTTGGATTTTGAATTTTTCGAGAAAACCCCGCTTTTCAGCATTTAAATCCTACCCTAAAAATCCATTTCAAAATCTAAGTATAATTTGGGGTTGATCCCAAAAGCAAAAGTGTAGAGCTTGGCAAGTTATGCAAAGTTTGTTTTTGGAGTTTTTCAAGTTGTTTAGAAAATTTTTGAGTAATTCAAAAAGGCGTAATTCGTTAAATTTCCCTATTCAAATTCAAAAGTTCATTTCAAAATCTAGACCGAATTAGGAGATGGTTATAGAAGCAAAGCTGTAGAACTTTTGATTTTGAACAACTTTTGTTTTTGGAGATTTTTGAGTTGTTATGAAAATTTGAGAGTAATTTGTGAATTTTGGCGTATGACAATTTTGTAATTTCGTGAGAAGTGTTCACCGCTTAAGCTACATTGCCGTCGGACCTTCTTCATGCGTTCAAGCGCGTCGTGGCCGTCCTTGATGTCGTTGTTGGCATGGAAACGGCTCGTCGTGGCTTCCTTGAGCTTCGACCGCGCTTATAAGTACCAAGACGTCGTCATCATCGCTGCGTTTTCTTCTTCCTTTGTTTTCACCACCGCCGTTGTCATCGCTCCAACAATCTCGCATCGTCTCCCCGGTATTGTTGCCATCTCGGTAAAGGCCGTCCTAGTTAAAATCTTTTCCTTGCGAATCTAGCCGACTATCATTGGTCGCTTTGAAATTGCCGAGAACTTTGTCCACGTCTTTTTCTTCCTCGAGGTCGAAGAACTTCACCGTCTGGGCGTGGTCATCGTGGCGAGCCCTTCGGTGAGCCGTTGTCTCGTAATCGGTGTACTTACGGCTTCGTTTCGATGTTGTAGTACTTAGTTAGTTGTTGTTTACTCATTTTGATCATCGCGATCGCGGTTTCTCCTCACCGACGATCTTTGCTCGATTTACCATAGTGGTCGGATAGTTCACCGTAGTGGTCGGATAGTTCACCGTAGTGGTCGGATAGTTCACCGTAGTGGTCGGATAGTTCACTGTAGTGGTCGGATAGTTCACCATAGTGGTCGGAGAGTTCACCAAAGTGATCGGTCTTTGGCGTGGTCACATCGATTATGAATATGGTTTGATTAGTTTGGTTTGTAATCAGATCTTTGCGAAGGAAAATTGTATCCAATTTATTAATTTTGCATCCATCATCGAGCATCATGTTTCATATTCCGCATCATGTTAAACATGGCAATGTTACTACATTTAGTAAACGAAGGTGAAACTCGTGGTAGTTAATCAAGTTATGGAGGAGGTTGATCTGTCTGTTGAGGTCGGATCGAAGACTTGTGAACGTCGTCGCAGAGCCGGGACTTTTCCGTCAACGAAGGCAAGCCCGGATGCATACAACTCTACCTTGTGTTTTACAAATTAATTTCGCTTTTGCTTTTCCGTTCTGCATTAAGTGATTAAGAGTTAAGTAAGAGCCTAATTGGTGCATTACCACCCTTGTTATTCCATATTTACCATATTACCGGTTTTGAACTCAGATATGCCTAGTTTTGCTTAGCTATGCGTGAAACGATGAAGTCGGTGACTACCCGCCACCGCAAGTTTTAAATGGAACATTGGTTAATTATGTTAGCATGTGATATGGGAATGTGGAGTAATAAATCTAGACCCAGGCGGACTCGGTGTGTGTGAGCCACAAGACATGGAGGTCTTGTGAGCGGGATCTTTCCTACTGTGGTCGATTAAGGCACGTCCGTTGTTGAATTGCATGAGGTGAGAATTTGTAGTACTAACCACATACTCGGTAAGCCTAAACTTGGCAATTCTATTACGAGAATGGCTACTCGCAAGACCGGGAGTGGAGAGATGGCGGGAATAGCGTGTACCCACATGGCAATAGGGTGGATTGGTGGAGTACTTGTATTCTCGGGTGGCGTGGACCGTTCTTATTTTAGAGGATCCGAGAATAGGTTGGTATATGTAGGTCGGGGACCCGCATATGTCGTGGTGGTCTGGAATCCCGGTGGGTTTATAATCGGTTCGAATCGTCGTTGCTCCTCGGTTATGGAGACTCAACTCACTTTGTTCATCATCGTAGTAATTAATAACTGGAACTTGAGAATGGTTGATGAAGGTGTTGGATATGAAGTTTCATGATCTCATTACGGATCATGTCATCTTTGTATATGATTTTATGAAGTTTAAGCTGTTGAAACAAAGAATTTTGTCAAAGAGCTTTTACATAAAATAACTTTGATTATTGCTAAAACCATACCTTGAATCCTCGAGCCCGCATTCACGAAGTTATCGTTCTTATTTTGGTTAAGTCTTGTTGAGTACTTTTATACTGTGGTTCGTTGACCCTTGTTGCGAGTGAGCCTCATGAGCAGATCTGTTTTGGATCGTCTTTGCATGATGATTGTACCTTGTGATGACGTTGAGAAGTATCAGTGTGTGGCCCTTAAGGTAAGCAGCCTCATTGTGTGTTTTGTATTATATTATAATGCCGCTCCACTACTTTAGTTTGTATTAATATCGAACTTAGTTGTACGGTTTGAAACAAATGGTTTGTAAACTATGTTATTGTAAGTCTTCCGCTACTTTTACTCTGATGTGTCTATTTGAATAAACTGTTGTAATAATTCAATGACTCTGTAACGTGATCCTGCTCGGAAATCGTGGATGATTCGAGGTTCCCCGAGGACACCCGACAGACTTCTTAAGTTACCAGGAACATATGCATTGTTGTCAAAGGTCTTTGGACAGTGACAAATGTATGTGGGTCCTATAATTTAGGAGGTTCTGCCACAGAAACACTTGAGCATACAACGCTGGTACGTTGCCCCAGCGTTGTTCGGACCGAACGGCATTGAGACGTAGCAGAATGATCTGAAGGGGGTGATGAAAGATGTTGCGAGCTGGTCAGACTCTTTCATCATGATTTGATGGTAGGCAGAGTACGCATCAAGGAAGCGGAGGGTTCGCACCCCGAGGTAGAGTCAACTATTTGGTCTATGCGTGGCAAAGGAAACGGATCCTTTGGGCATGCCTTATTGAGACCCGTATAGTCAACACACATCATCCACTTCTCGCTCTTCTTTCGTACAAGAACGGGATTGGCTAACCACTCTGCATGGTATACTTCCTTGATGAACCCGGCTGTCGAAAGTTTCGCTATCTCTTCACTGATGGCCTTGCATTTCTCCTCATTGAAGCGACGTAGGCGTTGCTTCACCGGCTTGGAGCCTGGGTGGATCTTCAAGGTATGCTCGGTGACCTCCCTCGGAATGCCTAGCATATCCGAGGGTTTTCACGGAAAGATGTCTTTGTTGCCGCTGAGGAAGTCGACGAGCGTGTTTTCCTATTTGGAGGAAAGCGTGGTAACAATACGCACCGTTTTACCCTCGGTGCTCTTGGGGTCTACGAGGACTTCTTTAGAGCCCTCTGCCGACTTGAAATACCTGGTCGACTTCTTGGCATCGGGCGCTTCTTTGGTGACCTCCTCCCTGAGTTCAGCGAGCTCCCTAGAGGCGACGATCGCTGCGGCATGACCGCAACACTCGACCTCGCACTCATAGGCAAGCTGGAAGGAGGTGCCGACGGTGATGACCCCGTGGGGGCCCGACATTTTTAGCTTGAGGTATGTATAGTTGGGGACGGCCATGAACTTTGCATAGCATGGACGTCCCAGGATGGCGTGGAAGGTTCTGGGGAACCCAACCACCTCGAAGGTGAGGGTTTCAGTCCTATAATTGAACTGATCCCTGAAGGTAATGGACAGTTCGATCTGCCCAAGTGGCATGGCCTACTTCCCGGGCACGATGCCGTGGAAAGGTGCTCGGGTTGGACGGAGGCGCGTCCGATCGACGCCCATCTCATCGAGCATCTTGGCGTACATGATGTTGAGGTCGCTGCCTCTATCTATCAGTACTTTGGTGAGCCGCTTCAGGCCAATGATCAGGTCGACCATGAGCAGATATCTTCCCGGGTGCGGGACGCTATCCGGATGGTTGATCCGATCAAAGGTTATGGTAGACTCTGACCACCGGAGGAAGGGAGGTGTGGTCGGTTTGGCCGTGTAGACCTCACGGCGTGCGACCTTCTGACGACGTTTGGAGTCGTAGGCTGCTGATCCTCTGAAGATCATAAGGCAGCCATCCGGCATTGGAAATGCATCGTCCTTCTCCTTGGCGTCATCTACGGTGGGGGCAGGGCCCTTTCCGTGCTCCCCTTTGTTGGAGCCTCCAGACAAGAACCGCCGCATGAGGCTGTGGTCCTTGAGCAGATGCTTAACCGAGAAGGCATGGTTCGGGCACGGCCCCTTGAGTAATTTTTTGAAGTGGTTCGGAGTGCTCTCCGTGAGCTTTCGACCACCCTTACGGTCAGCAGCGGCCATGAGCGAGTCCTCGCGCCATTGCTTCTTGTTCTTCCATTTGGCGGAACGATTGGAGGTGCCTTCGCCAGCACCCTCATCCCGCCTTGCCTTGTCCTCGAGACGATCAAAGATCGCTCTGACCGTTTCTTCTCCTGAGGCATGGCTGGTGGCGATGTCTAGGAGTTTGTTGGTGGTTCATTGCCCTTGCGTCCCAGCTTATGAACCAAAGACTCGCAGGTAGTCTTGGACAGGAAGGCTCCTATAACGTCGGCATCGGCGATGTTAGGGATCTCGTTGCACTACTGGAAGAAGCGTCGGATGTACCCCCGAAGGGTCTCGCTAGCCTTCTGGCGGTAGTTCTTGAGGTTCCATGGCTTCCTAGGGCGCTTGTATGTGCCCTGGAAGTTCCCCACAAAGATCTCCTTTAGATCCGCCCAACTCTGGATTGCGTTGGATGGCAGGTGTTCCAACCATGCTCATGCCAAATCGGCTAAGAACAGTGGAAGGTTGCAGATAATAAAGTCGTCATTATCCGCACCACCAGCTTGGCTGGCAAGCCGATAGTCTTTGAGCCATAATTTGGGGTTTGTTTCCCCAAAGTACTTTAGGATATGGGTTGGTGGCCGGTACCTTGGTGGGAAGGCAGTGTTGAGGATGTGCCGGGCGAAGGCCTAAAGGTCCGGCAGGCCGGGGCTCGGGCTCTGGTCCTCACCGCTGTCATAGCGTCTACCATGATGAGGATGATAGCCGTGGTTGCGTCCGAGACGCTGATGTACCAGGACCACGGCGCGCTGCCTGCCGCCTTGTGGTGCTTGATGGACTGACGCATCCCTAGCGGGGCGCGCTGAGGGCGTGCGCTGGCTGGTGTCGAGCTCGCTTCGCCGAGACAATGAGCTTTCTTGCTGCTGTGCCGCCGCACGCTTGAGCAGCGTGTGAATCTCACAGTGGCCCTGATGATCCTCGAGCATCGCGGCCTCTGGAAGGCCAAGGAGCAAGGCCGTCGTGCGCGGCAATGTTCTGGCTTGCCTGGGCGAAGCGAGGAAGGGCTTCATCATCGGCGATGATCCTCCAGTTTACATCGCGGGCCATGACACATGCGCGCCCACCATCTCCGAGGCGTTCAATCTCTCGATTGAGCTCCGCACACTCCTGCACAAGCTGGAGTCGTGCTTCCTCAATCTCCCGCTATCGGGCTTTCAGTTGCTCCACCCCTATGCGAGGTGGGGTTGCTGTCTCCCGTTCAGTTTCGTCGCCGAGGTTGCCCGCCGAGGTAGCCTCCTCCGTGGGGACGCTTTCGATGTGTCCCTCGGGGGTACCCATCATGAAGCATTCCCAGGAGGGGTGATGGCTCCCCCTGCTAGAGTCAGCCAGAGGACGACCCGGCTCCTCTGTGAGGAGGTTGTGGAGGGATTTTGTAACGTGTTCGATCACCCCCATGAATTCATTGTTCGCAGGCGGTAGGACCATGCGTCGTGCCACAAAGTGGCTTCCGGTCGTCGTAGCATTGCGGAGACCGAACGGAAGCGCTATCGGGGCGCTCCATATGTGGTGTTCCAGAGAGAGGGACCCTCCTTCAGAAAACCATGACAATTCATTAGCGTTGGAAGGGGTGAGGCATCGCTGGTCCTCCCTGGACTGCTGGGGTCTAAGGGAGACACCGAGCTGGCGCTCAAGCCTTTCGTGGTTGAGGCCAATGTAGGGGAGAGACTGGATGGCGCGTGAGCCAATGCCAACTCTCCTCCCACCGTGATGATGAAGTCTAGGTTCCCAAAGCGCCCGTGTGCACCTGGGACCCAGCTGATACCGTGGCAAGCCATCCATGGCCTGATGTTTAACATCGGAATGCGCAAAGGTCCCCTACCTGGTGCACCAACTGTCGGTGTTTCGAGTAAACACCAACTAGTAAATTTATATTTGTTGCATGTTAGGCCCGGATGGTGTGCTAAAGGACACAAGGTTTATACTGATTTGGGCAGAATATCTCTACGTCCAGTTTGCTGCTGCTCATGTTATTAGCACTAAAAAAGGTTTGTAGTAGGGGGTACAAACGGTCGAGAGAGGGACAGGTCCCAAGTCTCGGATGGAAAGGTCGAAAGGGCGCTGAGAGCTTGGTTGCTACTCAGCTGTGTGTGTGATATGTGTCGAATTGACCCACCCCTTAGTGGGGTGCCCTACCTCACTTTTATAGACCAAGGGAGAGTAGGGATTACAGATGAGAGAAAGAGGAAAAACCAGAGGTAGAGAAGGCCCTTCGCAGGTGCTGGGTCTTCCTTTTCCCTTGAGCCTACCTTGCTGACATGGCAGACGGTGCTAGGGATAGCACGTTCGCTGATCCTGATAGGGCCGTGCTCTGGCTTCGTTCAGTAAGTGGTCATGTCCCATCCTACTCCGACGGACGGTGTGGCCTGCCAAGGTGCCGAGCCATGACTGTAACATCCCAGATGTTAAAAAGTAATTAAGAAATTAATCATGTCATCATTATGCATAATCATCAAGCATCAAGTTATTAATGCATTTCATGTTTAATTTATAGCATGTAAATGTTGTTTATAAAGTGTTTTATATGTTACATGAAATAATGTCAATAATGGTGATTATATAGCTTTGTGAATTTTTGGTGTAAAAATCTCCTAAAACAAGTTTACTTTTATGTTGTATGTGTTGAGTGGAATGGTTTGAATCAAGTTTGAAATCTTGGATTTTAATTTGAATTTTCGAAAAACCCGATTTCTAGCAATTAATTTTATCCCGGAAAACCCATTTCAAAATCAAAGCACATTTTGGGTTTGGGCCTTAAAGCAAAAGTGTAGAGCTTGTCGAGTTGTACAAAGTTTGTTTTGGAGTTTTCAAAGTTGTTTAGTAAAATTTGAAGTAATTTGAAAAGGCATAATTCTTTAAATGTCCCGTTTTGAATTCAAATTTGCATTTCAAAATGTAGGCCGAATTTGGGTATGGTTACAAAAGCAAAGTTGTAGAACTTTTAATTTTGAACAACTTTTATTTTTGGAGATTTTTGAGTTGTTATACAAATTTGGGAGTAATTTGGGTTTCAAAACTAGTGGCGATTCTGTAATTCCGGTGAAAAAGACTGCAGGCATGTGGCGACACCTCACCGACCATGCGAGCTTCTTCCGGCTTCCAGCGCGACCGTGGCCGCCCTCGGCGTCTGGTCTTGCGGAGAAGACTCCTACGTGGTTTCCTCTTGCTTCTGGCCGTCTTTTTTATAGCTTGTCTGCCGCCGCCGTTCTCCTCCTTTTCATTTCCTTTGTTCGTGCCGTCGTCGTCGTCCATTCATTCTTGCGTGAACACCACCTCCATCGCTCATCCTCTCGCCGATTTGAGTACTGAAAGCTTCGCCACATCCATGCGCAAAGCACTTTGACTCGCTCCCGCCGTCCAATTTCGCCGAAGTCATCGCCGAGCCGTCTTCTTCCTCGCGGTCCGTCCGTCATGGCCGTCGAGCTCGCTTCTCCCGGCTGTGGGCCGGCCTATTCCATTGCTCTCTCATCTGTCTCTCTCTTGTTTTGCGCTTACCTTTGTGCCGTGATGCTCGCAAGCAAGTCGGTTGCTCGTCTTATCAACAGGGCACGTCGAGGCTCCCCTCTGGCGCCGTCTTTGCTCGCCGCCGAAATGCAGCGGGCTCGCGTGGCTGTGAGTCATCACGGGCCACCTCCCGGCCGAGTCATGCGGTCATCCTCGAGCTCGCCGCCGCCACCCGTCGCTCGACCACCCTTCAATTGCCGCCACGAGCATCACCGGCCGGAAATCGTGTCTCTCCGGCGCCCTCTGCTCGAAAATCGCGACCAGGACTTCGTCTTCAAATTCGAGATTTGTGAGGGTCTTTTTCGTGAACCAGTAGACTCATGTGAATAGTCTTTGTTTGGACCTGTTTGCTTTGAAATCGGCTGGAACTTTGAAAATTCATAGTAATTCATAGGAAATTCGTATAATAGCAAATGAGGACTTTTTGGAATCCTTGTGAAATTGTCTATGCAGTAGATCTATAATATGGCATGTTTTAGTTTAAAGTTTTAGCTGCAAAAATAGATTTGTGCAGTAGGGTTTTAATGCTAGTTGAATTTGTTATTTTTCATAACTGCATATCTAGGGCTCCAAATGAAGTGAAATTTTTGTGGCATGCTACTCATGTGATAGTTGATGTGTGGTAAAAATTTCATGAGTATTGGATGAAGTATGAGTGAGTTTTTGGTTTATCTCGCTCTCACATGATTTCTTGCAATAGCAAATTGTCTTTTTCATCGAGGCAGCTATACTTATGCAAATGGTATGAAATTTGTATAGTAGACTATTGAGATGATATGTGATCCACTGTAATTTTTGTAGAAGTTATGGTGCATTTTTGGTATATGTTCATAAATACACCTTGATGTCTAAATAAATTAAGAAATGCTTTAAGAAAATTTATTTAGAGGTGAGCACCATGCTTTCTGGTGTTCTTTAGTCATGTGTGAAATGTTGGTAAAGTTGGTTTTGCCCAATTATGTGTTTGCAACATAAGTTAATAATTATTTTCTTGCAATTGTTGTTTCGGGACAGTTTTTGGGACTGTTTGGATTACCTCATGATAATGATGTTTTTCGAGAAACTTGTTAATAACAAAGTTGTAGATAATTCATGTATCTAGCTGCTGTTAAAATTTGGTGGTATTTGGCCTTGTGGTTTGTGAGTTATGCCTGTTTAAAGTTGGGTTTCAGAAATAGCTGCTCTCTGTCATTCGGGGACCAGTTTCGGTAAATGGATATATTTGGCTTAGTTAATTTGAGAATCATGCTAAGATGATTAAAGATGAATTGTAGAAGATTTTATAAGCTTTCCAGAATGTCTTGTTGCATGGCTTTTGGATTTGTAGAACTCTAGTTATGATCCAAACATGAAGCTATTGTTTCCAGTCCCGAAATAGACATATGCTAGTTGTGGTTGTTTACTCCATGTGTTGCTAAGTGTGGTTTATGCCCTTGTTGATGGTGAAGTTATGATACTTGTGACCTTGTTAAACTGGTGTCATGCTTGATGTGCTTGCTCTCTGTAGTTAGTTGTATGATGTTAGTTAAATAGCTATTGGTGTCTATGTTTTGCATAATCTTGTGTTTGTCTTGAATGCTTATGTGATGCATCTTGTGTTATCATTCATCACATTCATATACATGCATCTTGCATCTCATTTAGATACGCTAGATGAACCACGTGAAGGATGTGATGTGAAGCTGAGCTCGAAGTTTGGGTTTGGTGGATTTATCCCGAAGATGGAAGGACTAAGCAAGTACTAGGACCGGAGATGTCACCAAGATGATGAAAGCTAACTGAACTGACTTGTGTCGGATCGAAGGCAAGCCCCGGATGCATTTAAACCCTACCTTGTGTTTTACAAATTGATTTCGCTTTTGCTTTCATATACTGCATTAAGTGATTAGGAGTTAAGTGAAAACCTAATTGATGCATGACCAACCTTGTTTTCCTTATCTACCTTGTTAACCGTTTTAATTCATATATGGCTAGTTATGCTTAGTCATGCTTAGATAAATAATGGTCGGGTGATTACCTGTCACCTGCGAGTTTTAAATGGAACTTTGGTTACTTATGTTATCATGTGATATGGTAATGTGGAGTAATAAATCTAGACCGAGGCGGACTCGGTAGGTGTGTGAGCCACAAGACACGGTAATGTCTTGTGAGCGGGTTCTTTCACTTGTGTCGATTAAGGTCCGTACCACAGTGAACTGCGTGCGGTGAGACTTTGTAGTACTAACCACATACTCCGTAAGCCTTAACTTGGCTATTCTATTACGAGAATGGCTACTCGCAAGCCTTTGGGAGTGGAGAGATGGATGGGAATAGCGTGTACCCACGTGGCAATGGGGTGGAGTGTGGAGATCAGATTCTCGGGTGGCGGACCCGTTCTTGTTTTAGAGGATCCGAGGGTAGGTTGGTATATGTAGGTCGGGGACCTACATATGTCGTGTGGTCTGGAATTCCCAATTGGGTTTATAATCGGTTCGAATAAATCGTCGTTGCTCCTCGGTTATGGAGACTCACTTCTCTGTTCATCATCGTAGTATTAATAATGGAACTCGAGAATGGTTCGAGAAAGTGTTGGATATGAAGTTTCATGATCTTAATACGGATCGTGTCGACTTTGTATATGATCTTATGAGATTTTAAATATTGATACAAAGAATTTTGTTAAAGTGCTTTTACGCATAAAAGAACTTTGATTATTGCTAAAGCCATACCTTGAATCCACGAGCCTGCATTCCGAGTCTTATCGGTTTTATTTCGGTTAAGTCTTGTTGAGTACTTTCGTACTCGTGGTTCGATTGACCCTTGTTGCGAGGTGAGGCTCATGAGCAGATCTATTTTGGATCGTCTTTGCATTTGTTGTTCGATCCATGATGACGATAAGTAATGTGTGGCCCTTAGGCGGAGGCAAATGATATTTGTGTGTTTTGTAATATATTATAATTCCACTCCCCTACTTTGGTTTGTATTAATAATCGAACTTAGTTTGTAAGGTTTGAAATAAATGTTTTGTAAACTAAGTTATTGTAAGACTTCCGTTGATTTACTCTGGTGTAGATATTTGAATAAATGTTGTAATCTGCAATGACTCAGTAATGTGATCTGCGCCGAAAAATCGTGGATGATTCGGGGTTCCCCATGGACACCCGACAGTCTTCTTAAGTTATCGGTAACATATGCATAAATGTCAAAGGTCGTTGGACAGTGACAGGTGCATGTGGGCCCTATAATTTAGGAGGTTCTGCCACAGAATGGTATCAGAGCGATCGTTACAAAGTCTTTGTTGTATTGATTTACAAAAACTTCAAAATGATTTGGGACAAATCTATTTAACTTGTTAATTTGGTCCAAATTGCTTCCGGCTTATCTGATTCATTCCTCCCATTCCTTATTTGATTAAAAAGGCTTTGTGTGATGGAGTAGTAATCTTATTATGCCCTATATAATTAGAACTATTGTTTATGTACTTTATGAGCTTTGGTGTTTAAAGTTTCGTACGGACGATTCATGCATCATGTCATTAATGAAACACTGCATATGCTCTAGTTATAAGTATTCATATGAAGTTGAAATATAATGATGTTTAAAACTTCCTCCTTTCATTTTGAGAATGGCTATTACTTGTTATAGCTATTTTTGTCCCAATGAATTTGGTCATGTACCAAGCTTTGCCAGTAAACCACTCCTTGCTTATTTTTGCTCATAAGTTCTACATCATTTGGAACTTTTGATGCACTTTAATTTTCCCCATCTACTCAATGTTGAAACTTGGGACTAATCCTTGAATTCTTCAACCTATGCATGTGTTATGTCTTGGTTTCTCCAAATGCAACACATGTTAGTTCCTTGATCTTGCTAGCTTAACAAGTGTTACTTGTGAGTTACTTTAGTTGTGACCTATGGTGTGGTGCCATGATCCGTGATTTACGGTGCCGCGTCGAAACACAGGGTCTCCTGTGGACTGCATCCATAAGGAAATCTGCTTTGGGCGCTCATTTGGTATCGAGGTCTCACGGTCATGATCCATTATAGCTCTACAATTAATGTGATTCACTCATCTTGGAACTTTCATTTGGAATTCGTGTTCCATCATTCCATTGAAATTACTAAATCCTTTGTCCCTTACAAGCTGTCTTTTGATCTCGTTGTAATCTCAAAACCCACCCTTGTTTTCGAACAACTTGAAAGTTAATGTGTTTGACACATTTCCTTTTCCACTACTCAACCCAACGCTTTTAAGACTCTTTAAATCTCGGGACGAGATTTCTTTAAGGGGAAGGATTGTAACATCCAGATGTTAAAAAGTAATTAAGAAATTAATCATGTCATCATTATGCATAATCATCAAGCATCAAGTTATTAATGCATTTCATGTTTAATTTATAGCATGTAAATGTTGTTTATAAAGTGTTTTATATGTTACATGAAATAATGTCAATAATGGTGATTATATAGCTTTGTGAATTTTTGGTGTAAAATCTCCTAAAACAAGTTTACTTTTATGTTGTATGTGTTGAGTGGAATGGTTTGAATCAAGTTTGAAATCTTGGATTTTAATTTGAATTTTCGAAAAACCACGATTTCTAGCAATTAATTTTATCCCGGAAAACCCATTTCAAAATCAAAGCACATTTTGGGGTTGGGCCTTAAAGCAAAAGTGTAGAGCTTGTCGAGTTGTACAAAGTTTGTTTTGGAGTTTTCAAAGTTGTTTAGTAAAATTTGAAGTAATTTGAAAAGGCATAATTCTTTAAATGTCCCGTTTTGAATTCAAATTTGCATTTCAAAATGTAGGCCGAATTTGGGTATGGTTACAAAAGCAAAGTTGTAGAACTTTTAATTTTGAACAACTTTTATTTTTGGAGATTTTTGAGTTGTTATACAAATTTGGGAGTAATTTGGGTTTCAAAAACTAGTGGCGATTCTGTAATTCGGTGAACAGCGATACCCATGGGGCGACACCTCCCGGCATGAGCTTCTTCGCTTCCAGCGCTGATTGTGGGCGCCCTCGGCGTCGTCTTTGGGCGGAGAAGACTCCTACGTGGTTTCCTCTTGCTTCTGGCCGTCTTTTTTATAGCTTGTGTTGTCGCCGTTCTCCTCCTTTTCATTTCCTTTGTTCGCCGTCGCCGTCGTCCATTCTGCTTGGTGAACACCACCTCCATCGCTCATCCTCTGGCCGATTTGAGCGCTGTTGAAAGCTTCGCCACATCCATGCGCAACACTTTGACTCGCTCCCGCCGTCCAATTTCGTCGAAGTCATCGTGAGCCGTCTTCTTCCTCGCGGCCGTCCGTCATGGCCGCCGAGCTCGCCTCTCCATTGTGGCCGGCCTATTAAAATTTGCTCTCTCGCATCGTCTCTCTCTTGTTTTGCGCTTACCTTTGTGCCGTGATGCTCTAAAGCAAGTCGGTTGCTCGTCTTATCAACAGGCACGCCGAGGCTCCCTACCGCCGTCTTTGCTCATGCAGCCAAGCCGCGGGCTCGCGCGGGCAGTCATCACGGGCCACCTCCGGCCGAGCTGCGGTCATCCTCGAGCTCGCCTCGCCACCCCGTCGCTTCGACCACCCCTTCAATTGCCGCCACGAGCATCACCGCCGAAATCGTGTCTCTCCGGCGTCCTCCTCTGCTGAAAATCGCGACCAGGGACTTCGTCTTCAAATTCGAGATTTGTGAGGGTCTTTTTCGTGAACCGTAGACTCATGTGAATAGTCTTTGTTTGGACTGTTTGCTTTGAAATCGGCTGGAACTTTGAAAATTCATAGTAATTCATAGGAAATTCGTATAATAGCAAATGAGGACTTTTTGGAATCCTTGTGAAATTGTCTATGCAGTAGATCTATAATATGGCATGTTTTAGTTTAAAGTTTTAGCTGCAAAAATAGATTTGTGCAGTAGGGTTTTAATGCTAGTTGAATTTGTTATTTTTCATAACTGCATATCTAGGGCTCCAAATGAAGTGAAATTTTTGTGGCATGCTACTCATGTGATAGTTGATGTGTGGTAAAAATTTCATGAGTATTGGATGAAGTATGAGTGAGTTTTTGGTTTATCTCGCTCTCACATGATTTCTTGCAATAGCAAATTGTCTTTTCATCGAGGCAGCTATACTTATGCAAATGGTATGAAATTTGTATAGTAGACTATTGAGATGATATGTGATCCACTGTAATTTTTGTAGAAGTTATGGTGCATTTTTGGTATATGTTCATAAATACACCTTGATGTCTAAATAAATTAAGAAATGCTTTAAGAAAATTTATTTAGAGGTGAGCACCATGCTTTCTGGTGTTCTTTAGTCATGTGTGAAATGTTGGTAAAGTTGGTTTTGCCCAATTATGTGTTTGCAACATAAGTTAATAATTATTTTCTTGCAATTGTTGTTTTGGGACAGTTTTGGGACTGTTTGGATTACCTCATGATAATGATGTTTTTCGAGAAACTTGTTAATAACAAAGTTGTAGATAATTCATGTATCTAGCTGCTGTTAAAATTTGGTGGTATTTGGCCTTGTGGTTTGTGAGTTATGCCTGTTTAAAGTTGGGTTTCAGAAATAGCTGCTCTCTGTCATTCGGGGACCAGTTTCGGTAAATGGATATATTTGGCTTAGTTAATTTGAGAATCATGCTAAGATGATTAAAGATGAATTGTAGAAGATTTTATAAGCTTTCCAGAATGTCTTGTTGCATGGCTTTTGGATTTGTAGAACTCTAGTTATGATCCAAACATGAAGCTATTGTTTCCAGTCCCGAAATAGACATATGCTAGTTGTGGTTGTTTACTCCATGTGTTGCTAAGTGTGGTTTATGCCCTTGTTGATGGTGAAGTTATGATACTTGTGACCTTGTTAAACTGGTGTCATGCTTGATGTGCTTGCTCTCTATAGTTAGTTGTATGATGTTAGTTAAATAGCTATTGGTGTCTATGTTTTGCATAATCTTGTGTTTGTCTTGAATGCTTATGTGATGCATCTTGTGTTATCATTCATCACATTCATATACATGCATCTTGCATCTCATTTAGATACGCTAGATGAACCACGTGAAGGATGTGATGTGAAGCTGAGCTCGAAGTTTGGGTTTGGTGGATTTATCCCGAAGATGGAAGGACTAAGCAAGTACTAGGACCGGAGATGTCACCAAGATGATGAAAGCTAAGCTGAATCGACTTTGTGTCGGATCGAAGGCAAGCCCGGATGCATTTAAACCCTACCTTGTGTTTTACAAATTGATTTCGCTTTTGCTTTCATATACTGCATTAAGTGATTAGGAGTTAAGTGAAAACCTAATTGATGCATGACCAACCTTGTTTTCCTTATCTACCTTGTTAACCGTTTTAATTCATATATGGCTAGTTATGCTTAGTCATGCTTAGATAAATAATGGTCGGGTGATTACCTGTCACCTGCGAGTTTTAAATGGAACTTTGGTTACTTATGTTATCATGTGATATGGTAATGTGGAGTAATAAATCTAGACCGGGCGGACTCGGTGTGTGTGAGCCACAAGACCTGGTAATGTCTTGTGAGCGGGTTCTTTCCGCCTGTGTCGATTAAGGTCCGTACCGTTGGTGAACTGCGTGCGGTGAGACTTTGTAGTACTAACCACATACTCCGGTAAGCCTTAACTTGGCTATTCTATTACGAGAATGGCTACTCGCAAGACCGGGAGTGGAGAGATGGCGGAATAGCGTGTACCCACGTGGCATGGCAATGGAGTGTGGAGATCTTGTATTCTCGGGTGGCGTGGACCCATTCTTGTTTTAGAGGATCCGAGGGTAGGTTGGTATATGTAGGTCGGGGACCTACATATGTCGTGGTGGTCTGGAATTCCATTTGGGTTTATAATCGGTTCAATCGTCGTTGCTCCTCGGTTATGGAGACTCACTTCTCTGTTCATCATCGTAGTATTAATAAGCGGAACTCGAGAATGGTTCGAGAAAGTGTTGGATATGAAGTTTCATGATCTTAATACGGATCGTGTCACTTTGTATATGATCTTATGAGATTTTAAATATTGATACAAAGAATTTTGTTAAAGTGCTTTTACATAAAAGAACTTTGATTATTGCTAAAGCCATACCTTGAATCCTCGAGCCACGCATTCCCGAGTCTTATCAGTTTTATTTCGGTTAAGTCTTGTTGAGTACTTTTCATTACTCGTGGTTCGATTGACCCTTGTTGCGTGTGAGGCTCATGAGCAGATCTGTTTTGGATCGTCCGCATGATTTGTTGTTGAAGGCGATGACGATAAGTAATGTGTGGCCCTTGGGCAGGGCAGCGATATTTGTGTGTTTTGTAATATATTATAATTCCACTCCCCTACTTTGGTTTGTATTAATAATCAAACTTAGTTTGTAAGGTTTGAAATAAATGTTTTGTAAACTAAGTTATTGTAAGACTTCCGTTGATTTACTCTGGTGTAGATATTTGAATAAATGTTGTAATACTGCAATGACTCTGTAATGTGATCCTGCTCGGAAATCGTGGATGATTCGGGGTTCCCCGCGGACACCCGACAGTCTTCTTAAGTTATCGGTAACATATGCATAAATGTCAAAGGTCGTTGGACAGTGACAGGTGCATGTGGGCCCTATAATTTAGGAGGTTCTGCCACAATGACCCTACGGGGAGCAGACAGGGTAGTAACCATACGTTCGACACTGTAGGTGATGTGAGTTCCCTCCTGAATCACAGTGGTTGTCATATGCTTGTGTCAGGATCCGTGTCCAAGGGCAGATGGCGGCGCCCACAACACTGTAAGATAAAAGTCGGCGCCTACAACACTGTTTGGGATCTATCATGCCTAGAAGGGCTTAAAGCGCCCGTCCCATCGTATCCTAATGGTACTTTCCTACAGGCATGTAGGGCATGGTCCTCAGAACTGCAGTTGACTAGTGTCCTATCCTACCATGTCCTCGTCATTATGAAGGAGCAGGGTGCAGTCGTCGGGCGAGGCAGAGCTTGTCCCGGGACATTGGGCAAGGCGGAGCCAGCCCTCGGGCGTCAGGTGAGGCGGAGCCTGCCCTCAGACGTCGAGCGAGGTGGAGTCCAACCCTCGGGGGTCGGGCGAGGTGGAGCCAGTCCTCGGTCGTCGAGCGAGGCGGAGCCAGCCCTCAGACGTTGAGCGAGGCGGTGCCAGCTCTCGGACGTCGAGCGGGGCAGAGCCTGGCCTCGAACATCAGGCGAGGCGATGCCAGCCCTCAGACATCGGGCGAGGCGGCGCCAGCCCTCGGTCATCAGGCGAGGCGGAGCTAACCCTCAGACATCGGGCGAGGCGGAGCCAGCCCTCGGGGGTCGGGCGAGGCGGAGCCAACCCTTAGGTGTCGGGCTAGGCGGAGGCAACCCTTAGGGGCCGGGTGAGGCGTAGCCAACCTTCGGTCGTATGGGCAAGAAGTGTAGTTGCGCTCTTGTCTGTTCGGAAGCATCAACGTTTGATGGTTATTAGTTCCACCTCTTTGGGTACCCCAGTATTCGGTCCCCGACAGGGAGGGAACGTGTGTGCGTGGTCGCCGGGGACATGGCTGCCTGGACACGCCCATCGATGGTGCAACCTACTGGGAATGCAGTCCCGAGGGCGTGGTGCTGGGGGTGCGGTGCCGAGGACATGGACGACAGGGGTGCGGTGTCGAGAATGCGGACGGATGGGGTATGGTGCCAAGAACACTGCCATCGTTAGGGGCGCGGTGCCGAGAACGGGGACGCCGGATTGAGGAAAAGAATCCCTTTTTCTCTAAAAATTGAGAAAATGATCCCCTTTCTTTATTTTTCCTCAATTGAGAAAAATCATGGTGGCCAGTAGTGGTACTGTGAGAGCATGACGGGGATGAAACAGAGAAGAGGGAAAAAAAAGAAGAAATGGGATTTTTTAACATGTGGATTCCACATGATAAAAGGGGTACGTTTTTTTAATTTTGTTCCAGTACATTAGCCCTCACTTGCAATTTGGAATTATGGGGCTGATTGGTTGGCTACTAAAGTTTGTCATACGCAAGATTTGACAAGAAAAAATTGTCAAAACTTGAACAAAAATATTTGCCACAAATTTGGCATGCCAATTGTGAGATATTGGCTTGGTACTAAACCAAATAATTGCCAAAATCTTGACTTGTGTAAGTTTTGGCAACCAAATTTTGGCATCAACCAATCCTTTTAAGCAAATATAGGGGATAAAATTTTCTCAATCTCGTGGAGATGCTCAGGCCCTAATTATAAGTGAGGAAATGAAATAAAGTATGCCATATCATTGACATTGTTTTTGATAACCCTTAAACAAAAAGCAGGAAAGGAAAAAGGTTCATGGGAGCATGGTTCTAAGATTTACCACATGAGTGCGTGATGTAGGCGAAATCGAAAGGAGCAGACCACTACCTCTGGCTTGCTGCACACGCACGGGCGGTGAGAGGAGGGAGTGGCCAGTACTGGAGATGGATACAAACGTACCATGGAGAAAGGACGACTCAACTATCAAGTTATCACTACAACGGTAGGACCACGAAGAAGAGACGGCGACGTTTTAATTGCATAACTTTTTCTAAAAGAATACTTGGATCACAAAATTATATGTATAGCTTAAAATCATTTAACCGTGAACTATTAATGCATTCTAATTTACCATTCTCGCGACTGATGGGCCACGTAGGACGGCAGTGAGCCTACAAAAGGAAATGGTTTTAAAAATAAAATTTGAGCATGAACCAACATCTCTATCTATTTTATAGGTGAGTATAGGCGAGGTAGTCAAAAAGACTTTTCCCTAATTTTTTGTTGCGTTTTCTATTTTGTAATCTTTTTTGAGGAACCAGCTTTTATTTCACACTAGCAAAATTGTTCGTGCGTTGCAACGGAACACATAGTGTCGGGTTCATAAACCCGGGGTCCCTCGCGGATCGGCTTCCCAACAAAGGCTCGGCCCAAGCAGACAACGCGCAACTCATGGGCCGGCCCAAGTATCTGAACAACAGGTCAGAAGGGCGATCCAATCACCAACCGGAAGGTCTGGCCGAGGAGGAGCGACACCCGTTTTCTGACTCCGGCCCACCTTTCTGACCGGAGGGCTCCCTTCGGTCTCTAGCCCGCCTCCGGACGGCCTCTACGACCGGAAGGCCTGGCCAAAGCACTACTTCCGACTCTGACCCTACGTCTTCGACCGGGGTACACAAAAACCCTGCTCACTGCTCTTCTCCGACTGGCACAATCAGAGCCGACTGGGACCAACCGACCGGGGACGCCCACTCGGAAAGGACCAAGGAACGAAAGGAGAAAGCTAGGCAAGGCGCACAAGTCAAACCACGATACCAGGGACTGTACCCTGTATACACCTCTGAGAAACAGTACTCTGCAACCTCTCTGACACAAACAGTGTTGTAGGCACCGATATTTTCCCTACAGTATTGTGGGCGCCATTAACTCCCATACGGTAAGGCTCCCCCACATGCCTCTGGGCATCGACAGTGTTGTGGGCGCCGGCATTTACCATACCAAGTGAACATGGTGAAACTCCTCACATGCCTTTGGGCATCAACAGTATAGCAGGTACCAACATCTGCTATACCCGAACAAAACGACGCAACCTCCCACGTGCATCCGACATCCAACAGTGTTGTGGGCACCTACCATCATCCTGTACTCGCCGGCGTGGGCAACAAGGCTTAGAAGCATACGTACTCTCTCTCTCACTTGTAAAGCCATCGCCTTCATCTATAAAAGGGGGATGCGCTCTCTCCCAACATTCAAGTGATTCCAGATTCATTAGATCGATTAAGTTCACTAGTTCACAACCACAGAACTGCCAGTTTCAAACCTCAAGCACACGCTTGAACACTTAGCTCATAGCGGAGCTCCTATCGCTCTCGGCCCTTCCGACCGGACCTCTTGTACTTCCTATCTTTCTCCTTCTCGTTTGTAACCCCACTGCAAACTTCGAGCACTTGGGCTCAGGAATAAAGTCACCGACCGACTCAAACTGGACGTAGGGCACGTTGCCTGAACCAATATAAACCCTATGTCATTGAGTGCTAGGCCACCTCCGTTCACAACGTATGGCAAAACTACAAATATTTACTTGTTGGACACTTTCTGCACCGACATTTGGCACCGTCCGTGGGGAAGACGTTGCACGTTCAACACTTTTTGGTCATCGGATGGCCCACTTTTCCACCACCTTCGCCATGGCGGGATCAAGCGATACGACTCGCTTCGGCTCACTGGAGTTTCCTGCACTCCCACCGGCTGGGATGTGGGTTCCACCTGTCTTTGAGCCGTCCCAGGCCTTCCTCTTTGGAAGCCTGGACTTCATCTCCGACCGGCTCGGCGTACTAAGCCTCCGCGAGGAGACTCTCATTCTGGAACCCATCGGAGGGGTGCCCTCCATTGGCTCTGGGACGCACGACGACTTCAACGACGAGGCATCTACGCATCATTCCGAGCAAACTCTCTGCTCAAACCCCGCTGTGAGTAATATGCATACTGTAATTTACTCTCTATTTACTATCTCCCACCGATTATCTAGAGGAACCGTATTGACCGCATCGCGGACACCGTATGATCAGTTCCCCTATGGCCTCACATCCCCCGCGGACGCGTGCGCTCGGGGGCTCCGAGGGACGCTGCCGCCATCCCCCCTCACATCCGAATTCGTGGGAATGGTGAGCTATGCTCCTACCACTTTCCATGAACTCCCGGATGATGAGGGTGAGAGCGATGGCTCCAGCATCAGCGACATGACACCTAGCCACCGTCCGTCCTAGGAGTGTGCTATGGTGGACGCTCCGGGACAGCCGCCGATCATTGCGGAGTCTACGCAAACTCACACCCCTCCGGACCCACATGTGGGGGCCCTCGCGTTTGCGCAAGCGCACATCGAGGAACTATGACAACGGTGGTAGAACCAGCCGCCGCCTGTGCCGGCAAGCTCAGTGTAGCACGTTGTGCCCTATGCGCATAACCCGGTGGGTGGCGCCCGGGGTCGTGCCCGCCAGGTCCAACATGACATCATGAACGAGGGAAATGATCTCCCACAGTTTGCTCGGGCTAGCCAGAACATCGCTGCTGCAGTAATGCTTCTATGCGGCGTTCCCGAGCCCGTCGACCCCCAGGAGCGGGCGGTCTACCGGAACCTCCGGGTTCTAGTAGAAGCCACCGCCGTTCAACAAGCAGAAAGCTCCGCATCGCGACTCCGACACGTGCCCTCTCTCCCCACTGGGGGAGCGGGGATGCGCCAGACGGATCGCTCCATCCGTTTGCCGCTACAGCCGCCAGGTGCGGCTCGGGAGGCAGTAGCTGCACCTCGGTCCGACCTGGCGCCTTCTCCGCACCGACCGTCGGTACACGAGTGGCCCGATCCGCACCAGGATACTCACAACATCATCAGCAACCGGCATCGGACCTGGCATGATGATGATGTCCATCGGGCGGCGGTGAGAGCAGCGACATGGATCCCGGCGAACCATCGAGGGGAGCGGTGAAACGTGCCCTAGGCACGGTTGCCGGTCGGACAACCGGAGTCCCAGCCCTAAGGGCCCGGGACCATGGGCCTTTGACCAGCGTATCCGGAGAGCGCCGTTCTCACCGCGCTTCCGACCGCCCACCAACATCACCAAGTACACCGGGAAGACAAACCCTGGTATTTGGCTCGAAGATTTTTGACTCGCCTACCGAGCTAGAGGGGTGGATGATGACTATTTCATCATTCAGTATCTCCCTATCTACGTGGGAGAACATGTTCACGCATGGCTTGAATTCCTCCCGCACAACAGCATCCGTGACTGGGCGGACCTCAAGAGGGTCTTCGTCAGAAATTTCCAAGGGACGTATGTCCGCCCTGGAAACTCGTAGGACCTCAAGAGTTGCCAGCAGGAGCCCAGCGAGTCCCTGTGGGATTAAATCCGCAGGTTCTCCCAATGATGCAACTCCCTCCCTAATGTCGTCAACACAGACGTCATCAGCGCATTCCTCTTCGGGATGACCTGCGAGTCCCTGATCCACAAGCTTGAGTGCCTGAAGCCCCGGACCACCCGCGACCTACTCGACGTCGCCACTAACCACGCCTCCGATGAGGAGGCAGTCAGAGCGGTCTTCAATGGGGGTCGAGACAAAGACAAGGCCAAGCGCACGGACCAAGACGAGGGCCCCTCCACATAGAGGGGCAAGAAGAACAAAAAGGATCAGCGCCGATCGGACTACACCGCGTTGGTCGCCGTGGCTGATCGCATGGGCAAGCAGCCCCAATAGGGACTGCCTGACCACTTCAACAAGCTCATGGATAGTCCATGCACCAATCATGCCTACCCCGTCAAACACCTCTACAAGGACTGCGAGCTCCTCAAATGTTTCCTACGATAGGCCGGCGGGCCGAAAGAAGGGGACGACAAAGAGGCGGCAACCAAGAAAAGAGGCGCGGCGCGCAAAGATGGAGATGGTTTCACCAACACTGAGGAATACATCATGATCTTCAGTGGATCTGACACCATCTGGTCCAAGCGCCAGCACAAGGTACGCTTTAGGGAGGCATGCGCCGCCGAGACGGCTGTTCCCTCCTTCCTCAGCTGGTCGGAATCTTCGATCACCTTCGATCAAAGGGACCATCCCTCCCACGTCGCGAGACTAGGACGCTACCCGCTTGTCGTCAACTTAATTGTCCGCAAGAAGCGCCTCACCAAGGTGCTGATGGATGGAGGCAGCAGCCTCAACATCCTCTATGTCGACACCCTCGATGCCTTGCACATCCCTCGGTCGAAACTCTGCCTTGCGGGTTCTCCCTTCCATGGGGTGATCCTGGGAGTGCAGGCATACCCACTCGGGCAGATTGATCTGCCCATCATGTTTGGCAATCGAGCCAACTTCCGCTCGGAGGTCCTCACCTTCGAAGTGGTGGACTTCCCAGGGTCCTACCACGCCATCTTGGGGCGGCCATGCTACGCAAAATTCATGGCGATCCCCAACTATATCTACCTCAAGCTGAAGATGCCAGGACCGAACGGTGTCATCACCATGAGCAGAGCCTTCTCGCATGCTTTCATATGCGACCTTGAGCATTTCGAGCTTGCCACCGCGGTCATCAACTCGTTAGAGCTCCCGCGGCTCGGGGAGTTGTCGACCCCGGTAGTCCCAGACTGCAATGAACCAACCTCCTCGATGGCCTTCTGCCCGCTCGAGGAAACCAAGGTGGTGGGAATCGATCCCACCGACTGAACCAAGACGGTGCGGATCAGGACCCAGCTCCCGGCCAAATAAGAATGCGAGCTCATCGACTTCCTGCGCGCCAATCGCAATGTCTTCGCATGGCAGCCTTCTGACATGCCGAGCATACCATGGGAGGTCGCCTAGCACGCACTGCGCCTCATCCTGGGCTCAAAGCCCGCAAAGTAGCACATGCGTCACTTCGACGATGAGAGGCACAGGGCCATAGGCGAAGAGATCGCCAATCTCCTAGCAGCCGGATTCATCAAAGAGGTATTCCACTCTGGTTGGCTTGCCAATCCCGTTCTTGTTAAAAAGAAGATTGAGAAGTGGAGAATGTACGTTGATTATACTGACCTCAACAAAGCGTGTCCAAAGGATCACTTTCCTTTGTCGTGCATAGACCAGATAGTCGACTCCACCTCGGGTTGCAAGATCCTCTCCTTTCAGGATGCCTACTCGGGCTATCACCAGATCGTGAAGAAAGAGTCCGATCAGCTCGCAACCCCATACATCACCCCGTATGGTTCATACTGCTACGTAACCATGACTTTCGACTTGAAGAATGCTGGCGCCACCTACCAAAGGTGCATGCAGCAATGCTTCACCGACCAAATCGACCCGCTCGATCAGCCTGATAAAGCTGAGCGGCCAAGACCAACGATCACCGTCTATGTTTATGACATAGTGGTCAAATCAACTCAAACTTGCGACCTGATCACAAACTTGGCCACAACGTTCGCGAACCTCTGAAGATTCAACATCAGGCTGAATCCCGAAAAATGTGTTTTCGGGGTTCTGAAGGGGAAGCTGCTAGGATACATTGTGTCTGAGCACGGCATCGAGGCCAACCCTAAAAAAATCATGGCCATCTCCAACATGGGTCCCATATGCAACGTCAAGGGCGTGCAAAGGCTCATCGGTTGTCTGGCTGCCCTAAGTCGATTCATCTCCCGGCTCGGCGAACGGGGGATGCCACTCTACAAGCTCCTCAAAAAGATGGACACTTTCGTCTGGACTGAGGAAGCTCTGCAGGCCCTGGAGAGCCTAAAAGCGTCCTTGACATCAGCCCCTATCATCGTCACTCCCGAATGGGGAGAACCCCTTCTCCTCTACATCGTGGCCAGTAACCATGTGGTAAGCGCCGCGCTGGTCGTCGAAAGGGAGGAGCCGGGACACCAACTTAAGGTCCAGCGGCCTATATACTTCATCGAGGAAGTACTAACCGACCCCAAGGTCTGATACCCCTAGATGCAGAAACTCCTATACGCCGTGCTGATAGCATCCCGAAAGCTCCTGCACTACTTCACCAACCATGAAGTCACGGTCGTCACTTCATACCCGCTCGAGGACATCATCCGCAACCGTGACGCGCAGGACGGATCTCTAAGTGGGCACTCGAACTCATGGGCCATGACATAAGGTACATCCCCCATACCACCATTAAATCTCAGGCTCTCATGGATTTTGTCATCGAATGGACAGAGGTGCAGCTACCGACTCCGGACGTCACCCATGAGTACTGGACAACATACTTCGACGGGTCTGTAATGGTGCCCGGCTCGGGTGCTAGAGTGGTTCTGATCTCCCCGGATGGGAGTAGGCTCCGCTATGCTATCCGCCTCCACTTTTTAGCCTCAAACAACGCCGCGGAGTATGAGGCCCTCATCAACGGACTACGCATCGCCATTGAGCTTGGTGCTACGCGACTCTACGTTCCCAGCGACTCAGAGCTAGTCCTTGATCAGGTCATGAAGGAGTCCTCCTACAAAAGCCCCCTCATGACAGCATACTGCTAAGAGGTGCGCAAGCTCGAGGACAAATTCTAGGGGATTAAGCTGTATCACATCCCCCAAAAGGACAACGATGCCGGTGATTTTCTTGCAAAATTGGCCGCCAAGCGAGATCCATCCCTAAGCGGGGTCTTCATCAATGACGTCCACGAGCCATCCGCCCGCATCCTGGAAGGTCCGGTCCAGACACACCCCGACTCCCAGCCGGCGCCTGGGGGCACCGACCTAGACGCCAAGCCAGCGCTAGGGGGCTCCGATCCCAGTACCTCCATGACGACGTCACCCGCCAACGTCGCCGTATTGACACTCAATCAAACCGACTAGCAAGCGCCGCTACTCGCCTACCTCCTCGAGGAGGTTCTCTCACCCGAAAGGACTGAAGCCCAATGGATCGCTCAATGCGCCAAGACCTTCATCGTGCTCGGTGACGAGCTCTACAAACGAAGTCCATCAGGGGTGCTCATGAAGTGCATCCCCACCAACCAGGGGAAGCAGCTCCTCCTCGAGGTCCATGCCGGGATTTGCGGACATCACGTGGCCCCAAGGTCGCTGGTCGGAAAAGCCTTTCACCAAGGTTTTTACTGGCCCACTGTGCTACGAGGATGCAGAGGAGGTCGTCTACAGGTGTGAAGGATGCCAGTTCTACGCTCGGCAAAACGATTTGCCGGCACAGGAGCTCCAAACCATCCCCATCACCTGGCCATTCGCGGTCTAGGGCCTCGACATGGTGGGACCCCTCAAAAAGGGTCCAGGCGGCTTCACTCACCTACTCGTAGTAGTCGACAAGTTCACCAAGTGGATAGAGGCCAAGCCCATCACCAACATCCGCCCGGAAGAGGCAGTCAAATTATTCCTCGACATCATCTACCGGTTCTGCGTTCCTAACTGTATCATCACTGACCACGGGACTAACTTCACCAGAAAGAAGTTCTGAGACTTCAGTGATGGATATGACATCAGGATCGACTGGGCCTCGGTCTGACATCCACTAACTAACTATCAGGTCGAGCGTGCCAATGGCATGGTCCTCCAAGGACTTAAGTCATGCATCTTCGACCGACTCAACAAGTACACCGGGCCATGGGTTGTAGAGGTCCCAGCGATCCTCTAGAGCCTAAGAACGACCTCAAACCGATCCATAGGGTTCACACCCTTCTTCCTAGCCTACGGAGCTGAGGCAGTGCTGCCCTCTGACCTCGACAACGGCTCCCCAAGAGTGAAGGCTTTCGACCATGACCGAGCCACGGAGGTTTAGCAAGACGCAGTCGACCTGCTCAAAGAGGCACACGAGACGGTCATCATTCGCTCTGCTCGCTACCAACAAACCCTGCGTAGGTACCACAAAAGGAAGATTAGGGGGAGGATACTCGAAGTCAGCGATCTTGTACTCCGGAGGACCCAATCAATGAAGGAAAAACACAAACTCTCTCCACCATGGGAAGGGCCCTATACGGTAACCGAAGTAATCCAACCGGGCACCTACCGACTGGAGCACAACAACGGCAACATTCTCACCAACACTTGGAACATTGAACAGCTACGTCGTTTCCCCCCTAAATTTGGTCTTACCGCTTTTTAGTCAACACTTGTTCCTGTAAAAGCATCCTAGCCCGAACATTTTCAACCCAGGTCGTCTGGGGGCTCCATGAGGGTACAATACTAAATATTACCTCTCTTTTTTACTATCACATGGTAAACAACTTTTTCCCCGAACGGAAGCACATTCCATTCCTTTGATTGCCCTACGTAAATCTATTCTTACTCCCAACCGAACGCACCCCGCCATGACCTACACTTACAAACAACCGAGCCCCGTGGGCCATGCCCTAGGTTCTTAAACAGCTACCGCATATGGAACTAACGGGTAGGTGCGAAAAAGAAAAGGATAAAAACAAAAGTTATGCCAGGACAAAAGATAAGGAACGGATAGTGGTTCTATCACAAGAACAGAACTGATGGATTCATTGATACAAAAACTGTTCACACGGGGGCTCACCCACGACTATTATATTTTCTAACTACTTCTAATCCAAATACTACTACGGCCCCTCGACGACATAGCCTGACGCTGCCAGACGTAACCACTGCTACAGGGCCCTGCCCGGTTCTATTCCCTTGACTTCGGTGAGCGCAACGGGTACCTCAAGGGACCCACCTGGTTCCGTCCCCTCGACTTCGGCGAGCACAACGGGTACCTCAAGGGCGTCGCACCCATAGATGCTCAGCAAAAGAGCATGGACCTCCTGACCTTCTCATGTAGTCAAGGCACCTCCTGGGCAAGGACGCTGCTACCGAGGTATGGCCTCCATGTCTGGAAGAGATCTCATCACATTTTATGAACTAGCCAACCTGAGCAGCTGTAGGTGTGGAACCCTCCACCGACATGATCCTGAGCAACTTCCCCTCCGACAAGGCTCACTCGGTGAAGATCCATCGGACAAAATCCTCACACAGCTCCATCCGGAAAAAGGCCTCGCAGATGAATCCAGCATGCCACCCCCTTCGACGGAAGCCGCCCCTTCTTAGGCAAAGATGACCAGCATCGCCCCGGGCAGTCTTTGGCTCTACATCACGCTTTGGATTCACAAAAGGATCTATAAGTCCTCCCCCTCGCTTACCCTCTCTCTCACTTAGGAACCGCCGTGGCATACAAGCACTCTCGGTGAGGAGGAAGAAGGAGAAAAGACAACAGTTGGAGAATAGGCAAAGGACTGCAATGGAGAGCCCTCTCCCTCCCCCTATTTAAGGAGAAAATGCGACAGCTGAAGAGGGGCAAAAGATTAGAGCAAAAAACTCTCTCCCTTCCCCCATTCAATGCGGATGGGAAACGATGGGACGCACCCTGACCGATGGGATACACACTGACCGACGGAACGCCGCCTGGTCAGATGAAACGCTGCCTGATAAGACGGAACATGGCCTAGGTATGGCCCACCACTATCACACACCAGGCGCGAAAACCAAAGCGTCACCACGCATAGGCAGCTCTCCGCCTCCCCAGGCGGGACTTGGAAAACCCCAAACGACGGGATCTCGCCAGGAGAAACCATCGGCCTTCCTAAGTCGATCGAATGGCTCAAGAAAACACCGAGAGATAGGTAAGGAGTGAAGGGACGCCCCATATAGGCCACGCCAACTCGTTATGAATGACGAGCACGGGTCCTGGTTGGATATTTCCGATTGGAGCTCTTCAAACCCCGTCACTCGAGTCATCAAGGTAACACTGCCGACCCCCGCTATTTCTTTATAATCATTTCATACATCCATACACACATTCATTCCATACGCCCGTGCCCCCCGGACGATTCGGGCCCTGAACTGCCCGGGGCTCGGGAACTAAGCCATCGCACGTGCAGCTAAATGCATCACAATGCTCCGTGTTGTATCACGGAGCGGCAGTTGCCTCATTTGACATGAGCAACGATCGACCAGGGTTCGAAGGCCGGCCCACGAAGGGCTCAAGGCCACCCCAAATCAAACAGAGTCAAGGGAGAAAATACAGATGAGCCCCGTGCAGCCCTCGTCCCGTCTGCCCCAAAGCAGATTGGGTCATCTCAACCTTCTCGTTCGATCCTAAACCTCTCGCCAAGCCCATAGAATCTCCATCGAGGGGAGGCCGTTAGGCCACCCGGGTCGGTCTCCAGAACGACCCAGGCATCTACCGGTTGCAGGTAAAGGAGTAGTAGAATGTCACAAGAGGGCTATGTCGACCCCGTCACAAACGACGGACCCGGATTCCACTTGATCATACCCGTTAGCGAACTCACCGAGCGCGTCACTCGAGCCCAAGCGATCGGGACAAGGGACAAAACTCAGCCCCTCCGATTGTGAGAAACCGAGGATGGGGTAACGCACACAACTCAAACCGACCCCTACCAAAGTCCAACGGGGCTCGGGGGCTCAAGACACCAAACGCCCGGGTCTGCGACCCCGAACTCGCCCCATCCTTCGGTTACGCTTCAACTGCACACCAAACGCCAGGGTCTGCGTCCCTGAACTCACCCCATCCATCGGCTATGCTTCGACTGCACACCAAACGCCTGGGTATGCGACCCCGAACTCGCCCCATTAGGATCCATGATCTTCGGCTCGCTCAATCCCTAAAACTAATTAAACTGACTACCTCGGCTGTGCGGGCTGCGCCAAGGCCAGGATCCACGACTCTGACTCGCCTGATCCCATGGCGCGCACCGATGCTAGGACCCGTGAGTTCTGTCTCGTCCGATCCCTAAAGGCTAACTGCCTCGCCCGATCCCACGGCATGCATCAACGCCATGATCCGCGAGCTCCATCTCACCCGATCCCTAAAAACTAACCGCCTCGGCTGCGCAATGACGCCTTGGTTGACAAATCCGTCTCAATGAAAAACACGCACACACCCGCTAACAAACACCCCCACCCACTGACGAAATGAAAACCTCCCCCGCTGGCAACACGAAAAAATGCCCTAGACGATTCTGCCCGAATCGCCCGATGGCTTCGGGGGCTACACCCGCGGGTGCGCTCGCGCGCACCCGCCGTCAAGACAAAAAATCCTCCAGACTATTCTGCCTGAATCGCCCAGGGGCTCGGGGCCTCCTGTCGGGTTCATAAACCCGGGGTCCCTCGCGGACCAACTTCCCAACAAAGGCTCGGCCCAAGCAGACAACGCGTAACTCAGGGGCTGGCCCAAGTATCTGAACAACAGGCCAGAAGGGCGATCCAATCACCGATCGGAAGGTCTGGCCGAGGAGGAGCGACGCCCGTTTTCCGACTCCGGCCCACCTTTCTGACCGGAGGGCTCACTTTGGTCTCCAGCCCGCCTCCGGACGGCCTCTCTAACAGTACTCTACAACCTCTCTGACACAAATAGTGTTGTAGGCGCCGATATTTTCTCTACAGTATTATGGGCGCCATTAACTCTCATACGGTAAGGCTCCCCCACATGCCTCTGGGCATCGATAGTGTTGTGGTCGCCGGCATTTACCGTACCGAGTGAACATGGTGAAACTCCTCACATACCTCTGGGCATCAACAATATAGCAGGTACCGACATTTGCCATACCCGAACAAAACGACGCAACCTCCCACGTGCATCCGACATACAATAGTATTGTGGATGCCTACCATCATCCTGTACCCGCCGCGCGTGGGCAACAAGGCTTAGAAGCATACGTACTCTCTCCCTCTCACTTGTAAAGCCATCCCCTTCATCTATAAAAGGGGATGCACTCTCTCCCAACATTCAAGTGATTCCAGATTCATTAGATCGATCAAGTTTACTAGTTCACAACCACAGAACCGCCAGGTTCGAACATCAAGCACACGCTTGAACACTTAGCTCATAGCGGAGCTCCTATCGCTCTCGGCCCTTCCGACCAGAGTCCGACCGGACCTCTTGTACTCCACATCTTTCTCCTTCTCGTTTGTAACCCCACTGCAAACTTCGAGTACCAGGGCTCAGGAATAAAATCACCGACCGACTCAAACTGGACGTAGGGCACGTTGCCTGAACCAGTATAAACCCCGTGTCATTGAGTGCTAGGCCACCTCCGATTACAACGTACGGCAAAACTACAAATATTTACTTGTTGATCACTTGCTGCACCGACACATAGTTTATTGTATGATTCTCGGACATCACTATCAATGTTTATCAAATTTATTAATTGAGCTTAATCCAAGCTTAAGTGAATCAAATAAATTTTAAGACTCGCCGCCCTTGGATTGCTTGTTTGGTTGGTGGAGAAGCACGGAGAAGAGAGGCGAGTCTGTCCACTCAAATTACGAAAACTATACATATTGTCTAGCTGCTGAACATTTCCTTCGCAATCAGAGAACAAATAATTCAAGCTCGTGTGGTTATTCGTTTCTTATAAATCAAATAAATCAATGTGTGTAAACGTTATCAAGAGAGAAAGATATTAGAAAACTGGTCAAAAAATATAAACAAACTAATTTAGTCGTGCACCAAAATATTTGAATTTTAATTATTTGGTACTTGTATTTTTTTTTGGTTTTTAATTAAAAATGATGTATATGTGCAAGCGAAAAGATACACTAAGATAAACATGTAATATAGAGAAAAAACATTGTTGTTGCCTGAAGCACAACATATCTGCAATCTGCTCACAAAAATCAAACATTAAATTTTTTTTGGAAATGTTTTTTTACTTAAAACTGATTTGTATTGTCATCTAAAGTAATTATGAAATTAGTAGTACTTTTTGTGAAAACGAAATACTTAGAACATTATTTTGATGTATTCTTAATCTGGTGAGGGTCTATTTACAGTTCATTATAGATGGTAAAGGTAGCTGGCTAGTTCTACTAGACTCAGAGAATAACTTAGTATGTGCATATAGAATAAAGGTAGGGGCTAGATTCAGAAATGAGCAATCACTATGCTACGCACTCAGTCCACGAGCCGTGGACTAGCGGGGGGATGAGGGTAAGGTCCACCACGGACCGTGTCCACCTCGAAGGGTTACGGATTCCTTTAATCGTAGTCATAGATCTTAGGATGGACGGTTAAGGATGCATTTATTTATATCTGTATTTAGATGGTATATCTTGATTTATTTTTTAAAAGAAATGGACTTATTTAGGCGTGACATAAGCATGATGTCATCAAGCTAATAAGGACAATTGGAGTGAGGCACACACGGGGCTGCTTGCTTCTTCGCAGCGCGCATGCAATGGGCGGGGGGCGTGCGCTTGCGCGTGCCTACGAGCGGGCCGGATTTTTCGCACGAAGAGAGGCGGACGTGCCCAACGTGAATACGGGAGAGAAGAAAAAGATAAAAAAGAGGAAAAAATATACGGATACGCCAGACAACAAAAAAACAGAATCCAAACAGAGAGCAAAGTTGGACGAAAAAAATGGGTGGTAAGGGATTTTGCCTCTTTATTATTAAGATATAGATATAGATATGATAGACTAATTATATTGGCTTCCTTACAGCGACACCCTTGAGAAAAGCAGAAAATGTATTCAAGTCCTTGCAAGATCTACCGGTTGTCTTCGTCGTTGGCAATCGGACCACCATTGCACGGAGAAGCAGAGGAACACGTCGAGTTTGAAGCTTGAAGCTGACACCCTTCTCGACGAAGAAACTTTATAGTTCTTGAACGACACAACAAACAACATATCAAACTCGACATGCACTTGAAACGTTGAACGAACAAGCCTTACATCACCGATGATAATAGAGGTTGTGTTTAGTTGGGTGAAATTTGGAAATTTGATTACCGTAGAATTTTCGTTTTTATTTGGCAATTAGTGTTAATCATGGATTAATTAGGCTCAAAATGTTCGTCTCGTGATTTCCAACTAAACTGTGCAATTAAAGTTTTTTCGTCTATATTTAATACTCTCCATGCACGTATCGCAAGATTCGATATGATGGCTACTATAGCACTTTTGAAAAATTTGGTTTTGGAACTAAACGTAGCCAGAATCTGACGCCTCAAGAAGTGCAGCCATCTTTGACCCATCCGACGAGAAAATGAATCAAAAGTAGATATAACCTCCGAAGCAGGAGCAACAACACCAAACATGCTAAAGCAGATGTCATCCGAGATTGTCTCGAAGGAGGAGAAGACGATGGACGTCTAACGCATTGTTCGCTTGATCGTTTTTGTGGCTTATAAGTCAATTGATATTGTTTTGTTGTGAGAAAAAAATATTATATCATAAGAGCATCTTCAAGAGTTTGCTATCTCAACTTAGTATCCATATAATTTTGGTAAAACAAGAAAAAATAAGTAAATGCCATCGGACCACCACTCAAACCTAAAATACTACTCCCTCCGGTTCTCTAAATCAAGTCGTTTTGAGGTTGTCTTAAGTCAAACATTTTAAACTTTGACTACAAATAACTTATTTTGGGTTGAGTTTTTATTTTACCAAAATGATGTAAGTAGATTCATCTTTAAATGTAATTTTTTCATAAAAGTATATATTGACTATATTTTATAAATATTTTATAGGAAAAGTTCTAACTGATAAAAGTCGACCGATACGATCAAGCCAGTAACGAGAATAAGTAAATGCCATGGGACCACCACTCAAACCTAAAGGAGTACTATCGTATTAATTAATCTACACAGTAGCCCACCTCTTGTGCGACGTCGGAATGACGCCGGAGGAGCAGGGGCCGGCCAGCTCAACGACAGCTCGAGAATCGCCACGAAATCGCCTTGTGCTTACTGTAGCGTGGGGCCGGCCCAACTGAGTCCAGTGCCGGGCTGGGCCTCAATCATTAGGTCTGGCACCACCCTCCCGGAGGTGCTGTTGGATCCATGGAGATGACGAGAAGGCCTGCCTTCACTGTGGTAGCTAAGCCTGTGCGAAGAGAGGAGTAAAAAAAAGAAAACGAAAAAAAAAAAAAAAAAAAAAAACACGACTGACGATCGAGATACCATGGCCGTTGCATCGTCATCGACTCATCTATCTATCGAAATCGAATTCCATCATCACCAACCGCAACCCATCCACCCACCCCTGCATCCACCCTCTCTCGATTTTTGTATTCCTGCTGGTAAGATTAATTCAATCAACAAACGACGACGACAACAAGTCAGCAGCAACAGAAAACAGCCAAAAATGGTGGCTTTCTTGTTGCCACTGCAGCTGCCAGCTCCTCCTCTCCACACTCGTCCTCTTCCCCATCACCGCCCACCAGTCGCCATCGCCATGGCCTCGGCCTCCACCGCGGACAGCCCCAATCCCATCGTGGTACGTGCTCCATCCCTTCCTTTCACAAGTTCTGATTCGATTCTCCTCCTCCTTCCTTGCTTATCCGTTCACTGCTCACCTCCCCGCCGTCAATTTTGTTGTCTGCAGCTGGGCTGCGGCGCCGCGTCCGTAGACTATCTGGCCACGGTCGCCTCCTTCCCCAACCCCGACGACAAGATCCGCAGCCTCGCCCTCAAGGTGCAGGGAGGGGGCAACACGGGCAACGCCCTCACTGCAGCTGCACGCCTCGGCCTCCGCCCCAGGATCATTTCCAAGGTCACTAGTGTACCCTTCTTCCTTCCCTATATAGTACTAGATCTCTTTCCTCTCAACAGCTAAGTCGGTCCACGGCCTTGCTTCCAATCCAGGTATCTAACGATGCTCAAGGAAGAAACATCCTCAAGGAGCTGCAAGATGACGGCATCGACACATCCTACATGCTCGTATGCATCATGTCACTATGCAGAATTGCTTACAGAGTTACAGGCACTCAATACTACTATAAGAATGTGACGCTTCCTTTTTCCAGGTTGCTGAGGATGGGAATTCTCCCTTCACCTACATTATTGTTGATAACCAAACGTGAGTTCTGAAGGACAAACTCAGTGGCGTTTTTCTTCAATAGCTGATGCATGTTCTTTTTTTTTTTAACTGCTTACCCAGGGTACTCCCCTTTTGCCTCTCAGGAAAACTCGTACGTGTATACACACTCCTGGTTATCCCCCGCTGTTGCCAGAGGAGCTCACAAAGGAAAACTTGTCTGCCGCTTTAGATGGTGCAGACATGGTCTATTTTGATGTGCGGTTGCATGAGACTGCTTTAATCGTTGCAGAAGAGGTAATATTTTTTCCTGCCACATCATCTCATTCTACAGCAAATAAATCCCTACAGTTGTGGTTGCATATAGCCATTTCAGATGCGGCTCCAAATAGCTTAGTTATAGTTCTGTCCACTTTCACATCTGTGACTTCCGCAGTATTGTGTCATACAAAAAGAATCTGGTTATTTTCTCCTTTTCTCTGTGCTGCACTGCTACTGAGACTGATCTTTGTTTATGGGACAATCCAGTGCAGGCAAGTCAAAGAAAAATCCCTATTTTAATTGATGCCGAAAAAAAGAGGGAGGGATTGGATGAGCTTCTTAATTTTGCATCCTATGTTGTATGTTCTGCAAAGTTTCCTCAGGTTTGTTCTATTACAAAAGAGCATAACTACTAAATTCTACGCAATACACTTCCAATTGGCTGTTGTCAAGTTTTATAGCAATTTGCTATTCTTGACCAAATTCTCCATATTATAAATGGAGATGCTTAAATTTACCCTGGCTTAGGCAATAATTTACTCTCTTTATTTACTTCTTTCCATGACATTAGGCCCAGTATCATTTATTCGGAATGCAAACCTGCTTGATCTCTGCTTTACAGTAGTCTCTAGTCTATCTGTTTGTTATGTAACTTGCACCGTCTTGAGTATATTCTATATTGGTATGTACTATGTAAGGCTTTGCCATTAACTTAGAGGAGCAGTTACATCTTAGGTTAAGCTTTGCGTGGTTATATGCAATTGGATTACCACAATTGTTGATTGAGAACCAAATTTCCATCGTGCTGATGTTTTGAACTGATGGCATGTGTTAAGCAGGTTTAATTTGTTGGTATCTTGTGGGTTTTATTCTTTCCACCTAATGTAATTTTGTAGGCCTGGACAGGAGCCTCATCAACACCAGTTGGTTTGGTTTCCATGCTTTCAAGATTACCGAAGATCAAATTTGTTATTGTAACTCTAGGGGAGAAAGGTTGCTTAATGCTTGAAAGAAGCACAATAGGTATGTTTACTCTATCTTTTCATGTCAGTGTTAGCCAAGCATTTACGATAATACAAGGCTACCTGCCATTATGCATTCTACCGGCAATGGGTTCAGTGCTGTTTCTCCCTGCATACCTTGCAGATGCTTCTGAGGCAGACAAAATAGACATAGAGGTACTGTTGGAATCTCTAGAGAAGAAAGTTGATGAGAGCTCTACGACACCAAATTGCATTACTTCCATGGTAGGATACATGGGATGGTCATTCTTTCCCATAGGTCTATTCCTTTATCATCTTATTAAAGCCTTGAATACAGGGTCGGAGCTGCAGTACACTAATATATATAAAGAAAGCCTAAAACACTGCAAAGCTGAAGTTGTTTGGTTTATAACAAAATGTTAATCTGAAATAAGTGGCAGCACACGCATAGAAAATTTTGTTTGTAGACTAACACATTGCCTGGAGCCCTATCAAGCAGCTGCCTGTTTTAAATTCACGACTGATTATTTTGAACAATTTTGAATAGTAAGTTACGTAACGAATTTGTTTCTGCTGCTGTCCTTGTTTTTCAGGCTAATTTGAGAATAAGTGCAGATGAAGTAGGGTCCATAAGTGGCAGGTTACTGCTAGGCACAGCCGAAGTTATACCACCCGATGAGCTCATCGATACAACTGGTGCAGGAGATGCATTCATTGGAGCAGTTCTATATGGTGAGATGGTTGCAATTGCTAACTACTTTGACAGTTTTGAAGTCTATCACATGGACTGATCGTCTTATTTTGAGGGGATAGGTTTGTGCACTGGCATGCCACCAGAGAGGATGCTGCCTTTTGCATCGCAAGTGGTAAGGCATTTCAATTTTTTTTAGTGTTTCTATCTAGTAGATGAAAATATTTGAAGAAAGAAAATGTGGCAATAAATCACACATAGCATTCCGTGGTTGCTGTATACGCAAAATTTGCAGGCTGGCTGCGGTTGCAGAGGTTTGGGGGCTCGGAGCAGCCTTCCTCGTCGCACAGACCTACGTCTGGTGGACTATTGATCAAAATTCAGGGTGGCCACAGAGAGAGACTACTGCAGATCAAGACTAACTACTGTTTGCGAAGTTATTATCATTGTAGGAAGATATGTGTATTGGTACATTTGTGGCAAAGCCATGATTTGATCTATAACACAATCAGCCTGTTCGCTGGTTGGTTTCTGGGCTGATAAGCTTGGCTGGTGCTGGTTTGTTATGAGAGGAAAATACTGTACAATGACTGATAAGCCTTGGCTGAAACCAATAAGCGAACAGGCTGAATATATGCTCATATGCTTGGTGACTGAAACCAGTACAATGTGAGTAACCCCCCCCCCCTCCATTTCACTTATGCCTGATTTGAAGTAACTAGATATGATAGATGTGAATATTTGAACCTTGCTGGCATTTTCACCAACCCTTGTCTCCGACGATTGTTTGTGGATGGATGGGACATTATAAAAGATTTGTAGTCTGTAGATTATTTCATGCTTGAGTGGCTGGAGAGGACATTATAAAAGATTTGTAGTCTGTAAACATGCTCATATGTTGAATTATTGATGCAGCAAGAAGCAACTGTGGGGCAAGGTTGGTGAAAATGCCTTAAAACGTGTTTGGATGTAGAATTGTAGATTATATTTAGCATCTGAATTTAGAATTGGTATTGGCAAACTCTAAACGCAGCTGTTTGGATGGTTAAGAATTCAGAATTGGAATTTGACCCCCAATACCAAGCAATATTCAGAATAGGATTCCAAAAGCCAATGTAATAGTCATCCAAATAACAAAGTTTGAATTGTGGGCAATTTCAATACCAAGGCTGATTCAATTCCTAGTCGCTGAATACACTAATTTTGATGCAACAGTGAGCATTTCATTTCATCTCATCATCCAAAGAAGAGCTTTTGAATGAAAAAGGAATCAATTCTGCAGGATGGCATGCCAGCTTCATCAATCAGAACTCAGAAAGCAGAAACGCAGCTTCCCAAAGTCTTGAGGCCAAAAAAAGCAATGCCGTCGAGGAGCTTCGCATAGGGCACCTAGGAGCACAATTGGACATGACATACATATCAATAACAAATGTACACCCAACGCAAATTGCTTTGCTTGCTTCATCATCCAGATCCAGACCGAATAACAGCAAGAAGCAGATTTATTCATTAAAATCGCTGACACAGGCAGGTATAACAAGAGCAAGCCGCAGCGTGCAAACACAGGCGGAGGATCGCAATGCGTGGCAGCGGCAGCAGCGACCGAGCACAACTTATCTCACCAATCCGTTTCAATCAATGGAAAGGGAACTAAACTAGTGTTGCATCGAGAACGAACATGAACCAAACAGGTTCTCTCTCCTTTAATTACGACCGACCGACAACAGGTCGACTCGATAACTCCCTCCCTCGCTCCCTCCCTCTGAAACTTCTCTCAACTCGAATCATGAACTTGATAGTAGCAAACACCTAGAGAGAGGGAGGGAGGGAGGGACAGAGAGAGGAACAAAAAGGGTCGATCCACGGAGGATCTATCTACTTGGCTGCCGGCGACGGCGGCCCGCCGAGGAGCGTCTGCTGCTGCAGCTCGAGGTCGTTGAGCTGCTGCTCCCGGTCCATCTCGATGATGAGCGGCACCACGAGCACCAGGAAGGTCGTCCCCGCGATCCACGCCGCCTTCCCCGTGCTCCGCAGCAGCTTCTTCGCCATGGCCGCCGCCTCGAGCCCGTGCGCCGCCACCTGCGACCGCGAGATGGCGGCCAGGATGCCGTCCCCTCCGCCGCGCTTGCTGAGAGCCGAAGACGGCGGCATCCTTCCTAGTCCTAGAGAGAGATCTAGGGTTTAGTGGGTGGCACGGCGGAAAGGGGAATGAAGGAACTCGGCGTCGGGGGCTCGGGCTGGGATTCCTACTTGTATTGTATGCTTGCGACCCAACGACCCCATCGGATATGGGCTTTCGTGGCTGGGTTGAGATTTATTTGGGCCTTTTAGCCCAGTTCAGGAGGACGGATGGTTAATGGGCCGGCCCAAATCACGATGTGATGGCGACCCCAGCCACGATGCGGGGGAGGGGGATCGACGCACCTTTTCTCCTCGTCGTCGCCTCGCCTTCCCCTTTCATCACTCGCCCCCTTGATGACGCTTGTTGGTTTGGGGACCTGGGAAGAAGAGAGAAAACCCCAGCCCTCCTCGTCTCCTCCGCCTCTCCTCCTCTTCGTCTTCCTAGGAGGCAGAGACAATCAATCTGCGAGATCGGCGAGCGAATCACGCATGCAGCTGTAGGATGGACTGGGGATTGAATGCCTCCCCCTCCTGATTGCAGTTATAATCCTTCCCATTCCTCCGCCCGTTCCTCGTCCACCCCAGTCCGTTGAAGTACAGGTGTGCCTCTCTTCCTTCTTATTCTCCTCCTCCTCCGTCACTATTCATTCATCTTCTCTTCGCGCGAATCGAATGTGGTTGATCCCCTGCCGATTGGCTTGTTCTAGCGCTTCAGGTCACCTTTTATTTCATTTCATTTAGTTAGGCACATCTTTCTTATACTGGTTCTTGAGAGGGTAAAAAAGACTAATCACTTCGAGTGCGATATAATCTTTCGGCTGCTTCTTGGAAACCCTAAGCTACCTCTCAGTTCACACATTGGGGATTGATATCTTATAATGGCCATTCTCACCTCCCTAGATGCTAAAGTCACGCCACTATTTTACTTTCTTGGGTTTTGCTTGCATCAGCTACTGCCAACAACAACTAGTACTAGTACTGTAGTAGTATTCCAATGCCATGTGTTTTGTGCAACTAGACTATTTATTTTGCCCAGTTAAGTGGCTAAGTGCCTGTTTGGTTTCCATAAGTCAGGTGTCTGTTTGGTTGTAGATGACTTATAAGCTCATTAAAGGTGTGGGCCCCACGCGGAAAAGGGTGACTTTAAGTTTTAAGCAGGGGTGAACCAACTTAAAACTTATAAGCAGGGGTGACTTATAAGTTGGTGGTGTTTGACAAAATAAATCACTTATTTCACTTTTTAACTTATAAGTAGGTAACTTATTTGGAACCAAACATGCCCTAACCATTTTCTTGCCCATGGTGCCCGCCACAGGCTGCAGTCTGACTGGGAGCAACCGCCATCATCCCTGTTCATCATCTCTGCCATCAACACCAACATGGGCGGCAAAAACACGGAAAGGGCCAGGAAGGCGTTGGACGCCATGAAGGAGCTCGGTATCTCTAGGAAGCAGGCCACCCCAGTACTCAAGGAACTCCTTGCCACCTTCGACAACAACTGGGAGCCCATTGAGGATGAGCACTACCGTGCCCTTGCAGATGCCATCTTTGCTAGGCAAGACAACAAACAAACCTCTCCCTCCCAACAGGTTATCATTCTCCTATCTACCTTGCTTGTCAACAGTTTATACCTTCCTTTCTTCTCCATTAACTCCATACTGCTGTAAATTATTGATCTTTGTATCAGGGCGCCCAAGCAGCCCATGCGGACTCGGAGCCAAATGGATCAACAAGGGATGATCTACAACAATATGTTTATGCTAGTCATGATGACACAGGTGAAGATGATAATGAAACACCCCTGGTCAAGAGGCCCAGGATGGGCACGGCTAATTTCAGGCCAGAGCCGCTGCCATTTGAGCCTGGACCACAGCAATCCGCTGTTTCAACCCAAGGTGCTCTGCCTGCTTCACCACAAGCCAGTCGTCGGCAAACTAGGTCCTTGACTGTAGTGCCACACGCTGCTGGCCATGAATATCCTTTAGCTGTCGACGATACTCTCATCGTGAAAGAACCCAAACCAGAACCCCAAATTGATATAGCAGAAGTCAGTGTTGGTGACCCTTTAACGGATCGAGATTTTCTGGCAGGTCCTGAGGCCATACGGCTCAATGCTGGATCTTCAGGTAAAGTTTGTCTTCTCAATGTTCTATAACGACTAGATGCGTCCATGCCTGTATTTGTCATTCCTTTAGCTTCAGCTGAATGTGCATTTTGTACATATGTTTATGTGCTTCATTTATAAATCAATCTGAATGCTACAGTAGGACCTCCCAAGTTGCACACTGTTACTTTTATACAAAAGCTATGTCCATGTTTTTATTTATCATTCTTTTTTTTTAGTTTCAGCAGAATTGTTCATTTTATACATGTGTTTATGTGCTGTATGTATAAATCAAACTGAAAGTTACATTAGACCTCCTATTGCACACTCTAAATGTTATAAACATGTTGTGTAAGAGCCATTTTGATCAATTCCCAAAGCACACAAAAATCCTATATTTTCTAAAACTTCTATTTGGTGCAAAACTATGATAACTGAACATTGCAAAACAAACTTCAGGTTCTGGTGCAAGAGGCAGCATAGTCAACCAAGCTCAAAGTATTGGCAGGAGCCTGCAACCAGCCCCAGTGTGCAAGAATGGGGTAGGGTCTACAGTTAAAAATACTAAGGAGACATCTTTTGTGGAAGTTGACGTTGCTTCTTCTGCCAATGGTGAGGTGAAGATGTCATTGAAATGCAGCTTGGATTCTTCAAATTTCACCATTAGTATGGAGGAGGTTTTCAAAATGGTGGAGGAGAAGTGCCTTCACTCATACAAGGTGCTACCTCCAGAATTTTCTATTGGCAAGCTGATGAGTGAGGTATGCCAATCTTATGTGCAGTTGGGCACTATGCATTCTGAGGTTAATAGGAATGATGGCAGCTTGCATAATGAAGTAGTTGCTCCTTTTGTGAAGCCAATCGCTTGTGAGGCTGCTGTGGGCATAAATCATAATGTGGCTGGTGGATCATCGGTGCCTGAATCCTCAGAACCCTGTTTGCAAAATTCACTTGTTACTTGGGATCCTGAGTTGGCTCATTCTAAGCAAAAGACAACCCATGATATTACTGATATATCCAAAGGGGAAGAGCGGGTAAGAGTACCTATAGTAAATGAATTTGGCAGCGAGACCTGTCCTCCATCCTTTTATTATGTTTCAAGAAATCTTGTGTTTCAAAATGCTTGTGTCAACATCTCTATTGCTCGGATTGGTGATGAAGATTGTTGTGCTGATTGTTTTGGCAACTGTTTGTCTGCATCAGTTCCATGTGCTTGTTCAAGAGTAACAGGCGGTGAGTTCCCCTATACACCTGAGGGCCTGCTTAAGTCAGCATTCCTTGATGAATGCACCTCAGTTAATCATTTCCCACAAGAGCAGCATAGGTTCTACTGTACAGTTTGCCCTCTTGAAAGATCTAAGAATGAAGCCTCACCTGGTCCATGTAAAGGTCATCTTGTCAGAAAATTCATTAAAGAATGCTGGAGTAAATGTGGATGTGGCATGCAGTGTGGAAACCGTGTGATGCAGCGTGGTATAATATGCAAATTGCAGGTATGTTAAGAGATTTGCAATGCAATGTTCCTTTCTAAATGGTAGTCCTCGGCAGCTTATTAATGTGCAATATTGCTGGTTCTGGTCTTCTCTAAAGGATGGCCATTGCATTGAAATGCCTTCATTTATGTGCTGCTATATGCTTATCATGTGTATTGCTTAGTTCTTCCCAAACACAAAAATTTACCATGTGTCTTTGCTCCATTCTTGAATTTTATCTAGTTGATGGTTCTTGTTTGTTCTCGCGATCCGGGCTTCAGTTCCATAAACAACTGTTCCTTTATGTCGCATTGTTACATGGTATAGGTGTTCTTTACACGCGAGGGTAAAGGCTGGGGAGTACGCACAGTGGAGGATCTCCCAAAAGGTGCCTTTGTCTGTGAATATGTTGGAGAGGTACTAACAAGTGCTGAATTGCATGAAAGAGCAATTGAAAATGCAAGAAATGGTAAGCATATGCATCAAGTACTCCTGGATGCTGCTTGGGGTTCAAGTGTATTGAAGGATGAAGAGGCTCTTAGCCTTGATGGTTCATTTTATGGGAACGTCGGACGATTTATCAACCACCGGTATGTTGGATACTTGCTCATTTTTTGTTGTAAATATTGTGCCATAATTTGTGTATTTCCCGTCTGCTGTCCACTACGTTTTTGGTAACAGTCATATGCTATGACTAGATGCTATGATGCAAATTTAGTTCAGATTCCTGTTGAAGTTGAGACGCCTGATCATCATTATTACCATGTAAGTGATCTGCGATCTTAATGGATTTGCGAAAAGAGCAAGTGCACTACATGCTAATGGTTTAATAATTGATGTTGCACAGCTGGCATTTTTCACGAACAAGAAAGTGGAGGCATTTGAAGAGTTAACATGGGTAAGTGTCATATATTTTTTGTTTTGTTTTTGGGGCCTCTGTTGGCATACATGTACGGTGCTGATTTCACAAGATAAATGTTTGGAATTGTGATTTCAGGATTATGGCATTGATTTTGATGATGTGGAAGGGCCCAGTAAACCATTCCGATGCATGTGCGGGAGTAGATATTGCCGTGATCCCAAGAATCCAAGTATGTTGCCATTTTCAGTGCTTAAAAGAAGCATTTCATTCGGATGTAATAAATGTGGAATCATGTATGTATGATGGTTTGTTTTTGGCAGGGAGGATGGGTAGAGCAGCTGCAAAGCTAAAGTAGTGGGGAGCCTGGACTTGGTTGGAGATGTGCACATCAACTTTTGCTGGGAGATTTGGTTTCGTATTTGATGGTGCAGCATCATCACCTCAGCTAGTATTAGTGTAGATATGGGAATGAGGGCGGATGTTTTGGACCCTTGCCGGAGGCTGAGTAACGCGAACGCGAACTAGTAACCTATGCCATATATTGGCATCTAAATTAGCCTGGGATTGAGTAGGCCTAGAAAGAACGCCTAATAATACTTGATTATGTCCATGTCATCTTGTTACAGGCCAGCAAGTTCAGTTACATGCCATGTTGGGTTATATGCTTGTGCTGAATGATTTTGTTGAAGCTGAGTAGCATTGGCCCTTGGAGCCTGGGGGGTGGACAAGTTGTTGCCACTTGGCTGTGCAATGCCAGACCGACACGTGCTGAGGTAGGGTCTGACGTGTCAGCAGGGCAGATGCCGTTGGTTACTGCCCAGAAACTCCTCATCTGCTGGAGTCGTTGCTGAGAGCGAGGCCACCAGACATTTCAAAGCCTCTCTCGGCTGGTGGGAATTGGAGATCGATTTCTTGGCGGAAAGAGCAGCCAGCCAGCCACAAGCAGTGTCGCCACTTCGTCCAGTGTGGTGTGGCTTCTTCCTCACCACAAGGCTCCCCTCCCCTTCCATCTCTTCTTCCATCCCTTAGCTCGTAGTCGGACCACTACCCACCACCAGATCACTCCTCCAAGCTTCAGCTCCGCGCTTCTCTTTTCTCTCCTATACGTTCTCGTTGCTGTTCGCCGCGGTAAGCTTAGCCCCAGCCTCTAGCAAGAGCGAGCGAGGGCAGAGGGCATGGCGGCGGCTGTGTCCTTCTCCCGGGTGCGAGCTCTCCCGACGTGGTCCAGCTCCGTGTCCGGCGACGACCACCACTCCTACTCCTCCGTGCTGGCGATGTCGTTGTCGGCGCGGCCCCGGTCCGGCGCGCGGCCGCTTCGGTCGCCGGCGCGGATGATGGGCAACGTGAACGAGGGCAAGGGGCTGTTCGCGCCGCTCGTGGTGGTGGTGCGCAACATCGTCGGCCGCAAACGCTTCAACCAGCTCAGGGGGAAGGCAATCGCGCTGCACTCGCAGGTCGGTCGCTCTCTTGGGTTCCTGCTCCTGCTCTCCGTCACTTGTCATCTCATCTCCCCCTCTTCAGGTCATCAATGAGTTCTGCAAGGCCATCGGCGCTGACTCCAAGCAGCGGCAGGGCCTCATCCGCCTCGCCAAGAAGAACGGAGAGAAGCTCGGATTCCTTGCCTGATCTATCTGATTCACGCCCACGATGACGATGCTACATATATATAAGTACTCCATCATCGAGTAGTGACGGACAATGATAATCGATACCTTCTTCGTTGTTCCAAATCCTCTATTAAGTGGTAGCTAGTACATGTCATTGGTGCGATGATGCTTCAATTCAGCTTCCGATGTTTGGTTGTCGATCAGCTAGCTGCTTGCTTGCTTGCTTCATTCCTGCAGAAATCACTGTTCCGTGTTGGACGTTGCATTCTTGCCAACTGGATGATGCACTATGCATCTTACTAAGCAGATTCACTAGGCCACAACATTCAGAACCACAACCACTGAAGATGATGCATCCTTCCTGTCAATAATGCATATAGTATTACGTACACACGACTATGAATACAAATCTTAGGAGGATTAATTCTATTGATGATCAGTTACACAAATCTTAGCTCGCACATTGTCGTCACCTCCGCCCTCAGCCTGCTCTGAGTTCGGGATGATGGTCTGGTCGAATATTCGTCCTCTCTTCTCCATCGCCCATTTCTGAATATCCGGGCTTCTGATTCTGTGATGACAACAAAGCTGCAGGAGGAGGCATTCTAGACGACGTCGTCTTCATCGTCGTCCTCCATGCTATGAACTCGTAGCTGGACTTGGCACTTGGCAGCCCCTCTCCCGTCCTCGTCCTCTTGGTTACTTCTTCGTCATTGCTGTCCCTTGCCATTCTGTTGAAAATTAATCTTAGTCTTAATTTAACCTATACATGATCACTAACTCTACTCAATGCGGAAATTAAATCTGAGGTATTGACGAGATCTAAGTGATAACATCGACACCTCTATAGTCTATAGTCATGTAGGTGATGTGGGTCTTCAGTCTTCACTAGATTGGAGCTTAATCCTTTTGGATGGTGGAGATCACGAAGTGGATCTGCAATGCAGAACTAGGACATGGATACCGCACTTTAGAGACCCTCCAATGCCTGTGGGTGTCTGGGTGACTCATTCTGAGCAAGCACTTTGGGCCCAGGGTCGATTCCGAAAAGGACTTAGAACTGTCACCAATCAAGGCAGGGACTTACCTAACCAGCCTCTAGAACATTGGGCGCCCTGCAATGGCATGAAGAACACAATGCTTTATAAGCTAACACTAGTATGTACAGTCATTCTCGGTTTCTCAATATCATCGTAGAGTCAGCACAGATTAGGATTGGTGTATCTATAAGAGGGTTGTTTTTTTGTCACTTGGGGGGGGGGGGGTAGCACCATTGTCTGTGCACACATCTGCATTTTTGTTCACTTGATAGCTGTTGGCTGTAGCAGCAAGCTCTTTGTTCAATGGATAAGTCCGTTCCTTTCTAGCCATTGCATACTGTACATCAATTGTCAAATAAACAGCAACAATAATGAAGCAATGTAAGAGGAACTACTTACATTGGTTAAAGTTGACATCTTTGTATGTCAGCATGTGAACCGCTAATCGTCTCTCCTGACATCTTCACACATATTGACAAACAGAGCAACCACATGAATATAAATATTGGAAGGGAGGGTTAAACAATCACAAAACTTTTCAATCAAAAGACTATTGTCGAGTCTAACCTGAAGTTGTCTGACATTCTGGAGTGGCAATTGAAGCACAAAAAAGTTCCTTGGTCGAGAAATTTCTATTTCACTTCAACTGAATTTGCTCTTGCAAAATTATTGGCATGGGCAACCACCATAAATAGCCTCCATGTAACACTACTTTAATTTAGTAGACCATGAAGGAAACTCACATGATTAGAGTCATCATTTATCCTCTGATGTGCTTTAGGGTGTGTTTCTCCCTTTCAGTTCTTGATTGAAGACCTCAAGTGCCCCGGATAGCTAAGATATAAGGGCAACACGACCCTATCACTCAAAGCTCTCAAGCTTTAAGGCATAACACTCAAGGGTACACTATAGTGTCTATCCTAACCTTGGATGTGATCTTGAATGTCTTGAGAGGGTGGATGCCTAGATCAAGTGTAACAACACTTGTTCTAACTTGTGACAGCCTTGGGGCACTCCAGCACATTAAAACAAGTGAGGCAACTCCATATTTATAACCCCATCCACCTCAACTACCCGTATCATTTCATGAGATATTTGACCATTGGTCTCGATCATTGCCATGGCTTTGGTCTTCACCGGATGATCCATCGGATTGCTGTGCTACACCGTATCATCCGGTGGCCTTGATCTTTTAGGTCTTCAACTGTTCTGGCTCTTTGATGTGTACCGGATGATCCATTGGGTGATTTTCTTCTTCACCGTACCATCTAGTGGACACAATTTTCCTAGTCGGCTTACAAGACTCCACCGTATGATCCGATGGGCCTAATGGCCCCGATCAAGTGATCCACTGCATATTTCGTCGAGGAACGTTTTGTCGTTTCTTCTCCGTTTCAATTTGGATCTTGATCAAACTTGAACCTTGCATCCCTAGGATATATGACAACATGTCTAACACATTTTTAGCGCACATGTTAGTCCTAAATTTGTGTTGCCATCTAAATCACCAAAACTAAAAACTATGATCATGGGCGCGTGATCATTACCACCATGGTAGACTGGTGGTTGACTTGTTATGTTATGGGCTTATGGTTTTGCACTCTTATACTTTATCATCTTATGAACCTTATGGTATGAGTTAAAACTATTTATTTGTTGGTAGTGTTGTCATGCTACGTTGTTAGGTTAGTATGTGAAGTCATGTTTTGTTTGTTCTATGTGCTGACGTTCATGTTGTCTTTTTTATCCGACCATTGTCGACACGTTTCCGCTCGAATTGATCTATTTTCGGTGATTCTCATTTTCGTTTCCTTTTTGGCGTTCCTGATTTCGATTTCGTTTTATGTAATAAAATGTAAAAGTGAAAACGGAAGATGGCATTCGATTTCATCCCTAGAACTCATTAATACCACATTTGTTTTATGCCCCACAACAAAACTTTCGTGAAATTTCATAGAATTAGTGGGAGGTCAATACTTTATTCCAACGGAATTTGTCAAGAAATTTTCTATATATTTCACTGTTCTAAATTAATTTTACGTTAGTTTTGGTGAAGAATTTAATGAAATTAACTTGATATGATAGATGTTAGTGTGTTTTTCAATAAATAAAATCAATTAAAACTAAAAAAGTTTGGGTTATGACAAAAGCGAAAGTGAAATATAATTTGGAACGGTGGTATAGCATTAAAATCCTTCATCATGACGTGGCCCAGCGCATTACTAAACGAATTTATCGAAGTGTAACAAAGGAAATTGTTATCCTTAGAAAAATCAGGTGAAGAATCGGTCACAAAAGAAAAGTGAAGTCGAAAAGATTATTGGACCGATACTCCCCTCGGCTGCTGCCGGGGAATTGAGGAAGAAGAGCGCTGGTAATCCATTGGTAAGTGCTCACCTACTATAAGCCTGTTCGAAAGACCGTATCATATTATGAATTATTTACTGCTGACTGATTTGATGTGAAAAAAAAACTATTCCCAACTAAATATTTACGATCGTTTACGAACAAGCGAACAGACAGATATGGTGCTCTGCTGACTGCTCTCGTAATTCAATGGTAATTAACTACTCACCTACTACGGTGCTACTAGTCCTCCTATCCAACAAAATGTTCTTATTAAATGTGCTGTCAACAGCAGCACCTGCCTGTCAAAATCAGTGATTAAATGTGCTTATTGGATTAGTACTAGTCAAGATCTCTCACTGATTCGCAGCATCCCCCACTATTTCTCCACGATCTGTTCCTTTTCTTGGCTTCTTTTCTCCAGTTGACTTGCTCCATCGCCTCTCCAGTCTACACGACTAGAGGACGGAGGAGGGGAGCTCTGATCGAATTCATCCAAGATGTCTGAGGTGGTGGCGATGGCGGGGCAGGCCTACATGAGGCAGCTGCAGGCGCACCCGCTGCGCACCAAGGCCATCACCTCCGGCGTCCTGGCCGGCTGCAGCGACGCCGTCGCCCAGAAGATCTCCGGCGCCTCCAAGCTCCAACTCAGGAGGCTCCTCCTCATCGCGGTGCGCTATTCTTCCTTTCCTTTCCTTTGCGTCTCATACCAGAGCAGTTTAGGCGTTCTTTTTTTGCGAATTACACAAGTACAACAGACGCTCGCTTTAATTGATTTGTTAACTGCTTATCGCCTACCCGAAATCCAGATCGGCCAGTGTTCTCACTCGATTCAGTAGTTTTCATCTGAATTTCATTTATCACATCAGGTCAATCGTTACCTTACAAGGTTTGTTGCTTGGATCATGCTGTATGCAGTTAGTGGAATTTATGCCTAGCTGGAGCACCACGGTCAGAGTGGCCCCTCAACACAAAAAATGCGTTTTTTCTTTACTTCGTTACGGGCGAATCCACATGATTGATGTAGGCCTGCTAGTGGGTTGGAAAATCCACATGATTGGTTATTACACTACAAACCAAAAGATAAGTACAATATGTGAAATATATAGGCTGATAGCAACTTCTACCGCATACATCCACGGATCACCAACAACTAGACTTCCATTTTCACTCACTGACAGACCTTGCTCGACATCAGAGAATCAAGCTTAGCCGTGACCTGCTAGTCTGTGGCTCAGCGACACACACAAATTTAGTAATCCCCGCCCCTGCCCCAACCCCCTGTATATTAGGCCATGTATCTTTCTTGTGTAAAGAAAACTTTCATATTATCCAAGTATGTGAGAATATGAGATCATATCTATGCACAGAGATTAACCTGATGGTAGATTGGCATCTCTCTGACCACTAGTTCAATCAACTGGACCAAGTGCCGAAAAAATGTCATAATTTACATATCAGCAATTCTGTTTGAATAGCATCTGCCACAATTCTGATTCAGTGGTTCTTATTTTCATTTGTTGGCGATGTCAAACAGCTATATGGATTTGCATACGCGGGACCCTTTGGACATTTCCTCCACAAGCTCATGGACAGGTTTTTCAAGGGAAAGAAAGGAAAAGAAACTACAGCCAAAAAGGTATGTAACTGTCTTTCTTTCCGGATGAACCATCGTGTTTTCTGACTTTCTCAAATGTAACTTCCTATACCTTTTTATTCCAAGGTCCTAACCTGAAGGACCATCATGACTAAGGTACCTCTTTTTTGCTCATTTGTCATGTGTAGGTCTTAGTAGAGCAGCTGACCGCGTCTCCATGGAACAACATGATGTTTATGATGTATTTTGGTCTGGTGGTTGAAGGTATATATATAATTTCCACTGGAAAGTTCTTTGTGTATCCCAATCCCAATAAAACAAGTTTCTGTCCATTGTTCAAATTTCCTTACTCTTTCAAAACCGGATCCAGACAGACAACTGCACATTGTATCACACAGTATAGAAACACCTGAACATGTTTTCTGTTGTGAGAAATAATCAGTATTTGCAATTTTCATGAATTCCAGGGAGACCATTTGGACAAGTAAAAAACAAGGTGAAGAAGGACTATGCATCTGTCCAACTGACAGCTTGGAGGGTATTCTGCTTTCGGTTGGGAAATTGATGCTTCAATCTATGGTTTATTTTCTAGTGACTTCCGGATTATTTTTTGCAGTTCTGGCCAATTGTAAGTTGGATCAACTATGAGTACATGCCACTCCAGCTCCGAGTTCTTTTCCACAGCTTCGTCGCATCCTGCTGGTAATGCCTACTTGTTTAGCAATTAGCATATTGTCATGCCGTTTGGCTTTGTCAGAATGGTGCTTGACTTTTGTTTGAATTTACTATCACAGGGCAGTATTTTTGAACCTCAAGGCAGCAAGATCGATCGCAGATACCAAGAAGGCATAGATGCAGCTATCTATACTAGGAGTGGATGCCATGATCTGAGTTAAAAACCCATATATATTCTAGGCTTCCGTTGTAACACCAGAATTCTTTTCCAGCAGGAGAGGGACTGAATTGAATTGTTTGGCATGAGAAGTTTTCTCCTTTTCATTTCAAAAGCTGTTGTTCTCTCTTCATTTCGAAAAAAATGTTGTTTGCTCGTCTCGTCGATGTCGTCATCATGTACTTCCAGTAGAACTTAGTTTGCGCAGAAAGAATATGTACTCTCTAATTTGTATCTAAAACATATATATTCCTCACATCGAATAACTGGATTGCATTCAACCATTGGAGGTACATGTACTTCATATATGATCGTTAAATATATAAGTCGATATGGATTTACCGGAACTCGAAACGAGTTTATGGTTAGAGAGAAAAAACAAACACATATTTCCAGGTACATTTTGTGTGAGATTCAAAAGTGTGACATGTGTCGTACGTATGGCTGGTAGGTTTGCTTCTCCACCTCATATCTCAGCCCTGTTCGCTTGAATTTATCAGCTCGGTTTATTAGCTAAAAAAAAAACATCCGCCGTCCAGAAAAGATTCTCTATATTTTGATAAACCAAATGTTTTAAAGTTTGATCAGATTTATAAAAAATACTACTAAATTCATTTCAAATTATAAGACGTTTTGGCATAAATCCATGAGACTTTTCCCCGTGTGCCATTATAAAAGATCGAAATCCCCTGTGTGTCCCTGAAAAAATTCAGCGGTCTTCAGCGCCACTACTCCAACTTTTTCGGATCCTCCATGCCACTTCCGTCAATTTAGGCTCTAACGCCGTCAAACTGCAGGTGTGAAAAGACGAAAATACCCTTAAGTTCAAATATGTTATTAATTTTTTTTGAGCATCTTAACGACTTCAAATGAAAAAACTTAAAACTAGAAAGTTGTAGATCTCGTCGAGATCTATAATTTTCATATAAAATTTATTTTCATTTAATTTCGCAAAAAAATATGATTTGATATGATTAATATATCTTAGAAAAATTATCATATTTTTTTTTGCGGAATTAAATGAAAATAAATTTTATATGAAAATTATAGATCTTGACGAGATCTACAACTTTCTAGTTTTGAGTTTTTTCATTTGAAGTCGTTAAGATGCTCAAAAAAAATTAATAACATATTTGAACTTAAGGGCATTTTTGTCTTTTCACACCTGTAGTTTGACGGCGTTATAGCCTGAACTGACGGAAGTGGCATGGAGGACCCAAAAAAGTTGGAGTAGTGGCACTGAAGACCGCTGAATTTTTCCAGAGGCACACAGGGGATTTCGATCTTTTATAATGACACACAGGGAAAAGTCTCTAAATCCATTCCAAACTGAGGGAGTAATATTTAAGATACAAATTAATATCATTAGATAATTATGAAATATAATTTTGTGATAAAATGATTTGAAGACATAAATACGAATACTATTTACTGTAAACTTAGTTTTTTTAGTGTAACTGTAAACTTAGTGTTTTTTAAGAAACAACTGTAAACTTAGTTGTGTTCTTTCATGGACGCAGGGAGTACAAACAATGCCGGGCTCTTTCAACATACTGGACTGGGCCTTCCCCTGCATCGAGGGCGTGGCCCGTTCTACAAGTATAACAACAAGTAAAAAGCCCAGCAAAGCACGCTTGTGGTGGTGGCGTCGTCGTGTCTCCCCGATCCCCTCTCGTTTCCTCTCTTCTCGTCGTCTCACCAATTCAAGATCCAATCTTTGCTGTTGCCACTCGTCGATCCGATTGTTCTCGAGCAAGGTCGGTGGCCATGGCTCGCTGCCGCTGCCACCTCCTCCTCCTTGCCCTCTTTCTTGCCTTGACTGCTGCTGCTCCGGTAAGATCTTACTTTCTTCTTCCTCTTTCCCTCCCGATGTGTCTCCACCTGCCGCTGACGGTGGTGCTCATCTCCTGTCCTGTCGTGTCGCGTGGTGGCAGGAGCAGGCGCAGAGTCATGGGGAAGCCTCCGCCGTCTTCATCGATGCCGCGTCGCACCGCTACCTGCGGGACCAGCAAGGCGACCACCAGGTTCTTTTGAGGAGTAAAAAAGAGGAACCAACGAATCTGCTTAGATCTGTTTTGACATTGAGCGTTATAGATAGCTAGATTAGTTACTTTTAAGCACTAGTTACCATTGGGTATTTTAGTCTGACATACACAACTACAGACCTCCCGTTCTGTGATCGTCATATTTTGCTGGCTAATATACATGGCATCATCGTGTTACTGCAGGACGCTTCAATGTCGTTAAATGAAGTTTCTGCGGCTGTTTCTGTCTTGCTTGGTTTTGCACCGTCAACCTCGCTACCAGCGATTTCTTCTTCGAAGGTTATTTAAACTGCATCCTAGAACCCGGAAAACTCAACATGCGTCTCCCTACACTGCCAGAATGCCTCAGTCTTTATTTTGTGATTTTCAGTTGAACAAAGTGCTTCGTCCTAACCCATTTGATAGACCACGTGCTGTTTTCCTTGTGCAAATTGCTGGGTCCGATGGTATGCCAGTTATTCTGGAATGCTTTGTATCAGTATTTACAGATTTCTGTTCATTCTAATCTAGCAACTAAATTTCCCTTCCTGCTTGTGTGTCAGCCTCAGCTCGTAGCTTCGTATCTGAAGGCAACAACATTTTCAAGACCAGGATTGAAGGTGCAAACAGCGCTGATGCAGGGTTTTCAGGTTTAACTGTCTACCTAGCACCTTCTTATTGTGGATTTGTACATCTCTCTCTGCTTCTGAACCTGGATGCCCCACTTCTGGGTTCTTGCTGTTGTTGACATATTCTTTTTATCCATTATTTACTTTGCAGATACGGATGATTTAATTGTCATTCATTCAGATGAATCTCTAGATCTTTCTCGATCAGATTATCTTGATAATGAACTTTCTAGCTTGGTAAGTAAGAGAAATGTAGCACGATGCATAACCTTTCTATTTACAAATTGTAATCGGTTAATTATTTTTCAGGCAAACTGGTTGGAGGGATCTTATCAGAAGTCTAGTGGCAAACTAGTCATTCCCTTGGAGAGTGGAAACAGTCTCACTTTGCTACTTGATAAGGTCAGCACTCCATCTATTGCACACAAAAATGCTTCCTACCTACCTTGCTGAACCCGCATAACTGAATATGTTTCCTACCTACAAGTGCACAGCTAGCATGCTGGCCCCCCTCCACCTCTGGATTGCATTTTTTTCTGTTACAGCGATACCATAATTTATTACCATGAAATGATATGTAGCAGTATGTATATGGGTAAAATATCTTACTGCATTTTATGTTATTATTATTTTTTCAAAAGTACTGTTCTTGCATTTTTTTTACATCTCAAGTCCTGTCTTCATTGCAACACATTTATTTACAGGAAGCAGACATGGAATTTGTGTCCAGCTTGGCTTCCCTTCTTAAGACTATTGAAAGGGCAATCCAGGTTCACGAAGATTTCTCAGGTGCCGTGAACCCTGCAGAGCTACTAGAATGCCACTTCACAGGGATAAAGGTAATTGTACAACAAAATAGTTACTTTGTAATTTTGAAACTGGGTGACTGATTTCTATTATATGAGTACCAAAGGCTAATCTGAAGCCTTGGCACTGTCCATGTTTACTCCACCCCTGATCTAATTCCATTGTGTCCTTGATGTACACTAACATGTAAATATGTGTCTCTAGTCTGTAATATGATTTCTTTATGTTAGTACTGATATGCACTCACCAATTTGATGGTTTTTGTAGGCTCTGGAGAATGAATACGGTTCCACTGAAATTGTTATGCAGGCAACCAAAATAGTTCAGAGAGCTGTCACCAAATCATTCCAGTCCCTACATGAAGCATACAAAGGTAGTTTACCAATTCCATCGAATATGACATGAAACATAAGCTTTTCCTCTCTTGTGAATGTCCAGTAGTCAACTCTTATGTGCTACTCACAATCGAGCCTTTTTTTCTTTTATTTTTCAACTGTAGGTTATGTTCTGTTCTCTATTCTATTGAATGAATTAAGAACTATAGCATTCGATAGTTTTGAAATTGTTGTTGCTTCATACATATCTTGTGTCTTGTTTGTTATTGTACAGAGATGGGATTGGTCCTTCCTACAGAGAATCCGTCTCTAGTGAAGTTGGATTTAAACTTATATTCCCTTGCTTCAAACATTGCAGTTGTTACCTTTTGCAAATTAATGCACCTTTTATACCTTCAATATGAGATAACATATACACTGACGACAATCTGTTTTTGGCTGTGACAACGAAATAAATAGGGAAAATTGTTGGGTTGATAATATCCACAAAGGAGTCTTCATCATCCTTAGGATCCATAATTGACACACCTTCTTCACTGCACATTTCAAGACGGCTAGAAGAAGCAAGCAAGACAAAAGAAGCCTCTGTGGCACTTGTTAGAAAGAGTTTGGCATGGATTACAGGGATCATCCTGCTTGTTTCAACTCTCATAGGGGTGAGCATAACAACTCCTCACATACCCTCCTGCATTAATATTATTTTGTCTTGGCTGTCCATACCCTAAACTGCTGTGCTATCTATGCAGATTTGCTTGCTTATGAACATGCCACTTACCAGGGACACCCTCCTGTACTCGAACGTCAAGATTGATTAGTTTGAAGGGTGTTCTCGGCCACACTTGTGGTTCAACTTTGGCCTGTGTAGTTATGGGATGGATTTTGGACTGTAGAGATGTATTCTTATGCTGTTTACAAAACCAGTGTACAACGGGATACTAGGTGCTACGTGCTTTTTTTTAATCTGTGCTGCACTGCTGCCTGTATGGGTTGTTTTGTTGTTGGGTTCCGGTAAATAATCCAGAGTGGAACAAACGATTAATTGTTGCAGAATGCTACTGCCTTTTCCGAATAAATCTGTGACGATTGCAATCGAATTTCAACTTGAATAACAGTGTACATGCTATGTTTGTGGCTGTCGCGGTGGTGGGCTTTCCTTGCAACCAAATCGTTGCATCTAGGGCTGGACGTTTGCTCTGGTTGGCTCGTTTACTTTTCTCAACTATTGTGCAAGTTCAATTTGTCTCCTTCAATCGGAAAATTGGATATTTAGGCCCTTAACTTTTTGGATTTTCGTAGTACCACATCAGCCACACGGGAGGTAAATTGGATTTTCGTGATAGTTTAGGATCAATTAGACTTAATAAAAAAGAATACAACAATAACAACATAACCTTTTAGCCCCAAACAAGTTGAAGTAAGCTAGAGTTAAAACCCCACCAAAGTCTCCCAAGCCACGGTTCAGGCACTTCAATAACTGCTTTCCAAATACTCATATTCAAACATAGATCGCTAGATATATCTAAGTTTCCAAATATCTTTGTATTGTCTCCCGCATGTTAATTTCGGTCTTCCTCTATCTCTCTCATATTATTAGCTTGGCTTAGGACTCCACAATGCACTAGTGCCTCTGGAGGTCTCCTTTGGACATGGCCAAATCACCTCAACCGATGTTGGACATGCTTTTCTTCAATTGGTGCTACCTCTAGGCGATCACGTATATCATCGTTCCAAACTCAGTCCATTCGTGTGACCGCAAATCCATCGCAACATACGCATTTCTGCAACACTGAGTTGTTGAACATGTCGAATCTTTGTAGGCCAACATTCTGCTCCATACACCATAGCCGGTCTAATCGCCGTTCTATAGAACTTGTCTTTTAGCTTTTGTGGTACCCTCTTGTCACATAGAATGCCAGAAGCTTGTTGCCACTTGATCCACCCTGCTTTGATTCTATGGCTAACGTCCACATCAATATCTCCATCCCTCTGTAGCATCGATCCTAGATATCGAAAGGTATCCTTCTTAGGCATTACTTGTGTCGGTGCAGAAAGTGACCAACACGTAAATATTTATAGTTTTGCTATATGTTGTGATCGGAGGTGGTCTAGCACTCAATGACACAAGATTTATACTGGTTCAAGCAATGTGCCCTACGTCCAGTTTGAGTCGGTCTGTGACTTTATTCCTGAGCCCAGGTGCTCGAAGTTTGCTGTGGGGTTACAAACGGAAGGGAGAAAGATGGGGGGTACAAGAGGTCCGGTCGAACTCTGGTCTGAAGGGCCGAGAGTGACGAGAGCTCCGCTATGTGCTAAGTGTTCGAGCGTGTGCTCGAGATTTGCACCTAGTGGTTCTGTTGTGGTGTGTGAGTGAACTGAGAGGTCTATCTGTTGGGAGAGAGCGCATCCCCTTTTATAGATGAAGGGGACGACCTTACAAGCGAGAGAGAGAGCACGCATGCTACTAAGTTTTGTTGCCCACGCCATCGGGTACAAGATGATTGTAGGCGCCCATAACACTGCTAATGTCAGATGCATGTGGGAGGTTCGTCTTCTTCTGGTAGGGCAGACGTCGGTGCCTGCCATACTGTTGATGCTCAGTGGTATGTAGGGGGTTTTACCATGTTTGCCTGGTATGGTAAACGCCGGCGCCCACAACACTGTTGATGCCGAGAGGCATGTGGGGGGAGCCTTACCATGTTTGTCTGGTATGGGAGTTGATGGCGCCCACAACACTGTTGGGCAAATGTTGGCGCCCACAATACTGCTTGGGTTCTGACATGCCAGGAAGGTTGCAGGGTACCCTTCTGACATGCTTTGTTGGTACTGTCCTGCAGGTGTACATGGTACGGTCCTCGGTATTACGGTTGACTTGAGTGCTCTGACTTATTTTCTCTGTCCGTTTCCTGGTCCTCACCGAGCGGGCGTCCCCGGTCGGTTGGTCCCAGTCGGAGAAGAGCTGTAAGCAGGGGTTCAGCGCATCCCCGGTCGGAGACGCGGGTCAGAGTCGAAAGTGGTTTTTGGCCAGACCTTCCGGTCGGAGAGGCCGTCCTAGAGGTGGGCCAGAGTCGGAAGCGAGCGCTGTTCCTCCTTAGAGAGGTTTTTTGGTCGGTGAGGCGGGCCGGAGTTAGAAGCGGGAGCCGTTCCTCCTCGGCCAGGCCTTCCGGTCGGAGATTTGATTGCCTTTCTGGCCTGTCGTTTAGGTATTTGGGCCGTCCCATGAGTTGCGCATCGTTCACAAAGTTGTCTGCTGGGCCAAGCCTTTATTGGGAAGCCGGTCTATGAGGGACCCTGGGTTTATGAACCCGACAGGAGCCCCCGAGCCCCCGGACGATTCAGGTAGAATCGTCTGGGGGATTTTTGTCTTGGCGGTGCGAGTGTAGCCCCCGAGCCTCCGGGCGATTCGGGTAGAATCGTCTGGGGGGTTTTTCGTGTTGCCAGCAGGGGAAGTTTCGTTTCGTCAGCGGGTGCGCGCGAGCGCACCCGCGGGTGTAGCCCACGAGCCCCCGGGTGATTCGGGCAGAATCGCCTAGGGAGTTTTGTTAGCGGGCGTGAGTGTGTGCACTGTAGTGGGCGTAGTCTCTTCTAACCCATCGTTTCTAGGAGCACGGTCCTAGGTGTTTGATCGCGGTCGAGGGATCAAGCGAGATGGAGTCATGGATCCAGACGTCGGGCGCGACAAAGGATCGAGCGAGACGGAGTCGCGGATCTAGGCGTCGGGCGCGACGAGGGATCGGGCGAGTCGAAGTCGTGGATCCAGGCGTCGGGCGCAACGAGGGATCGGGCGAGTTGGAGTCACGGATCCAGGCGTCGGGCACGCCGAGGGATCGGACGAGGCGAACTCGTGGATCTAGGCGTAGCCAAGGCGTTTGGGTGTCTTGAGAACCTGAGCTCCGTTGGGCTTGGTAGGGGTCGGTTGAGTTTTGTGCGTTACCCCATCCGCGGTTTCTCACAACCGGAGGGGCCGAGCTAACGTCGCTTGCCTCGATGGCTCGAGGGATGCACTCGGTGAGCTCACTAACGGGTATGTTCGAGTGATGTCCGGGTCCGTCGTTCGTGACGGGGTCGGCATAGCCCTCATGTGGCACTTCACTGCTCCTTAACCTGCAACCTGACAGATGCCTGGGTCGTTCCAGAGACCGACAAGGGTGGCCCACTGCACTCCCTTAGATGGAGATTCTGTGGGTTTGGCGGGAGGTTAGGATCAAATGAAAAGGTTTGAGATGACCCTGTCTGCTTCGGGGCAGACTAGCGAGGGCTGTGGTAGAACCTCCTAAATTATAGGGCCCACATGCACCTGTCACTGTACAATGACCTCTGACGACTATGCATATGTTCCTGATAACTTAAGAAGACTGTTGGGTGTCCTCGGGAAACCCTAAATCATCCACGATTTCTGAGCAGGATCCCATTACAAAGTCATTGCAGTATTACAATAGTTTATTCAAATATATACATCAGAGTAATATAGCGGAAGTCTTACAATAACTTAGTTTACAAAACATTTATTTTAAACCTTTCAAACTAAGTTCGATTAATAATACAAATGGTAGCAGTGGAGTAGCATTATAACATAAAACAAAACACACAATAATTTGGATATAGAACACCCGTCCTATCTTCCTTTCATCTTTGCCTTTCTGAGCATTTTGATTGTTATTCTTGTTCTGTGCCTGACCCTGTTGTTGATTTACAGGGGCCTTCTAATAATTTGGATTAGACTGCCTTGGATACGGACATTCTCTCGAGAAATGACCAGGCTTGCCACAATTGAAATAGGGATACTTATGACCCTAGGGTGTTGGAGCAGAAACCCCAGAAGCATTTGTCGGTTGTGGATTCTGATAAGTTGTAGCAGGGCGGACATTTGATTGCTGACCGGCTTGAAACTACGGTGGACGATAAGGAGGACGATTATGATTTACTGGATGATAAATCACCCTCTACCTCTTTTGATTTCCCCCAAAAGATCCAGACGACATACTCTTTTTCTTCTTGAGCTCCTTATGCTGCCGATACTTTGCCTCTGAAGCAATTGCAATATTCACTGACTCATGATAAGTGACATTGGTACAAGTTGTCATCATAGTCTGCAATTTGGTATTCAGATCTCTCATGAATCATTTCTTTTTCTTGGCGTCGGTGTTGACATGTTCTGTTGCATATTGGGACAAATGATTGAATCTTCCCACATACTGCATAACCGTCTGATCCCCTTGCTTCAAAGCAAGGAATTCATCCAGCTTCATAGCTATAACTCCCTCCGGGATATAATGGGCTCTAAAAGCAGTACGAAACTCTGTCTAAGTTAATGGAACACCTGCGGGTTGCATGGCCATAAGATTCGCATACCAAGCACCGGCTGCACCTCTAAGTTGCTGAGCAGCAAAGACTGGTTTCTGAAACTCCGTGCATGGAATGAGATCAAATTTCTGCTCCATGGTCCAAAGCCAATCGTCAGCCTCCAGTGGTTCATCTGCCTTGGTGAATACCGGTGGCCTTGTGTCTGTAAAATCAACATATGTAGCCTCCTGCCTGTTATGATGGCGACCATGATTTCCTTGCATCTGATTCTGATTACTTTGAGCCATCTCATGAAGCAAACGAGAATTTTCAACCGTCACATTGACAAGTGCGGCTATATCATCAGCCAGATTTGTTGGAACTGGTGGCAGATCTGGAATACCGTCCTCATCTTGTGAAGTACCAGGAATATGCGAACCCCACGTACGACGCATCTGCTCATAGCAAACCAAACTTTACTCACAAGTCTTTATTGAATTGCACAAAAGCTTACTCCAGACACATTACATAGGGTTTACTAATATAAACACAAACCCGCATCTAAACAAAAATACTAACTTTAACTAGAACTAACTATTATACAACTCTACTCGTCTTCTCGACCACTTCAAACTTCGGGCTCAGTATCCATTTCGAAAATATTTCCGCCCTCATTATCACTTTCATTGATCATCACTAATTCTTCAGGATCTTCTTCTTCTTCCTCTTCCAATTCACTACCATCGGCAAGGATGACACCGGGGTCCATTGCATCAGCTTGGGGTTCATGATTTGGATCTAGGAGATTGCTTAGCCTATGAACTTCCTCATGCAGATAAGTATTATGTTCTTCTAAATCTTCTATATAGAATTCTAGCTCATGAGTTCTAGCTCTAGCTACATTTTCTCTATGCCAAGTTTCATTTCTTCCTTCCACCGTACGAACTAACATACGTTCGCAGTTCCTGTGAGCGGTGGTGAGACGCCTCAATTGATCCTATAGTTCTCCTACCTGGATGGCATCCAAGGCCCTATCTCTCGTAGCTTGTGCTAACTCTATAGAAATCCTCTATATCTCTGCCTGGGGATCAGGCCTAGAGGTACTACTGCTAGCACCGTCATTCCTAGGGGCAAGTTGGTGACGAGGAACTCCTTTGGGTCCAGTGGACTTACGGGGTGTCTTCTTGGTACGAGCCATACTGTGGGAAGCAAGATTAATCCTAGTAAGACAATCTGACAACAGTCTCAAGAGCAGCAAGGGTGGACTACACAACTCAACCCATACTCACTACCCAACCTAGACTCAGAGGTGAAGGAAGTAACGAGTGAATTAATCATGATGCATGAATCGTTCTTACGAACAAAATCATCAAAGCTTATAAAGAACATAAACAACAGTTGTTTTTATATAGGGCATAGTAAGATTACTACTCCACCACACAAAAACCTTTTTAATCAAATAAGGAATGGTGAGAAAGAAATTAGATAAGTTAGAAGCAATTTGGTCCAAATTAACAAGTTAAGTTTAGTCATCCCAAATCATTTTGAAGTTTTTGTAAATCAATACAACAAAGACTTTGTAACGATCGCTCTGATATCATTCTGTGGCAGAACCTCCTAAATTATAGGGCCCACATGCACCTGTCACTGTACAATGACCTATGACGACTACGCATATGTTTCCGATAACTTAAGAAGACTGTCGGGTGTCCTCGGGGAACTCCGAATCATCCACGATTTCCGAGCAGGATCCCATTACAGAGTCATTGCAGTATTACAACAGTTTATTCAAATATATACATCAACGTAATATAGCGGAAGTCTTACAATAACTTAGTTTACAAAACATTTATTTCAAACCTTTCAAACTAAGTTCGATTAATAATACAAACGGTAGCAGTGGAGTAGCATTATAACATAATACAAAACACATAATAATACTGTCCTGCCCAAGGGCCACACATTTACTGGTCGTCATCAGATCGAACAACCGTCATGCAGCACGGTCCAAAACAGACCTGCTCATGAGGCTCACCTGCAACAAGGGTCAACGAACCCTGAGTACAAAAGTACTCAACAAGACTTAACCGAAATAAAAATTGATGGAACGCAGGAATGCAGGCTCAGGGATTCAAGGTATGGCTTTAGCAATAATCAAAGTTCTTTTGCGTAAAAGCTTTTTAACAAAATTCTTTATATCAACATTTAAAACTTCTTAAGATCATATACAAAGCTGACACAATTCGCATTGAGATCATGAAACTTCGTATCCAACACTTACTCAAACCAGCCTCAAGTTCCAGTTATTTATACTACGATGATGAACAGAGAAGTGAGTCTCCATAACCGAGGAGCAACGACGATTCGAACCGATTATAACCCAGCTAGGAATTCTAGACCACACGACATATGTAGGTCCCCGACCTACATATATCAACCTACCCTCAGATCCTCTAAAACAAGAACGGGTCCGCGCCACCCGAGAATATAGTACTCCACCAATCCAGCCCAATGCCACGTGGGTACACGCTATTCCCGCCATCTCTCCACTCCTAGTGCGCGAGCAACCATTCTCGTAATAGAATAGCCAAGTTAAGGCTTACCGGAGTATGTGGTTAGTACTACAAAGTCTCACCGCACACAGTTCAACAACGGTACGGGCCTTAATCGACACAGGCGAAAAGAATCCGCTCACAAGACCTCCATGTCTTGTGGCTCACACACACCGAGTCCGCCCGGTCTAGATTTATTACTCCACATTCCCATATCACATGATAACATAAGTAACCAAAGATCCATTTAAAACTTGCAGGTGACAGGTAATCACCCGACTTACCTCGTTCTAAGCATAGCTAAGCATAACTAGGCATATACGAATTTAAACTGGTAACAAGGTAGATATGGAAAAACAAGGTTGGTAATGCACCAATTAGGTTTTCACTCAACTGCTAATCACTTAATGCAGTAGAAAAGCAAAAGCGATATCAATTTATAAAACACAAGGTAGGTTTAAATGCATCCGGGGCTTGCCTTCGTTGACGGGAAAATCTGGTTCCGGAGTTGTCCCACAATTATCCAACCCAACCTCAACAGGCGGATTAACTTCCTCAACCACTGGATTAACTACCACGTGCTCACCTTCGTTCACTACACGTAGTAACAATGCCATGTTTAACATGATGCGAAATAGAAAACATGATGCTCGATGATGGATGCAAAAGTTAACAACTTGAATATAACTTTTCTTCGCGGTACAGTTACAAGTTAAACTAACTAAACCTTTTCATAACACCTAATTCAAATGCCAAGGATCATTATCAACTAATGACCCAAGGACATCACTCAATCAAAAATTCAATCAAAACCTAAATCATGAAAGGTTACTATTTTCTTTTATGAATTAATTATTTAATTAAGAATTATGAAATAAATCAACTTGTTCCAATTGACCTCAAAATTTTTGTAAATGTTCATCACATGGTAACTAAGTGGCAAAACAATTTTCATATTTTTTGGATAAATAAATAAGCCTAGAAAAATAATGGAAACTCATTTATTAATTAATTGAGCAATTTTTATCACATTCAAAAAGTACTGAAAAACAACATTTCATATTTTTTATAAATAATATACATCATAGAGAGGTCACACAAAAATTTTCATAATTTTTTGAGCTATAAATAAATCTACACAAAAATAACAAAAACAGACACTATTCATTCATTTCTGAAAAAGGAAAAATCATTTTTCAAATCACCCGCTCGCTGACAAGGTGACCCCACCTGTCATCCCCGACCTCCGCGCGTTGACCACGGCGGCGACGGCTCTGACCAGCGATAACTCGTCGCCGGTGAAACCTCCGGCCACAGCGACGGTACCAACACATTCCCCACAACCCCACGCATCGATTGGAGTCACTAGCTTGAGCAATAACAGCGGGGTTCGAGCTTGACGCCGGCCATGGCGGCCACGATGGCCCGGCTGCGCTACACCGGCGAAACGATGGCAGTAGCAGTTAAACCAACGACCTAGGAAGACTCAGGAGCTCACCACAAACGCGCTGGAGTCGATGACCGAACCGAAAGATCAACGGAGATACTAGTCGACGTTCCTAGCAACTCCGATGGTGCAAGCGACGGTGACGGCGGTTAACCGGAGACTGCAGTGGACAAAATGGTCAATCAACGAGGTAGCAAGAACCACGGCAACAAGGTGAAGATGGAGCTGTGCAAAGCAGGGACAGAGGCGCACCGGAGAGCCACGGCCACGGTGAAGCGCACTCGACGGAAATTTTGCCGGCCGCGAGGAAGAAACACGACGAGCGATGGTTCTCGGCAAAGTCAAGCCACAAGGACTGGTTTGCTGGGCGCGCAAGGAACTAGCGGAGCTAGGACATGCTTTGCTGCGATGGCGCAGGCGCTGGTTTGACGGCGAGGGCTCGACGGAAATGATCGGCGACGTTGGGAAAAGCAGAGCGAGGAAACGGGGACAAACGACGGTGGCTCAGTCCTTATAACGCGGCTCAAAAGCAAGGAGAAGCCATGCCACGGCCTTCACCGCGCCAGCATGACGCCGAAAATGGACACGCGCTCGCCTGGAACCGAAACGAAGGTCGCCGGCGATGTAGCTTAAGCAGCGAGCACTGTTTAACGTATTTACAGAATTGCCATTCGTTTGAAAATCCAAATTACTCCCAAATTTATGTAACAACTCAAAAATCTCCAAAAATAAAAGTTGTTCAAAATCCAAAGTTCTACAACTTTACTTTTATAACCATACCCAAATTCGGTCTACATTTTGAAATGCAAATTTAAATTCAAAAGGGAACACTTTAAGTACATTTCGCCTTTTCAAATTACTTCAAATTTTTCTAAACAACTTTGAAAACTCCAAAAACAAAATTTGTACAACTCAACAAGTTCTACATTTTTGCTTTAAGGCTCAACCCCAAAATATGCTCAGATTTTGAAATGGGTTTTTTCAGGTCAAAACTAATCGCTGGAAATCATGGTTTTCGAAACTTCAAATCCAAACAACACTTTGAACTTGATCCAAACCATACAAGGCAACACATATAACACAATTGTAAACTTGTTTTAACGTATGCATATCAAAGTTTTCAATATGACCAAATGCTTTGCAATGCATATGATGACATGGCAATTTTAGTATTTAAACACCCGAGGTGTTACAAGGGCCGCTGGGGGCTCATCTACGTTTTCTCCCCTGGCTCTGTTTGACGCAAGGTGGCCTCGAGCCCTTCGTGGGCCAGCCTTCGAACCCCGGTCAGTCGTTGCTCATGTTGAATGAGGCAACTGCCACTTCGTGACGCAACACGGAGCGTTGTGATGCATTTAACTGCATATACGATGCTTTTGGATGTATGGAATGAATGAATGCGTGCATGGATGAATGAATGTTCATATAAAGAAGGAGTGGGGTTTGGTTGATGACTTGAGTGATGGGGTTTGAGGAGCTCCTATCGGATATGTCCGACCGGGATCCGCGCTCGTCGTTCGTGACAGAGTTGGCATGGCCCACATGAGGCGTCCCTCTACTACTTACCTGTCTCTCAGCGTTCTCCTAAACCATCTGATCAACACAGGAAGCCCGTTGGTCTCTCTTGGCGGAGATCCCATCATTTTGGGCCTTTCCATGTCCCGTCTGGGAAGGCGGAGGGCCGCCTGCGCGCAGTGGCGCCTTGTTTCTTGCACCCGGCGTGCGGTAGTGGTGGGCCATACCCAGGCCACGTCCCGTCTGACCAAGCGCCGTTCCATCGGGCAGGGTGCGTCCCATCGGTCAGGGCACGTCCCATCATATCCCATCTGCATTGAATGAGGGAAGGGAGAGGGTTTTTCGCCCCCGTCGTTTCACCTTTCCCCAATCGTTGTGCCTTGCCCACCTATTGTGCCTCTTTCTTTAAGTAGGGGAAGGGAGATGGCTTCCATCCCATTCCTTCGCCTATTCCTTATCCGCCGCCTCTTCTCCTTCTTCCTTCTCGCCCAGAGCATTCGAGTGTCGTGGTGGTTCCTAGGAAAAAAGGGGAGAGCGAGGGAGAGGAGAAAACTCACAGATCCATTCACGAACCCAGAGCGCAATGTCGAGCTGGAGGTCATCCGTCGTGAGGGAGTCGGTGCTGGCTGCCTTCACCGAGAAGGGGTTTCTGCCACCGAAGGAGGTGGTGCACTAGAGGGAGGTTGTTTCCTTCCTCGCCTTTCATGAGCGTGGGTTAGGATACCCCGCGCACTGGTTCCTGCGTGGGCTCCTCAATGAGTGGGGCCTGGAGCTGCAGCACCTCAATCCGACTGGGGTACTGCATATCACCGGCTTCGTCACTGTGTGCGAGGCTTTCCTTGGGATGGAGCCACACATGGACTTCTTTCGGTGGATGTTCTCGGGTGAGCTTTGTCGGAGGGGAAGCCACACATGATCGCGTCGGTGGGAGGTTTCACGCTGCAAAAGAAACCGAGTGCGTCGGGCTCTTACCCTGTGTACATCCCCTATGATTCTAATTGGGGGTGGCACGGGGAATGGTTCTACATCAGGAACTCCGGCGGAGGCGCAGTTCCCGCCATTCACCGGTAGGAGGCCGAAGAGGCAGGAGAGCTGGTCGTGGGGCCCCACCAGCCGGTAGAAGAAGAAGGTTGAGATTATTGAGGCGGAGCTCCAGAAGCTTGTGCGGTGTGGCCTTGATAGGGTGCGGGTGTTCCACACCCTCTTCCACCATCGGGTTGCTCTACTGGCAGAGAGGACGTGGCCGATGTGGAAATACAACAGCCCAACGGACCCTGACCGTGAGTCGCCGAAGGAGCTGCCAAACGACGAGGGCTAGAGTCACGTTGACCGGGTGCTGTAGCTGAGGCAAAAAAAGACCCTCGATGGAAAGCCCGGACCCCTCAACGCCGCGATGGTGTCCAAACTGGTATGCTCCCCTCTCCTTACTCCATGTTCTTTTTCCCTTTTTCTCTCCCGTGTCCTGACTTTGAGTCATCCGTTTCGTAGGGACTTGGAGTTTACAAGTCCCGGCCGCACCTTCCGAAGGGGTCGGAGGGCGTGGCTCGGTAGGCCGCCCAGAAGGAGGCGGCGGTTGAGAGGAAGAAGAAGAAAGCCGTGGAGGCTCGGCGGAAGCATGAGAAGGAGATGGAGATTGCCCGACGTGTGCGGGCTGGGGAAAATAGGAGCGACATCGAGTCTGAGCTTGAGTCGGAGGACCCTACAGAGGTGGGCGATGACATGATGTTCTCCGAGGAGGAGGACCAGGAGGTCATTACGACCTCGTTGGAGCGTCGCGATCCTACAGCCACATCCGTTGGCGGTGAGCGGGAGGTAGAGAGGCGCGGTGACGTTCCCGTGCTGAGGAAGCGCGCCGCAAGCGGGCGCCATCGACGAACGGGAGGCGAAGCGAATGCAATCACGGCGCCCCTTCTGAGGCGTCGCTGGCCTTGTCCCCACCTGCTCCGGGCGCGGTGGAGCAAGCTAGGCGGTTAGAAGAGTGGGCTCACACCCATGTGTCGTCGGGGCCAGCGCCAGTGCATGACCCACAACGGGAGGATGCCCCGGCTCTCCGGTCGGTGTGCCCCAAGCCAAAGGGCGTGGTGATTCGTGGGCTGAGCAGGAGCTGGTTGGGTCGACTCCCCCACCCCCGGTTGATGTGAGGGGGCGTGTGTCATGGCCCAGGAGCGGTCCTCGCCTGGTGGGCCCGTTGACATTGGATCGGGGCTTCAGAGCCCTACCGCTTTCGTCTGGTATGCCTTCTTTGTTTCTTTTCGATCTTGCTATTGAGTTTTCTGGAATGTGACTGACCTGTACTTTTTTGACAGTAGCCGGATGCTGACGAGGCTGAGCATCGCCCCAACTCCCATGTGGGAGGATTGGAGGCCCACCTTGCAGCGCGCCATGGCAAGTGGCGGGGAGAGCAGGGTGGCGGCGGCGGGTCCTTCCCTTCCAGGGGCAGTGGCCCCCGGGTCGGTCGCTAGTACGGCGGCAGCGGCGGCGACGATGTTGGCGGCGATCCCGATGGTGACGGCCGAGGCCACATCGGAGGTAACCCTTATGGCCCCTCCTCTACCGGCTACGACGGAAGAGGAGAGGGAGACCGGGCTCCCTGCCTCGCTGGGTGGAGGGCCACATGGCTCACCCTCCCGGTCGGAGCTGGAGGTGCCGAGGGAGATGCGGCCGGGCCAGAGCCGAAACGCCTACCGGTGGCCCATGAAATCGAGGTGGTGGAGATCCCCTCCGACAACGAAGTAGGTGACGAGGTGGAGCTACTGGTGCCGTCGTAGGAGCTGGCGGTGGCCCAGACATCGGCAGGGCCTTCTAGCGGGTTCAGGGTGAGCCGTAATCTGGTGTGGCCCTGCCCCGGTGACCCAAGCAAGGCTCGATTCGTCCTCCGTGACGAGGAGAAGGTGGCACTCTGGCACTTCCTAGGGAAGAGCGGAGTGGCGATGGAGTCCGATCTCGCCCAAACCAGGGCGAGGCTTGAGGAGGCCTTGGAGCGGGTCAAGTTCGTCCATCGGGCGGTTATGGTTGACCTGCCCCACGCCGTAGAGGTAAGTTCTCTGTGATTTGTTCTTGATCCCTTGGTTCCTTGCTGGTTGCTTCATCGTGCTAGCTCCTTGCTTTGTAGGGCTTGGATGGAATGTCGTGCCGCAAGTCTCTTTTCCTCCGGGAGGAGCACGCCCAGATGGCCGAGCTTGAGCGCGAGCTAGAGTCCACCCGCCATGAGTCCCAAGACCGGGCGACAGAGGTGACCGAGGCGTGGGTGGTGGAGCAGGCGACCGCTGCCGAGCGGGGGCTTGAGGCAGCGAAGGTCCGCAAGGCGGAGATCGAGGCAGCGCTATAGAAGTCCCTGGCGGACACCGAGGCAGCGCTCCAAAGTTCCCTAGAGACTCTGGAGACAGAGCAGAAGGCCCTGGAGTCAGAGCAGAAGGCCCAGTCAGAGGCCGACCAGAAAGTGCTCGCGCTTCGGGGCTAGGTGATGGGGACGGAGGAGGCGAACGCCCGGCTATGCGAGCAGGTGACTCAGTAGAAGGAGGGAGTCTCCATCCTTGAGAACACCTGCCTCGGTACGTACCTTTTCTGCTTTTCGATGTGTTGGTTTCTTCCTTTAGCTTGCTTCTGAGCTTGTCGCCCTTCTTCTAGAGCTGGGTGGAAAGGTGGAGTTGTTGGAGCGGGACCTGGAGACGGCCAAGGTGATGATTGACTGGAATGCGGAGGCGCTGGCCAATTCCCTTGAAGAGCGACGTGCTCTTGAGGGGGAACTTGACTAGATATGCAATGTTGCCCAGCTCGTCGTCTCAGATGTCTTCGAGTTGGCGCCAAGTACCAGCGCGCCCGCCATCCGGTTGGTGGAGGTTCCGGATGAGGTTCGGGCCCTTATCATCGACGGGCTGTTCTATGGGACGTCAGGGGTGTTGACTTTGGTGGTGACGTACCACTCGAACTGGACTTCGCCGCCATCTGCAATGGGTATGCCGACGGCTAGAGCGCAGAGGACATCCACTCGCTCGAGGAGAGCTTGCTGCCACACACAAAGTTGGTGGCCGAGCAAGTCTCCGCGTAGTGGGTGATGGATGCTCGTCGTGCGAACATGTCCGAAGGCGCACGTCAGGAGGACATCGCCCAACCTACGAATAGTGTGGAGCCTGGGTCAGAAGTAGACGTCGCCCCGCCTCCGATGGAGCCGAATGTTGCCCAGTCGGAGGACGAGCAACCCCTACCCTCGCCGGTCGAGCCAGTAGTCGATGCCACCGGGGAGCCGCGGTAGAAGTTTTAGAGTAGAAATACTTTAGCAGATGTAAAAGATAATGTCGTTGGGGAGCCCCTTTTGTAAAGTGTTTTTGTGTATTCATGAATACAGTAACTTTGTTTTTGTGATGGAACTACTTCGTTCGAGAAAGCTTGTCCCATCCGTTCCTTATTTTTATCTTAGCATAACTTCATTTTTTATTCTTTCTTTTTCACACATGCCCGTTCGTATCGTAGGCTGCAACCTTAAGAGCCTGGGTGTGGCCCGCGAGGCTCAGCTGCTCATAACCGTAGGTAGAGGCGGGGTGCGATCGGTCAGAATATTTAAAGCAAAGTTACATAAGGTAATTAAAGGAACGGACTACCCTTTCGTTCGAGGAAAATGTATTTATCATATGATTGTAAAAAGAGAGGTGGCATTGCACCCCCGTGGAGCCCCCGGGCGACCCAGGCCGAAAGTGTTCGGGTCAGGGCACTTTATAGGAGCAAACATTAAGAAAAAAATGGTAAGACTGAATTTTAGGGGAAGAAACGGCGTAGCTGTTCGCTGTTCCAAGTGTTGGTGAGAACGTTACCCTTGTCATCCTTCAGTCGGTAGGCGCCTGGTCGGATCACCTTGGTCACCGTATAGGGACCTTCAGTCGTCTGGATCCTTGCCCGCCATGCCCCCTTTCTTGTCTGTTGCCTCCTTGTCTTTTCCTTCCTTCGACCCGCTGGCCTGTCATAGAAGGCGCTTGAGGAGCTCGCAGTCCTTGTAGAGGTGTTTGATGGGGTAGGCATGGTTGGTGCATGGGCACTCCATGAGCTCGTTGAAGTGGTCCGGAAGGCCCTAATGGGATTGCTTGCCCGTGTGATCAGCCATGGCGATCAACGCAGAGTTGGCCAATCGGCGATGATCTTTCTTGTTCTTTTTGCCGCTCTATGTGGAGGGGCCCTTGTCCTGATCCTGGCGCTTGGCCTTGCCTTTATCCCGACCACCGTTGAAGACCGCTCCGATCGCCTCCTCGCCAGAGGCGTGGTGTGTGGCGACGCCGAGCAGTTCACGGGTGGTACGAGGCTTCAGGCAGCCAAGCTTGTGGATCAGGAACTCGCAGGTTGTCCTGGAGAGGAATGCACTAATGACGTCCACGTCGACGACATCAGGGAGGGAGTTGCATCTTTTGGAGAACCTGCAGATGTAATCCCATAGGGGCTCGCTAGGCTCCTGCTGGCAGTGGAGTGCCATATGAGGGCTATGCCGACCCCATCATGAACGACGGACCCGGACTTCACTCGAACATACCAATTAGCGAGCTCACCGAGCGCGTCACTCGTGCCATTGAGGCAAGCGACGTTAGCTCAGCCCCTCCGGTTGCGAGAAACCACGGACGGGGTAACGCACAAAACTCAACCGACCCTACCAAGCCCAATGGGGCTCAGGGGCTCAAGACACCCAAACGCCTCGGCTGCGCCTGGATCCGTGACTCCGACTCGCCTAATCCCTTGTGGGGCCTGACGCCTAGATCCGTGACTCCGACTCGCCCGATCCCTCATCGCGCCCGACGCTTGGATCCGCGACTCCATCTCGCCCGATCCCTCGTCACACCCGACGTCTAGATCCACGACTCCGTCTCGCCCGATCCCTCAACCACGACCAAACACCTGGGACCACACTCCCAGAAATGACGGGTCAGAAGAGACTACGCCCTCTACAGTGCACACACTCACGCCTGCTAAATGCACCCGCTGATGAAACAAAACTTCCCCTGCTAGCAACACGAAAAACCCCAGACGATTCTACCCGAATCGCCCGGGGGCTACACACGCGGGGTCCCTCATGGACCAGCTTCCCAAACAAAGGCTTGGCCCAATAGACAACGTTGCGAACGATGCGCAACTCCTGGGCCGGCATAAATACCTAAACAATAGGCCAGAAGGGCGATCCAATCTCTGACCGAAAGGCCTAGATGAGGAGGAACGATGCCGCTTCTGACTCCGGCCCGCCTCTCCGACCAGAAGGCCTCGCTAAGGAGGAACAACGCTCGCTTCTGACTCCGAATGGCCTCTCCGACCGGAAGGACTGGCCAAACACCACTTCCGACTCTGACCCGCGTCTCCAACCGGGGATGCGCCGACCCGCTGCTTACAGCTCCTCTCCGACTCGCGCAATCAGAGCCGACTAGGACCAACCGATCGGGGACAACCACTCGGTGAGGACTAGGAAACAGACGGAGAAAGTAAGGCAGGGCACTCAAGTCAACCACAATACCGAGGACTGTACGTTGTACACCTACAGGACAGTACCAACAGGGCATGTCAGAAGGGTACCCTGTAACCTTCCTATCATGTCAGAACCCAAGCAGTGTTGTGGGTGCCGACATTTGCCCTATAGTATTGTGGGTGCCATCAACTCGCATACCGGACAAACACGGTAAGGCTCCCCCACATGCCTCTAGGCATCAACAGTATAGCAGGCACCGACGTCTGCCATACCAGAAGAAGACGATGCAACCTCCCACATGCCTCTAGGCATCAACAATATGGTAGGCACTGACGTCTGCCATACCAGAAGAAGACGACGCAACCTTCCACATTCATCTGACATTAACATGAATCTAGCTGCTAGGAGTTTGGCGATCTCTTCACCTATGGCCCTGCGCCTCTCGTCGTCGAAGCGACACAGGCGCTGCTCGGTGGGCTTTGAGCCTAGGATGAGGCGCAACGCGTGCTCTTTGACCTCTCATGGTATGCCTAGCATGTCAGAAGGCTTCCATGCGAAGACATCGCGATTGGCGCGCAGGAAGTCGACGAGCTCGCATTCCTATTTGGCCGAGAGCTGGGTCTCGATCTGCACCGTCTTGGTTGGGTCAGTGGGGTTGATTCCCACCGCCTTGGTTTCCTCGAGCGGGCAGAAGGCCATCGAGGAGGCTGGTTTGTTGCGGTCCGGGACTGCTGGGGTCGATGACTCCCCGAGCCGCGGGAGCTTGGACAAGTTGATGACCGCGGTGGCGAGATCGAAATGCTCGCGGTCGCACGTGAAGGTGTGCGAGAAGGCGCTGCCCATGGTGATGACGCCGTTCAGACCCGACATCTTCAGCTTGAGGTAGGTGTAGTTGGGGATCACCATGAATTTGGAGTAGCATGGCTACCCCAAGATGGCGTGGTAGGACCCTGGGAAGTCCACCACTTTGAAGGTGAGGACCTCCAAGTAGAAGTTGGCTCGGTTGCCAAATGTGACAGGCAGGTTGATCTGCCGAGCGGGTACGCCTGCGCTACCGGGATCACACCATGGAAGGGAGAGCCCGCTGGGTAGAGTTCTGACCGGGGGATGCGCATGGCGTCGAGAGTGTCGACGTAGAGGAGGTTGAGGCCGCTGCCTCCGTCCATTAGCACCTTGGTGAGGCGCTTCTTGCGGACGATGGGGTTGATGATGAGCGGGTAGCGTCCCAGTCTCGCGACATGGGAGGGATGGTCTCTCTGATCGAAGGTGATCGGAGATTCCTACCAGCTTAGGAAGGAGGAGACGGCGTATGCCTCCCTGTAGCGTACCTTGTGCTGGTGCTTGGAGCAGATGGTGTAGGATCCCCTGAAGATCATGATGCATTCCTCGGGGTTGGGGAAGTTGTCCCCGTCCTTGCCCGCCACGCCTCCTTTGTTGGCTGCCGCCTCTTTGCCGTCTCCTTCTTTTGGCCCGCCGGTCTATCGCAGGAAATGTTTGAGGAGCTCACAGTCCTTGTAGAGGTGTTTGACGGGGTAAGCGTGATTGGTGCATGGGCTATCCATGAGCTTGTTGAAGTGGTCAGGCAAGCCCTGCTGGGGTTGCTTGCCTACGCGATCAGCTGAGCCGACCAACATGGTGTTGGTCGGTCAGCGCCGATCCTTTTTGTTTTTTCTTGCCCCTCTACGTGGAGGGGCCCTCATCTTGGTCGTCGCGCTTGGCCTTGCCTTTGTCCCAGCCTCTGTTGAAGACCGCTTCGACCGCCTCCTCGCCGGAGGCATGGTTTGTGGCGACGTCGAGCAGGTCGTGGGTGGTACGGGGCTTCAGGCAGCCAAGCTTATGGATCAGGGACTCATAGGTTGTTCTAGAGAGGAACACGCTGATGATGTCCGCATCGATGACATCAGGGAGGGAGTTGCATCGTTGGGAGAACCTATAGATGTAATCCCGCAGGGACTCGCTGGGCTCCTGTTGGCAGCTCTTGAGGTCCCAGGAGTTACTAGGGTGGACATACGTCCCCTGGAAATTTCCAACAAAAATCCTCTTGAGGTCCGCCCAGTCGCGGATGCTGTCGTGCGGGAGGAATTCAAGCCATGGCCGAACATGTTCCCCCATACAGATGGGGAGATATTGAATGATGACAAGGTCATCATCCACCCCTCTGGCTTGGTAGGCGAGCCAGAAATCCTCGAGCCAAATACCGGGGTTTGTCTCCCTGGTGTACTTGGCGATGTTGGTGGGCAGTCAGAAGCGCTGTGGGAATGACGCTATCTAGATATGTCAGCCAAAGGCCCATGGTCCTAGGCCATCCAGGCTAGGACCCCGGTCGTCTGGCCGGCGACCATGCTTGGGGCGCGTTTCACCTCTCCTCTTGATGGTTTGGCCGGGGCCTAGGTCGCTTGCCCTCACCGCCGCCCGATGGACGTCACCATCATGCCGGGCCTGATGCCGGTTGTTGATGACGCTTCTGAGCGTCTTGGTGCGGACCGAGCCATTCGCGTGCTGGCGGTCGGTGTGGAGTAGGCGCTAGGTCGGACCGTGGCGCAGCCGTGACCTCCTGTGCCGCACTTGGCGACTGTAGCGGTGAGTGGATGGAGCGATCCGTCTGGTGCGTCCCCACTCCCCTGGTAGGGAGAGAGGCCGCGAGTCGGAGTTGTGATGAGGAGCCTTCCGCCTGTTGAACGGCGGTGGCTTCCACCAGTGCCCGGAGGTTTCGGTGGACCGCCCGCTCACGGGGTCGATGAGCTCAAAACGCCATGCAGAAGCATTGCTGCAGCGGCGATATTCTGGCTAGCCCGAGCGAACTATGGCGGGTCATTCCCCTCGTCCATGATGTCGCGTTGGACCTGGCGGGCATGACCCCGGGCGCCGCTCACTGGGTTACGCGCATGGGGCGCAACGTGCTGCGCCGAGCGTGCCGGTGTAGGTGGCGGTTGGTTCTGCCGCCGTTGTCGTAGCTCCTCAACGTGCTCTTGTGTGAGCGTGAGGGCCCCCGCATGAGGGTCGAGAGGGTGTGAGTCTACAAGGACTCCGCTACCACCGGCGGCTATCCCGGAGCGTCGCCATAGCGCACTCCCGAGATGGACGGTGGCTAGGTGCCACATCACCGATGCTGGAGCAGTCGCTCCCAACCTCATCATCGAGGAGTTCGTGGAAAGTGGTGGGAGCATAGCTCGCCATTCCCATGAATTCAGATGTGAGAGGGGGTGGCACCAGTGTCCTTCAGAGCTCCCGAGCGTATGCGTCTGCGGGAGACACGAGGCCGTAGGGGAACCGATCATACGGTGGTTGCGGTGTGGACAATGTGGTCCCTCCGGATAATCGGCGGGAGATAGTAAATAGCGAGTAAATAATAGCATGTACATTACTCACAGTGGGGGTTGAGCAGAGCGTTTGCTCGGATTGAAGCACAGGCGCCTCATCATTGAAGTTGTCGTGTGTCCTAGAGCCGATGGAGGGCCCCTCCGATGGGCGCCAGAACAAGTGCCTCCTCGTGGAGGTGTAGTACGCCGAGCCGGTCGGCGACGAAGTCCAGGCTTCCGAAGAGGAAGGTCTGGAATGTCTCGAAGACGGGTGGAACCCATATCCCAAGAGGTGGGAGTGCGGGAAACTCTAGCGAGCCGAAGAGAGTCATATCGCTTGAGCCCGCTATGGCGAAGGTGGCAGAAAAGTGGGCCATCCAATGACCAAAATTGTGAACGTACAACGTCTTCCCCACGGACGACGCCAACTGTCGGTGCAGAAAGTGACCAACACGTAAATATTTGTAGTTTTGTTGTACGTTGTGATCGGATGTGGCCTAGCACTCAATGACATAGGGTTTATACTGGTTCAGGCAACGTGCCCTACGTCCAGTTTGAGTCGGTCAATGACTTTATTCCTGAGCCCAGGTGCTTGAAGTTTGCTGTGGGGTTACAAACGGAAGGGAGAAAGATGGGGGTACAAGAAGTTCGGTCGGACTCTGGTCTAAAGGGCCAAGAGTGATGGGAGCTCCGCTATGTGCTAAGTGTTTGAGCGTATGCTCAAGGTTTGAACCTAGTGGTTCTGTTGTGGTGTGTGAATGAACTGAGGGATCTCTCTATTGGGAGAGAGCGCATCTCCTTTTATAGATGAAGGGGATGGCCTTACAAGAGAGAGAGAGAGAGAGTATGTATGCTAAGTCTTGTTGCCCACGCCGTCGAGTACAAGATGATTGTAGGCGCCCATAACATTGTTAATGTTAGATGCATGTGGGAGGTTGCGTCGTTTTCTTCTTGTATTGCAGACATCGATGCCTGCTATACTGTTGATGCCCAGAGACATGCAAGGTGTTTTATTGTGCTCGTCCAGTATGGTAGTTTTGTGGGCACCCACAACACTGTAGGGCAAATGTCGGCGCCCACAACACTGTTCTGACATGCCTGGAAGGTTTGCAGGGCACTCTTCTGACATGTCTTGTCGGTACTGTCCTATAGGTGTAAAGGGTATGGTCCTCGGTTTTGCGGCTGACTTGAGTGACCCTCCTTACTTGCTCCATCCGTTTCCTGGTCCTCACCGAGCAGGCGTCCCCGGTCGGTTGGTCCCAGTTGGCTCCGACTGCGCCAGTCGGAGGAGAAGATAAGTAGGGTTCGGTGCGTCCCAGGTTGGAGACGTAGTTCGGAGTTCGGAAATGGTGTTTGGTCAGGCCTTCCGGTCGGAGAGGCAGGTCAGAGTCGAAAGCGAGCGTTGTTCCTCTTTTTTGGAGCCTTCTAGTCAGAGATTGGATCGCCCTTCTGGCCTGTCATTTTTAGGTGTTTGGGCCAGCCCAGGAGTTTGCACGTTGTTCGCAACGTCGTCTGCTGGGCCGAGCTTTTTTGCTGGGAAGCCGGTCTATGAGGGACCCCAGGTTTATGAACCCGACAACTTGACCTTCCAAACTCACATCTCCCTCCTCCTGTACAACTCTGCCAAAGTTGCATCTTATGTATTCGGTTTTAGTTGTGCTCAATCTAAAACCTTTAGACTCGAGGGTCTGTCGTCATAACTCTAGTTTTCTATTTACTCCCGCCTGGCTTTCGTCCACTAACACTACATCATCAGCGAACAACATACACCAAGAGATATCCCCTTGTATGTTCCTGGTAACCTCATCCATTACCAAGGCAAAGAGATACGGGGTTAAGGCTGACCCTTGATGAAGTCCAATTTTAATCGGGAAGTAATCTGTGTTACCATCGTTTGTTCGAACACTAGTCACAACATTGTTGTACATGTCCTTAATGAGGGTCACGTACTTTGATGGAACTTTATGTTTGTCCAAAGATCACCACATAACATTTCTTGATATCTTATCATAAGCCTTCTCCAAGTCAGTGAAAACCAAGTGGAGGTCCTTTTACTCTCTAAACCGCTCCATAACCTGTCTTATTAAGAAGATTGCTTCTGTGGTTGACCTTCCGGGCATGAAACCAAATGGGTTTGTTGATATCTGCGTCGTTCCTCGCAGGCGCTGCTCGATGACTCTCTCCCATAACTTCATAGTGTGGCTCATCAACTTAATTCTCCGATAATTAGTACAACTTTGGATATCTCATTGTTCTTGTAGATTGGTACCAATATGCTTCTTCTCCACTCCTCAGGCATCTTGTTTGATCGAAAGATATTGTTGAATATCTTGGTTAGCCATACTATAGCTATATCCCCGAGACATCTCCACAACTTGATTGGGATACTATTAGGGCCCATCGCTTTGCCCCTTTTTATCCTTTTCATGGCTTCTCTAACTTTCGATTCTTGAATCCTACGCACAAAGCGCCTGTTAGTGTCATCAAACGAGTCGTCCAGCTGAACGGTGATGTTCTCGTTTTCACCATTGAACAATTTATCAAAATACACTTGCCATCTATGTCTGATCTCATCCTCCTTCACCAAGAGCTGCTCCCTCTCATCCTTTATGCACTTGACTTGGTTGAAGTCCCTTGTATTCCTATTGCGAGCCCTAGCCATCCTATAAATGTCCTTCTCTCCTTCCTTCGTACTCAAACATCGGCAAAGGTCCTCATAGGCCCGCCCCTTTGCCTCACTCACCGCTCGTTTTGCAGTCTTCTTTGCCACCTTATACTTCTCTATGTTGTTTGCACACCTATCATGATACAAGTGCTTACAACACTCATTCTTTTCCTTAATAGCCTTTTGCACATCTTTATTCCACCACCAAGTGTCTTTCGAGTCGCATTCGCTCCCTTTGGTCACTCCAAGCACCTCTGAAGCAACCTTCCGAACGCATGTTGCCATCTTCTTCCACATGTTGTTTGCATCGCCTTCATCATTTCAAGGGCCCTCTTCAATGACCTTTTTCTTAAAGACCTTTGATGCCTTCCCTTCTAATTTCTACCACTTTGTTCTAGCAACCCTAGTTTGTTTGTTCCCACGAGCTTGCACAAGAAAGCGGAAGTCAGCAACCACCAACTTGTGTTGAGCGACCACACATTCTCCAGGTATCATCTTACAGTCCACGCATATTCGTTTATCCCTCCTTGTAAGGACAAAGTCGATTTGATTAGAGTACTGGCCGCTACTAAAGGTCACTAAATGGGACTGTCTCTTACGGAAGAAAATGTTAGCTATCATCAGATCAAAAGCTATGGCGAAGTCTAAAACTTCCTCTCCCTCCTAGTTCCTACTACCATATCTGAAACACCCATGAACCGCCTCGAAACATGCATTTGATGTACCTACATGACCATTAAGATCACCTCCTATAAAGAGCTTCTCGCTACTAGGGACAGCTCTAACCAAGCAATCTACGTCTTCCCAGAAAAGCCGCTTAGCACTCTCATCATGGCCTACTTGGGGCATACGCACTAATTACGTTTAAGACCATATCACTAATGACAAGTTTAACTAAGATAATCATATCCCCTTGCCTTCTCACCTCCACCACACCATCCTTGAGGCTCTTATCAATCAAAACTCGTACTCTATTTTTATTTGAAGTTGTCCATGTGTACCAGAGCTTGAAGCCGGTATTGTCCACCTCCTTCGCCTTCTGCCCCTTCCATTTAGTCTCTTGGACACATAAGATATTTACATGTCTCCTAACCGCTGTGTCCACTAAAAAAGAATGTAGTTTTTTTTTCAAATAAATATCCACATATTTTTTTGGAATAAATATGTATTTAAAAATTCTAAAAGGTGATTTAATTTTAGGAAAGAAATCACAGAAAATTTGTTGACTCAGGAAAAAAAATATGAAATCACTTCAATATTTTTTTTTCTAAAATCACGCTATATTTTCTGAGCTAGGCGCCATAATATAGAGCATGATTTTAGGAAATGTATATGAAGCGTGGCATGTTAAGCCCACCCAGACTGCTTTCTTGCTTGATCATGTGCTCTCGGTGCATGTGCTGACTATGATGGTGACAACGAATGAGAAAGTGGTTGCTCCCATTTGAATGATGCCAGCCAAGTTGTAGACGTCGGTTTGGGAGTCTGAGAACTCAGATGTTGGCTGCCCCTACCTACAAGCTAAACAGCATGATATATGTTGTTAATGTGCAATCAACACTTGAATTATATTTTTTATTTGGAATTTTCAGTGCATGTCTTGATGGTTAAGCAAGACATTGCTACTGAGGAAACAGTGTTCGCAATTTGCACGGTGGGTTGTGCGATGGTTCACACTACGGTCTACAAGGATTTATTCTTGGTTTGCATCCTCTATTTCATATTTGGCTCAGTATCAGATTTTAAAAGACCATATAGGATTCAAATAATTCTAAAAAAGGAACAAGAATATAGAGAATTTTTTAACAAAATACGATTTCATATTTTTTCCGAGTTAAAATATTTTTTATTAATTTCCCTATTAAATTGGATTTTAGTATCGTTTTAATGCATATTCATTCCAGAAAAATATTTGGATATTTTTTTTGGAAAAAAATATATAATTGTTTGTATAAAATTTAATTGACCCCCTAGAGTATCATATCATGAAAGTTCAGTTTATCTTTATCGTGATTTGAGCTAGGTAGCTAAAATTGCTTTTAAAATTATTTAAGAAAGTAAATCGGACGGTTTTTTTTTGACAAATAAATCGGACGGTTTTAAAAGTTGGCGAGTCCAAAAACAAGTAGAACTTGCGCAATAGTCGAGTATATAGGTTCCAAATTACGGTGGATGTGCAGCGACTGAATGGAGGTGGAGTAGCAGGCCCGGCTGCGGCGCCGAGAAGGACGCGCGATTCGGTCGGTGGATGTCTTGGCCTAGTGGCTGTGCAAGCATAGTCGCGCATGCATGCCCGGCCGGCCTCGACCGTCCATCCGTCCCACGACTGCGCTTTTGTCTCTCCGGCCATCTCATCTCCATTCTTCACCACCACCACCACCCAGTTTTTGCAGCATGCGTTTGGGTTTGGGATTGATAGGTAGATAGATCCATTCACTTTCCTGCGTTTGCTGCTGCGACTGGCTGGACCGATTCCAATTAAGACGGACTGACGACGACGACGACGATGGCCGCAAGCACGGCGCGGTGGCAGCTGCTGGCCGGCCAGGTGAAGCGGCAGGCGTCGGGGTTCCTGCTGGACAAGTACAAGCAGGCGAGGCTGGCGATGGGCGACGTGACGCCGGCAGAGCTGTGAGTGCATGCCTGATCACTGGATGATGAAGATGTTGATGTGATCCGATATCAATTGATGCATGCACCATGCAGGCTGGTCCAGGAGGCGACCAACAACGAGCCGTGCGTCCCCGACGCCAAGACGCTGGCGTGCATCGCGGACGCCGCCTTCGACATGGACGACTTCTGGAGGATCGCCAAGGTGCTGCACCAGAGGCTGAGCCGCGCCGCCGACTGGAAGGAGTGGCGCCCCGTGTACAAGGCGCTGGTGGTGCTCGAGTTCCTGCTCACCCACGGGCCCGAGGACCTGCCGCGCGAGTTCCTGGCGGACATGCCCGCCATGCACGACCTCCGCAGCTTCAACTACGTCGACGACAAGGGCTTCAACTGGGGCGCCTGCATGCAGCGCCGGACCGACAGCGTCCTGTCGCTGCTCACCGACGCCGACCGCCTCAGGGAGGCGCGGCGCAGGGCCATCAGGGTCTCCCACGAGGTGTACGGCGGCGGCTTCGGCAGCCCAACGTCGTCGTCCTCCCCGTCCTCGGCCTCGTCCTCCGCCTCCTCAAGGACCTCGCGCACCTGGTCCTTCGGCGGGTCCTCCCACTACTCCGACAGCCCCACCATGTGCCTCACCTGCGCCTCCGACGCCGACTACCGCCACGACAAGAAATGCGACGCCTACACGGCCGACGACGACTGCTGGGCCTCGTCGAACTACAAGAGCGGCAGGTGGGCGGCCACGGTGGACGAAGGCGACGGCGAGGACCAGCACCAGGGGCTCATGGACGACGCCTGGGACGCCCATCTGGTGGAGGACAGCACCAGCACATGGTCCGCCAGGTTGCTCGGTTCCTTGTCCTTCACCACCAGCAGGGCCTCAGGCTTCCAGAGTCTGTCGCAACCGGAGCAGCGAAGGACACCCAAGAAGCTGCAGGGCAGGGGCAGGGGCAGCTCCAGCGCCAGCTTTCCGCCGACTATGCACGTCCTTGATTGCTCGGGCGACGACTAGTGTAATCTCTCTTCTTCTCTAGATTAATTATTAAATTGACCGGCCGATTATTGTAATTCCTATCTCTTTTTCTCTCTCCCTCTAGCTCAATTAAGTTGCTCCTCATCCTTCATTTTTGCTACTTATGATAAATACGGATGAAAAAACGCTGGAGATTTTCTCGCAAATGTCTAGAAATCTGTGCTTTAGCATCAGCAAAACTCACCAAATTCTGGGAGCCGATGCACTTCACCGAGTAACTGTTGCGCGAACCGTGGAGATAAATAATAATTAGAAGGAATCATACAATAGGTAAAAAGGTATATGCATGTTGGAAACATCAAGTCATCATCCTACCACATGAATCCGGAATATTCAAGTGTCCTGTTCAGCTAATAGCTTACGCGACTAAAGCACTTAGGTACACAAGTAGTTAAAACGTCCAAGGTTCACGACAGCTAGCTATCAAACAGATATAGTGACAAACAAAAGTTGCTTCATGTTTCCCTATACTTTCTCAGGTCGAAGGTGAGAGTGCTCGAGCAACTGCATATCCAATCACTGTGTTAGGCATATGCACAAGGGAAAAAAGGCAAGTGCAGTAATATATACCCAACTTACCTTCGTTCTGAGTCCCTATAAACACCAACAAGTGCTTCGGCCTTGTCATAAAAACTATCCTTCAGTGATATGACTATGCTCTGAAAACCACATTCTCCATCACTGCCTTGTTCATCAGCAACACGGTCACATGATTTTGATCTGATAAACCCAGCAACCTTGGCCACATTTAAATTGTCTAGAGCAGCATCTACTTCATCCAATATGAAGAAGGGTGATGGCCTGAAACTGAAATTACCACAAAACTTTATGTGACTTGATTGAGGCAGAAGGCGAAGCAAGATAACCAGATGCATCACGACATACAGAAAAATATATATATACATATATATTCCCCCGATAACAGTGCTCTACCCTTATCAAACTCCTGGGAAGGCCAGTAAATACTGATTCTGAATACTTCATGGGCTAATTTATTGGTCTTGGCATACCAAAATACCCAAGAGGTACTCAAGGAGAATCGAACATAAACATTTCAATACTAGAACAAAACTGGAACAAACAAGTAGCAAAACTACTAATAATGGAGAAATCTGACATCTGCAGGCTCCAAACTACAACGAAAGAAAATTACTAGAAACATTTTATACCTGTGAATGGCAAAAAGCAAGGCCAGTGCTGCAACAGTCTTCTCCCCACCGGATAACTGTTCCATATCTCTAAACCGCTTGGTAGGAGGCATAGCTGTGTACTTGATTCCATGTAGAAATGGTTCGTCTTCATTTTCTAGATTTAAATATGCTGTTCCTCCAAGTGGATGTGTATGGCTTTTTGTCAGCTGCTTATAGATTTTGTCGATGCCTTTAGATATGTGATCAAAGGCCTCCATAAACAGCTCATACCTAAGCACCAATAGAAATAACAACAGGTAAGGCGCAATCGTCTAAGGAAAAAAAAACTACTGCAATTAACATAGAAATTATAACCCCGGGCCCAAATATCATTCGTTCTTCTCTATTGTTTAACATGCCAGACCAACACCCAAGTTGTCACATTACATTGATGCTTGTATGACAAGGGGAAAAGTGGAACGTAGCTGGTTCAGTTCTCAAGCACTACATAGGCCTAAGGGTGATTACCAGTCCTGGTGAGATGGGACGACAGTAATAGGTAACCAGGAAGATTGATTAGGTTTACTTGTTATTTTTTTATGTTTGCAAGCTGCCCAGGCCTCGGGCATGATCTCAAAAGGTACTTGACAGTTGACACACATGTTTGAGACCAATACCGATACTGTGATACACATTAAATTATTAACATAAAATCCATGAGTAACAAAACCAATCTGCTTTCGTCAAAACTATTACAAAACCACACTTTCAAGTAATACTTTTAGAGAACTGCCTTTCCGAAAACCAGTTCTAAACACTGCCATCATGTAAGCTTCACGAGACTGACAATGATGCTAATGGTTAAACTGGGTCTCGTGATCTCGTCAAATGTTATGCAAAAAGGAGTACCACACTATGATATTTGTTCTTTAAAAGTATGGTTTGTTATGAGTTTTACCAAAGTAGTACAGTTCTTTGGAATTTACTCAACCCAGAAATACCTAACCTCATTCTAATTTGACCAAAGATAATCTGAAATTACAATCAGTTGAAAATCAACTATGCATCCATGTTTGAGTATTTTATTTAAAAAAGAAAGCGTGCATTGCAAGAACATTAACAAAAAACTTGCATCAGTACAGTGTAAATTATGAAAGAAAGAAGTTATCACTGCAAAAACTCCTTAGAGCTTTCTTCTAGCATCACCAATATAACCAGACCATCATCTACTCCCTTTGTCCTAAAATAGAAGGCGCAACTCCCTCTGACACTAAGATCAAGGAGCGAATTAACTTCCATGCAATAGAGGTGATTTGGCTTGCGCCCATTTTACTGGGACGCCGCATGAGTGCATGCAAAAACGGGCTAACCAATTAGCTTCCACGTTTAATTGTTCCCCGGTCCCACATGCTTAATTTTATCGATCTCGCAGAGCCATGCAACCGGCAGCATATTAAATTATGCATGCTGAGTATACGAATGCCAAGAATTGGGCACCCTGTATTACAGGACTAGAAAAAAAAGCAATTATGCCTTCTATTCTAGGACAGAGGGAGTAAAAGATAAAGAACTTCAGTTCCATAAAGAAAAAGATAGCATGAGTCTCCAAAGTGCAATGGAAGAAATCTTGCAAGTCCTTACAAAAGATATAGCATCCTAGAAAATAACTTAATTCTATGTCACCAACTTCATATGGTGATAAGAAAATGATTGGGCAATACCTCCTTTGCTTGACTGAGTTATATTTATCAGATATCTCTCGTTCTTCTTTCCTAGCTGCTTCAAACCTTTCAGTAACCTCCTTTTCCTTTCTTTGGAGTGCATCATATTGATCCAGTGCTTTTAGATTAGGGGCAGTGCGCTCAATATCAGCCAGTAGCACACCTATTCTTTTTTTGAACTCTGCCTCATGTTTGTCACGTTCAGAAGGTCGTATATCCTGCAGATGGCTTTCGCTAAGCTGACTGTAATCAAGGATTGGTTCTTGTGAGGATGTTCCGGTATCCATTGGGTCATTTACTGTAGGAAGCTTCAACTGTTCAAGTTCACACTTCTCATGAACCTCCCGCTGGCGTAATATAAGCTGTGCAAGTTGTCCCTCCTACAAGTCAATGGATGGTTTCATTATCATCAATATTTCAATACACAAACAAATGAAGCAAGCAATCTTTGAACAGACCTCAGCCATGACACAGCTAAAAGTACATAAAAGAACTCTTGATTGAAGAGGACAGCTGTTAGAAAAGCCTACCTTTGATTTCACTTGGCGATCCAGCTTTGCCAATGTAGATGCAACATTACTATTCTGCTCCTTTAATTCATCAATAACCTTCTCACATTCGTCCGACTTGGATTTCCAGTCTGTATAGGGCAATAAAGAGGTCCATGAAATCACTAGAAATATCAACAGAAGAATGAATATTGCATTCACTAGAAATATCAACAGAAGAAAGAATATTGCATTCACTAGAAATATCAACAGAAGAATGAATATTGCATTATGGCATTTGGAAAATTTATCATCATTTGACATAAATGTATAGGTACGTATCTAATAACAAAAGGAACTGAAGCAACAGTTGATGAATTTAAATATAAAATTCATGCATCCTTAAGAAAGCATTTTAGGTTTCTTCAAGTTGTAAGAGCTTGCTGGGCCAAGGGTTTTGAAGGCATAGCTTTGGAAGAGCTGGATTTAAAAGTTATAGCACAATGTGACATGTATTCACGGAACTATAGCTACTTCACCAAGAACTATCAACAAGAAAATAGGTAAGATGCTTCAAATGTGCACCATCAGCCTCAGTCTTCAGTTCTTCCATCTGAGCCAAAATTTGTTTCTCTTCAGCCTTAGCACCAGACTCTCTCTCCTGTAAGCCCTTCAGCTCTTTCTCTAAGGACTCATGTGTCTCCGTTAACTTCACAATTGGTGCTTGCATATCTCGCTTTTGTTCATATTCAAGCCTGCAGAACAAGATATTGTTCATACTCGAAAATGCATGTGCAGTCAAAGCGAAATTTTAGTCTGTGCTAAATCCCTGTCACTGTGTTACATACTGGTATTTCAATTTTGACATTTGGTTACTTAGGCTTAGCTTCCTCTCCTGTAGTGCTTGAGCATCTTTTAGCTGCCTTTCTTCATACTCGCGGATATTCTTCACACCAACTGAAATGCTAAAATCTCTGTACACCTTGTCCACAATGTCATTAATTTTTTTCTCAAGTTTTCTTACTTCTGCTTCCCTCTCAGCAATACGGGTCTCGAGCTAAAGAAACAAAATGAGCAACCAACGCAAAAGTAACAGTTCAGCCCTGATGAAACAACAGGTGAAACATCTTCAACAAAATATTACCTCCTCTCCAGGCTTCAGATGTTTAACCTCTGCCTCAATATTACTCCTCTCAGATGCTAATTTAGCTAGTTTCCCTCTAAGGTTATTCTGCAAAAATGATTCAATTTAAAAGAAAGTCTCTAACAATGGATTAATACAGAGAAGCATCCCCAATTACAACAAGGAGGGAGCAAGAGAGACAGAGAGAACCTTCAGCTAATACAGGGAATAGCATTGACCTAGGATCCCTATACAAAGCTAAGTAGTGGAAAAAAACATTAACAGGGAGATAATTGGCAATAGAAATCAATTCGGCAAGTCATGTTTCCCAGGCAACTCAAGCTAAAACCACGTAAAAGTATTTTTCTTTTGACAGGGAACAATATCCAAGACCAAGAGCCATACTGAACAAATAGCTGTATAAATGAAAAGAAAGAAAAAAATGAGATAAAGTCAAATAGACATTGATTAGCTTGCCCTCTATGAAATTTCCTCCACCACAGGTTAAAGTACTTTCTTACTTGATGGTTATCCACTCAGATGATGGGGAAAAAATCATCAATCATTATCTGGTTTATTAGTCAAACCTACCTGTTCAACATTCGAGTAGTGCAACTTTTTCTCAAGTCCAGTTATTTTCTCAGATATGGCAAGCTCCTTTCTCTGCAGCTCCCTGGGGGAACCAAGTTCTGACATTTCAGTTTCCCACTGATTTTTCTTCTTCTTCAAAGCTGCAATACAAATTGCAAGAAGAGCTAGTAAGACATTGCCAAATAGCAAACATATTTTAATATGTAATAAAGAGATTGCACAATACAGACATTCTATTGTGCTGTCATCCCATTTGTTTGATCTAGCTTCCATCCCCCCACTTGTTCCACCAGTCATCGTGCCAGATTTAGTCAGCAGAATCCCATCGACAGTAACAACTAAATGCAACACATTATATATCACAATAAGCATAAAAAGAACCAAACAAGAAAAAATCCTGCCTCAGAATAAGCACAAGATATATGCCCTTACCTTTATACCTTTCACCACTCCAACTTAAGGCTTTAGCTTCATCGAGTTTATCACAGACAAGTGTATTTCCAACAGCATACAGAACCGCTTTCTCCAAAACTCGGTCAAAAGTACAATGTTAAGGTACAAAAATCAACATGTCAAGAAAATGGTATGGTTTAAGAGCCATTAACTTTTCTCCATGAGCTATTATTGAAAAAAATGCAAAATCACACGTGGGCAGGCAATCATGCACAATAAAACTAAGGGCAAGGCTTAGTGAAAGGTTGCAATCATGTCTTCTTACAAAATTAGAAGAAAATGTTTAACTAGAAAGTGGATGAATATATGGGCAAACGATAGATATCACATTTGATGGAAATCATCAAGTGCGAAGCAAAACATGGCAACGGTGTTTCATAAATACATTGTTATGTTGAGAGATTAATTCACAACAATATGATGATTTTACATTTTAGGCAATAGCAGGAATGAAGTACATGTTTCAAGGCATGGAAACACAAATCTTTCCCTACTGACAAATGCATTCACATCTTTTAGCAAATACAGTAGAGGAGCTTTATCAACAAGAGATTGGATAGATGGGCAAAAGATGGATAGCACATTTGATGAAAGTGACCAGGTCAGAAGCAAAAAATCAGCAGTGGATCTTTCAAATGTATCTACACTTACAATGATGAGAGATTAATTCACAACAGCATTACTTTGAGCAATGGTAGGGAAACAGGTAAATGTTTGAAACGTTGCATGGAAACACAATTGTCTTCCTAGTGACAGATGCACCCCATATCTATACCACGAATTATACATCTGGGCGTCTGCACTCATTAGCATCAGCATGGGTACTGAACCACTTCGAAAATTCTTGAGGACATTAAAGATATATAATATACTCAAGAATACATCTAATATGCATGGCTTCAAGACTACTGTGCATAAATATATGTTCATCTAGAATATAGACATTTGATTTGACTGCTCAAAATAATTCTTCTGCAAAAATAAATAAATAAAATAATTTATAATTTACACAGCAAGCAGCCAACTTGATAAGGATATTGAATGACATCAAAAACTAACTGCGCAGATCCACCAAGAGTTCGCAGCTTCTCAATTATCGGCTTCACACGGACTGATTGCAAGGGAATAAATGTCTGCGGAGGATGCCGCTGCTCCTTCAGATACTGTAGCACATAAAACATAAAGTAACTCATTTAAACTTATGTCTAGCCAGAAAGTTTGAATGCAAAGGCAGGAAAGAATATAAGTTTGAATGCAGCAGGCAGAACGGAATGGATAAATAGAAAAGGAAAGCATATTTCATTAAGACATATATAAGTATAACTACCTTACTAACATAGAGTAGTAATGATAAAATTGTGTTCAGCTGCCTCTTGAAAATAATGGAGTGCTTGTGTGAACAAATATGTAGTCCAAAGACAGAGTCATTTTAAATATGTATGACTTCATAAATTTCTGCTGTATGAGATTTGCATTGACTTGATGCAAATGTACATGAGGATGCGCGATACTGCAATCTCAACAAAAATCATGGATCCATCTAAGGGTTATTTACCATCCTTCACATCCACATGACTATATGAGTTAGTGCATCACAAAAACATAGGTGTTTATCCCTTTTATCATGCCCAAACAAGCAAGTGTGATGGGTTAGGCATTTTCATTCCATTTAAGAGGTTCAGTATTTCTGGAAAGTGCATTTTGGATTAAGCAAGAAAGAAAAAGGACTCTGATTGAGTGCTACAACAGGTAAAATATACGTTCCTAGTAAACAGGAGTAGAAGAATTAGCAACAAAAATCGTGAAAGAGCACCTTAATGCATTCCTTTCCAGTGTTCTCGTCTTCCACTACAACTGCATCCATGAATTTCCCCATGGCAACAGTAACAGCAAGGTTATATTTCTTCTGTGAGGGCCTGCAAAGTTCAAGCATGCGGCCATGGACTCCAGGGAATAGCCGCTTTAGATTTCCAACAGTTTCTTTTAATCGAGCATCACGCTCACTTTCATGCTTGTCAGCTTTAAGCTCCCGTAGTTTTGTTTCTATTTCATCCACCCTTTGCTTCAGATATTGGTACCTAGATCTGCACAAAACTTGTTAATAAGTGTATTCAGAATTAAAAACATATTGATAGTGAAGGAAAACTTGTGCCAAAGACTTGAAGCTACACCATATAAAAAAACCAAAGAATTTGGTATAGACTAACCCTGAAGATTGGCGTTCCTTTGCAATTTTGTCGTGTTCCTCATGCAAGTGTGTGAGCTCATTTTCAAGCTTGGGGATAGAATGGAGAATCTTGTTAAGTTTTGTCTGCAGTTCACGCTCTTGTGATGATATCTCGTCCTTACGGCTTTCCAGCTGCTGCAAGTTCTCAACTAAATTCTTTTTTGCTTCAACATCAGCATTTAATTTTTTGTCTATAACTTCCTTCTCATCTCTTAGCTTTGCTGTCTTCATTCCTGCGTCCTCCTTACTGTAACAAAAGTAAAGTGCAGTTAGGATGGCATTGAAGCCAGAGGAATAATAAATGGAAATGGTATGAGATAAGAAGTTTGAAGTTATCTATTTTACTCATGATTGGCAAAAGCTGTTATGGAGCGAGCTACTGAGGAAAAAGCCAATTAGTATTTGCTAATTTTAACAAATGGAAATTTCATTGAGCTTAACACACCAAACCCAAAATCATGTCAATGAGATGGTTGTGTAGGTTATCAAATATTGAAAACTTAACAGTTGCCTTGATAAGCATGATATTTTTCAGTACAAGTGTTGTGTAGATATTTTTCAGTTCAAGTGTTGCATAGCCACAAAACCACTGTGGGCCCATAAATAAAGTGTTAAGAGGCCAGTTAGGTGCTGTAATGGGCCATACAAGGAAAGGTAGGCTCTTGCTCTTCAATTGCTTATTTTGATTATTCATAGCTGAAGCCTGAACCTCTCCCTCCCTCTGGGTTTTCGTTCCATTTTTACAAGGCTGCACAATTTAGATTAATCATAACGCCAAGGTCTCCAGTTTCAACTGGTTTTGAGCCTTTGATAAAAGGGCGTACCCAGTGCAGAGAGCTCCCGCTCTGTGCGGGGTCTGGGGAAGGGTGTCAGTGGCAAGCCTTACCCTCGCCTGTGCAATGCGAGGAGACCGCGACTCGAACCCGGGACCTTCCGGTCACAGGCGGTAAGACTCTACCGCTTGCACCAGGCCCGCCCTCCTGTTATTCAATCAGCCTGTTCGCTTGTTGGTTTCAGCCAGCTCAAACCAGCCAGTCAACAGTGTTTTCCTCTCACAAAAAACCAGCACCAGCCAGTCCAAACCAGCACCAGCACCAACCAGCGAACAGGCCCAATAGGTTATTCAGCAGACACAAGCTGCTCACCTCCTCCAACTGCTCCACAGGGACTGCTTGAGGTGGTATGATCGGTTCTGCAAACCATTGTGTTAGAGCATTCAGCACGGGTATTGAGTCTTGAGGTATCTTTTTTTCATCCTGTTGCTCGTTGGGTTCCATCTCTAGCGCATAGCCTACCCCAACTTGCTTGGGGCTAAGGATATGTTGTTTATTGTTGCATGTAAAGTGTCTTGATAAAACAAACAATAGGTGGGCTTACTGTCACCCTAGTCAATGTCTTTTGGAATCTTCAACGTCCATTTGCATACTGTTTTTGTGGAGGATGGCATCAGGACTTGAGCGTGTGTTTCGTTTCAGGTCTTCAGGATGATATGGGATGGGATGGCTCAATCCCTGTTTTGGGGGATGGGACTGTCCCAGGCTCCCAGCTAGTGTTTGGTTCAGAGGGACGACTCCATCCATGTCATTTGTTTGATTGGAGTGATTGAATGAAATGGGATGGATGGAGTTTTTAACGCCATCCATTACAGTTCCAGTGGGCCCTGACTGTCATCCTCGGACGCACATTTTCTTCCCCACCATGCCTAAACGTGCAGCCATCTCCCTCAGCAGCAGTGGCAACTTCCCACGTGCTGGAGCTGTGCCACCTCGCCAGAGCGACACGTCGCTCGCATCAGCAAACCGCATCACTCACACCACCGTAACTGCACGCATGCGCCAGGGCCACATCGTGTCAGAGCACTAGCCAGTCGCCTCATCCGTGCCGCTCGTGGCTCCCCACCATGCCGGAGTCACAACGCCCTCCACCACACCCCTTGCGCCAGGGATCAGAGCTCCCCCCACCCCAAATGGCTCTGACAGGTTCGGGGACGAGGCTGCCAGCGCTGCCCATGGTCGCCTATAGCCCGTACTAGAGCCATGTCTTCATCCTGCGCCCAAGCTCCGCCCCCAGCCAGTCCTGATGGAAGATGACAGCATCCAAAGGGAACAAATCCATCCCTTCATTTTTCACAGGACGGGGATAGTCCAAATCTGAGGGGAATATCGCCCTTAGGGATAACCCTGTCCCTACTCACCAGTCACACCCCCCCACCACCACCACCACCACCACCACCAAACACCTGCTGAAAGGGGATAGACCCGTTCCGTCCCTGGTCATCCCACCAACCAAACACATGCTTAGGGATGCACGAGATACTCAGTCAGCAAATACGTACAAAATCAAATGAAATATGTTTTTTTCTGGATGCATTTAATCCCACGATATTTCTATCTCTACCAGCTTGCTTGCTGTTCTGATCCTGCTCCGTTTGCGTTTGTGTGTGTTGGGGGGGGGGTTGTAAATCGTCGTCCCTACAATCCAACCAATTGGGAGAGAATGAATAGACTCCTTTTCAGGAGCGATTCATCCTTCCCGAATTCAGCATACAACTCCATGTTGTACTGTGCGTATGGTTGCCCAGAATGGTTGAATTCTATTAGTAATTCCTCAAACTTCCTATTTTGAAAATAAAAATTTGAGAAAATATAACAGAAAAAAAAAACGAGAGAAGTGTTTTTCCATCTCCTGGAAAATAGAGGGAGGGCAGAGTCCTTTGGTGTCCATTCCAGTTAAGAATTGGGGCTTCACAAAACACAATTACTAGCCAATATTTCTCTCATGCCTTTTCTTGTTCATGGTTCGATGCGGAGCAAAATCTAGGCCTGAATTCAATTACTGCTTCAAAATTAATGGAGGAAACAGGCTATTCCACCTTTCAGAAATAGACCACCTATGCAGGCCTAGTTCCTAGCCAAGTTAGAAGCACTGGGATTTTAAATCCACCTGTCTTCCCTCCTACCACCTCTCTTCCCCTTCCACTGCCCAGAAATGGGATTTTAAAAGAGGAGATAAGCTCCATTTCCTCTTTTCCTTTTCTTTCCTCACAGCTCCAATGTTAGGGTAATGGTGGTGATAGTATGTTGCATTGCTGAATATTTTTTCTGCTTTTAATTTATGATTATTGCTAGAGATCCTTGATAATAATAGCTGAAAGAAGAGTCTTGTTCTATTGAATTTTAAGTGCTATGACAACCTTAAACCATTTGAAATATTCCTCAAAATTAAACACAGACAAACTGAACTCTACATTGAATCATTTTTCACTCAGGGGAAAAATCGTCATTTCACGCTTGGCTTAACACCGTTAAGTCCTAAAAAACTAACGAAAGGGTCATATAAGAAACTAAAGATAGCTTTCGGGCCAAATTGATAAGTTCAAAAATAAAAGGGTCAAGAAAGTAAGCCGGACTTTTTTCAGGGCCATGGAAATAATTCTCTCGAATAATAATACACTGAATATGCACTGATGCCTAGATGGACTAAATATAAAATCAAGACTGCACATAAGATGTCTGATCACACTCACATTCTATGATACTCCTGGAGTTGGTCGTCAGCTAATAGCAGTTTTCCACTTTTATCTTGTCCTTGCTCATTCAATTCCTCAATAGCTTCTGTGACCTCAACCAGATCACTTTGCAGCCTTCTCAACTCTCCCAGATGTTTTTTGTAATCATCCTTCTTTTTGTCAATCTCTTTCTTGCAACTTTTGATTTTTGATTTGAGCCGAGATATTTGCTCTCTCAATTTAAGAAGCTCAGGTTGCTGAAAATAGAGATAGAATTACAATATATGGTTTTTATTAGTATATCCAGTAGCAGCACTTAAAATTTTATAGGACAAGACTCCTCTTTCAGCTATTATCATGAAGGATCTCTAGCAATAATCATAAATTAAAAGCAGAAAAAATATTCAGCAATACCACAATGAACATGATTTTATAAAAACACCCAAATCATTAAGTAACAATAGCATAAACAGACATTAGTCAAGAGCTAAGCTAAAAGAATATTAAATGGCAGCATATCATGTTATCATTGAGCCCATTATTATCATCATCAACAAAGCCTTTTGATCCCAAGCAAGTTGGATTGGCCTATCAATCTATTCACTGGACCCATCCAAAACATGGTAAAAATCCCACAAGACTTAAGCTCATAAAAAGATATGTATTTGTTGAAATACTAGAGGGATGCTAGGTGGTGAGGGGAAGGTTGAGTGTGCCGTGCACATGCATGGCATGGACAAGTGAGCAGAAGGTTGAGTGGGCAGTATAGGCATTCAGTTGAGAGACCTACTAAACCCTTGATACAGCATGAGCAGAATATTGCAACTTAGCATGATGCAATTAATCAGTTGTAAAAAAGAAGTAAGCAATTTCAGTGAAAGAAGTACGATAATGATTCTTCCTAAGTAGCCCATACATACAAGTCCACAATGCAAGTTTTGGTGAAGTGAGACTGCAAGCGAGTGAACTAAAAAGCACTTACCTTCTTGTCAAATTCAAGCTTTTTCTTGGCTATACTCTTCTCACACAATGTCATTTTCTTGAGAAATGCACTTTGCTCCTTCTTTTTTGCAGTCAGTTCATAGTCACTGGATCGATTCTCTTCCTGCACTTGCTGAAGAGACTCTCTGTCCTCCACAAGCTCAGCTTCAACTTTCTCGATGTCTTTTTCGATGGTATAGAGTTGCCAAAGGTAATGCTCTGTCTTCAACAGTTTCTGTGGGGGGGAGGAATCAAGGAGACAACATAATTAACATGAAGAAATTAATTAAGCTGCATGCGAAGCTCACACAAATAATATCAGACCAGGTCCTGCTGAAGGCGTAGATGCTTCTCTGCCTCCTCTTTTTGCGCCTTCTTCTGCTTCCGCTCCATGACAATGGTCCTTTTCTCTTGATAGACAAGCGCAGACTTCTCTTCGGCCCTGGCTTTCTGCTCCTCCAGCTCGTCATACTCCCTCCTAAGCTCATCAGAGCCTGAGATCTGCTCCAGGAGAGCGGTGAGCTCCTTGGGGTTCTTGGAGGCGATGGATTCCACATCACCCTGCAGTGCAAATGGACAGTTTCCCTGCCCTAATTAAACCCGAGACTGGAAACCTTAAATTGAATCAGGAATATACAATGACGAAGGGAACAAATGGAGAGACCTGAAAGACGAGGAAGTTGCGGGCCTTGACGAGGATGCCGAGGGATCTGAGCTTGGCGTTGTACTGGTCCCAGGTGACTGGGCTGCCGTTGATGCGGTACTCACTGCCGCCGCCGCCGCCGGTGATGCTGCGCGTGAAGCAGAGCTCCTCCTGGTTGGGTTGGCGGTAGAAGAGGCGGACGGAAGCCCTGCGGCCCCTGGCCTCCTTGTCGCGGTCGTCGAGGGCGTAGATGAGGTCCTTGAGCTGCGCGCCGCGAAGGTGCGCTGAGCGCACGCCCAGCACGAAGCTGATGGCATCCATCAGGTTCGACTTGCCGGCGCCGTTAGGGCCGATGATGGCTGTGAAGTCGACGAAGGGCCCAATCGTCTGCTCACCCTTGTACGACTTGAAGTTCTCCACCACCAGCCGGTCAATCCGACCGCCAACGCCGCCGCCCCTGGCCCGGTAGTCGCCGCCGCTCCCATCCGCTGCCGCCATCTCCTCCCCTCCACCTTCACGAAGTAGCTAGGGTTTTGGTCGGAGTGGGCAATTCGCAAAACGGACGGGAGGACGAGCAAGGGGACGAAGACGACGAAGGGAGCGCAAGAGGCAAACTCAAGAGGGCCAGAAGAGCGGACGGCCCATCACAAGCGGTCATCGGCCCTCGGTGCCCACAAATTGGTTCTCTGACGGACGAAATTCGAAAATGTCAGGACAAGCCCACTCTATCTATCTATATCTACTACTACTAGGCATTGCTGTCGCGCTTCGCTGCGGATGATATGTTTGTATAGGGTGGCTCATATATTTAATATGTTCCTCATCGCGTTGGTAAGAAAGGTTGATCTATTTGGTACATTAAACGGGTAAATATGGGAAGGAAATATAACATGGCTTTTTTCATTACAATATTGTAAACGAACATAGAGGTTGGTTGTCATTACATAGTGCCTATTGTAGATCCAGCAAATCAATGGTATGCTAGTGGAAAGAAGTATTTGATGGAGTTGGGCTCAACTAAGACACTTAGATTCAAAGCACAACATTTGCTAGGATTGCATTATAGGTGGAAAGAGCAAAAACTACAACACAAGGCCCCGTTCGCGTGCCCTTAAACCTAGCTTGATCCGCTTCTTTTTTCATCCAGAATAGTGTTTTTCTCTCACAAATTCCTCCAGATTCATCTAAATTCCTCCATAATTCCTTCAAACGAAACATGAGGGTTTACAAAAGAGTGAATTAGGATCCACTTTTCTTAGGCGAAACTACAACACGTTTCGTAAATCTGGAATCACATGAAAGACTACACGGCGTCGAACACTAAATTACACCGGGATTTAAAGTTACATGGTTAAGAGCAACATAGTATAACCAAGGCTTAGTCCAGAAGTCGGGATAGACGAGGGCAATGGAGAAACAACAAAATAACGATTATCCAAAACATGGCGTATGACCAACAGATCCAGAAACAGAAGACTGAGAAGTAAAACATCGTTAACCCTAAGATTAAACTAACCAATGGTAGACTTGAATTTCTTTAAAAACTAGATCATTTCTTCTCAGATTACACCATCACCTCATCTGATTTAACCTAGTTCCACAATGACGACTGGATCTCTTAGCTCTGCTTCGAATTTGAGAGGGATGAGGATGAAGGAGAAGAGGAAGGACCAAGGACATCTTATAGTGTCGAACGTAGATAGGGCGCAGCGCACCGAAAGTGGAGATGGCATGGATGGGATACACTACTGGTTCATGTTGTGGGGATACAGCCGGCCATGGCGTGCTTCCTGCGCAAGCGAGCGAAGGGGGGATAAAGGAGAGGAGAGAGGGTTCGCTCGATGAGGGAGGCGTGCGGACGGCATTGTCCCCAAAAGAAAAAAGAAGGGAGGGGGTCGATGACGGGACGAGGGCGAGTATCAAAAGCGGACCGGAGGACAGGAAAAGTAGAAGCGCACAGTGCACGAGGACGGCGAGTGCGGCATGATGTCGTGGCCATGCGAGGACAAGGTGCTAACGGGCCCGACACCGAGCAAGCGTCTGGGGGGCACGCTGTGACAAATGACCCGACATGCATAGTGTGGTCGAAGTCAAGCACGGTGCTTAGGACTTGACATCCACTCAAAGCTTTTCTAAGCACTCCCTAATACCCAAGGCTAACTTTTCTAGGTGTTCTTCTTTCTTTCCCTTCCTTGTCCACAATATACGCCAACCTTTGTATGAAGTGAGATCGCAACATTTTTTCAGAATTATCTGAACCATGAGGATGCTAGTGACCTTTGTTCAGGCATGGCTCCCTTTGCTTTGCTCTGTTGTCTATCTATACCACACCCTGATACCCACATCTTCTACACCGTACTCGAGTGTTTCTCGAGCGGTGAGCACTCGATTTGTATGCAGGCACGATCTAGAACCGATCCAAAGACGGACAGACGACGATTCGCCTGCTTGCAGGCCTGCGACGCATGCTCCGAGTCCCACGCGTGTCGCCCCAAGGTGCATGGTCGGTCCACCTCTGCACCGACCGATTTGCAGGTGGTGTGCATGCATGGCATGCTATGGTGTGGTAGACGGACCTGGGGTCACCCGCCGCCATCAATCACCTCACCATTGCATGAACCTATGCATGCATAACTATTTGTAGCGGTAGAGAAGTTTGACTTAGAAAAAAAGCAAAATAAATTTGTTCACTAGAGATAAGTTTGACTTAGGAAAAAAGCAAAATAAACTATAATTTGGATTGGAGGGAGCAAGTGGTCAACTCTTTTTGAGCAATTCTAGTAGTCATTTAACATTTGGGTTGCGAGGTTGGATGTTCTCTCTTTGTTTTCTCTGTGTAAAATAATTGGATAAGAGTTTTTGACCCCTAAATAGACTTGTTTGGTTCATGGGCTCATGGGCAAACTCGCCAAATCATGGACACAACATTATTTTATCTAACCCTTTTTTTTGCTTTTTTTTACTTTTTGTATGTTGAATTGGTTTCCTTTAGAATTTTCCAATTTGGCTTCCATACAAATAATGCCCGTGCTAATGCTACGGCAACATATAATCATACAAATCAAATAACCAAAAGGCATATATGCCAAGTTGTTAAGCATCACTGAGATATATTTACGATTCACAGAAAATTAAATGAGATATGTTTATGATTCACGTAAAAAGAAAAGGTAAAAAGGAAGTCCATCTCACCGATCAAAATATGAACAATAACATTTTCCAACATTAGTGGTCACATCTATAACAAAGCATTTTCATTTGTCAAAAATACTTCGTTACAATTCTAGGCATATATCTAGGCACCAAGGAGATCACATATGAAGACCAACATAGGCTTAAAGAAATATAATATCCCAAGAACTTACCTACCATCTATCTAATGTAATTATAGGAGGATTTAAGTTGATCCAAGAGAATACAACATCGATGCTATTTGGTTCTAGAAATCAAATGACAATTAAAGTAGCAGGAGTATCATACTACCTTTTTAATGGTGGCACATATTTCTTTTTATAAAGCAAGTATCACACTATTCGTAAATAGAGCCTTCATGTCGTGCATCTCAGATCTGGCGAATTAAAAATTAATTGTGTATCACACTATTTTAGAAACAGAGCCTTCAATGCACATGCATGCTAACTCTGGATAAGGAGAAAAGCGGGCATGCTAATGGATGAATCTGGTGGGAAAATGTACTATCGTTACATCTTGATTGCAGAGTCATCATTTTCCTTCCTCCTCACATCCTTCACTGCATTGTTGATCCTTCCTTTGCTCAATTCAAGTGGCTCGTCATCATCAGTGACGCTCCATCATTTGGATCCACTCCCACCACCCCTTGTCATCAGTGACGCTCCATTACCTCGGAGGCTTGAACTGAGTCTAAAACTTTTTTTTCCAAAAGAAAAGATGTTGATATATAAGCAAAGCGAAGTTGTGAAAGGCAACCAAAGTAATAAATTTTCCACGAATATGCGTAAAGCTCACCAAACATTATTGACCAAGGTATCCCGAAAATGGTTCCAATCGCAAGGAGCCAACTGAATTAGGTACATAGTTTGGTTGAAAAAAAGGAAACAATCTGAACCGTTATTTGCTTTTTGAAATATAAAAGCGGGGAGATCTCTTGTCTAAAAAAAAAAAGAAAGGAAACAATATAAGATGCTTCAAAATTGGAGTTGTTAAATCAACGAATAAGAAAGGCACCATCCGCCATTTCAAAGGTGTCTCAAAAATTTAATTTATCCTTTATCAAGACAAAAAAGAGGTTTCAAGGTTCCAAAATTTCTTGTCAGGTGCATCATTATTTGTAGTTATTTTCAAGCCAAAACCATTACAAACAGAGAAGGATACACTCTTGTTACCTTTAAGACACAATTTCATCCCATTTCAGCCCAAAACTGGAAAGAACAATACATGGAAAAAATTCATCCTTGCTCTTAGTGTTTGACATCTCTTAGATAAACAAAAGTTCAACCTTGCAATCGACTTCAAATGATCTGAAATTTGGCAAAGTAGATCGAGAAGATCAAAACAGAGGATGAGTATCTGTTACCTTGATGAGAAATTTGATGGAAAAACTATGAAATCTAAAATGCCTTGAAAAGTTTCATTAAGAAGCCACATGAGACAAACATTATTCTCACCGAACCCACTTCATTAATCTCAAAGGCAGATAATATGCAAGACAGTACAATATATGATGAAATAGTCATGGTGGTGCAAGCTACGAGACCAACTGCATTGATCTCACAGGCAGATAATATGCAAGATAGTACAAATATGATGAAATAGTCATGGTGGTGCAAGCTACGAGACCAACTTCATTGATCTCACAGGCAGATAATATGCAAGACAGTAAAAATATGATGACATAGTCATGGTGCTGCAAGCTACCTGTATGCTACTTAATTGCTCCAACAATTTTACACATGAAGTACATTTGGTGATGCAATCAGTCGTCGCATCCTCCTTGGATTTCCCTGTTTAGGTGCAAAAGTTGCAACGATGTATAAGCGTCAATTCAGAGTTTGGTCAGAGGGGAAAATAGCACATCCGGAATAAATCTGAACAAACCTATAATAACCTTCCAAGCATCCCATTTGGTTGTGTCCTTCAGGTTGAAAATGCCTTCAGATTGAAGCGATGAGTCCTTTAAGATTTAGTAAGTACTCTATTAGGAAACTGGTAGTAAGCACTGTGGTTAAAAAAGATGCAAGATCCAAAAGCACAGGATAACCAAACTGTATGTGTTCATCACTGTACCTAAGCTGAAGCACACCCAAGTTCAACTATTCCATCTGTTTTTTAGGATCCCCTCTAATGAGGCAATAACGAGGCAAAAGGATGCGAGGAAAGATTGCGTACCACCAGAATCTGGGTGAATCTAATGTAAAACTGAATCCTAGTTAAAAAAAAGGTTTCACTATGTCACCAACATATTCACTATGCTTTTGAAAGGCGATTCAGTTGTGCAATTGATTGAAAGTTGAAACTGAAGACAATGTACATGTTTATTTGCAGCTACACCAAGTCACCCGACAAGTTATATCTCTGAGTATCATTTTTTATGGTCGAATCATTGGTCCTAGAATCACATCAATGTCTCAAATACTTTGAGAAGAAAGGAAGCGTAATTGCCTAAATATATGAATACACTCTGCTAGGTACTTTATACCACTGTGGAAATAATTCAAGCTGTATTTGCACAAGATACTACTACCCAGAAATTAATTAATGTAAGCAAATGACAGAATAAAAACAATAGGAGAAAAAGAAGAGGTGCTAGCTCACTGTTGCCCGAAACCCTAACCCTAGCCGCCGCCGCCGGCGGCGGGGCTGTTGTCCTAATTATGTAATGGGATTGCAAATTAACATATTTAAACAAGTTGTATTGACAGTAAGAAAGTAGTCCAACATAAGAGTAGAGTTAAGAGCATATACCTTCTCCAATGCGATTCTATCAACCATCCAACAAATATTGCCTGCAATGAAATAGCTCTAAATCTGTTCAACTGAAGGAAAATATTGGCACTTTTATTAAATGTGAATCCTATTAGATGTGGACATAGATGTTACTCAACCAAATTTAAAATCACTATGTATTATAGAGGAACAAACTGAATCATCTATTACTTATGAACTGGTGGACAACAATTTCATTGTCCAAATATAAAATGGCTAAGTATTATAGAGCAACAAACCCAATCATCTATTATTTATCAGCTGGTGGACAACAATTTTCCTGCATGGTTCTTTTCGGCATATGAAAACACAAGCAAGTCAATTCACATAAGCAGTTAACTATGAGAACAAGTACAGGTTCAGTTAGAGGATAGTTAATAGCAGCTAATGTACATAAGCAGGTAACTTAGATAACTCGGAGTTTAGAGAAATAAGGAAGTCCAGGTTCAATGCAGTAAGTAAGGACATGTTTCATAAAAAGCTTGTACTGTAACCATAAAGCTGCAACAGGAAGGAGATATGATTCATAGTCTACCTTCTTTTCTTCATAGGCTTGATTTTAATGCTACCCACGCTTCGCTGCGGTTGATGTGCTTGGTATAGGAAAATTTTTGAGAAATATGGCTCGTATGTCTAATATGTTTTCTCATCGTGTTGGTACGGAAGGTTGGTCTCAATATTGTAAATGAACATAGAGATTGGTTGTCGTTACATGGTGCTTATTCTAGGCCAGCAAATCAATGACATGTTAGTGGAAAGAAGTATTTGATGGAGTTGGGCTCAAGCAACTAACACACTTAGATTTAAAGCACAATATTGGGTAGAATTACATTATAGGTGGAAATAGCAAAAACTACAACACAAGTAGGGTTTACCAAAAAGTGAATTAGGATCCACTCCCCTTAGGCGAAACTACAACACGCATCCAACAACTACGAACGACAACAACGACAAGAGTACAATATAGGAGGACAATGATTTAAAAGCACTACTACTATGGGTACTGACATCCCAAAGCAACTAATCTACCTTGGAACCACGCATCTTTATTCACGTGCTCATGGATTCTTCTACCACCCTATCTATGGATCTCGCATCTTCTCGTGGCAATGGCTGAGTGAGAGAAACCAAGGGTTCTACTTCTAACACTTCCGAAGGTGGAGGTGCTGGCGGTTCTGCATCACCGGTTCTCCTTCTTTCAGGAGGGTGGATAGGGACCCCTCCAAGATCGGGGCATCCTGCCTTTCATCAACCAGCGTCCTCCGCTTGGCCCTAGTGAACAGATAGGCCTCACCCAGCTGATGAACATGCCGATCTTCGGCCTCCTTTGAGCTTTCGACATGGCGATCTCCGGCTCTCAAGAAGTGCAAGCAGCATGCGCATGCTGGCGTGAGCTGCACCTGGAGCATCCGAGTGAAGATCTCAGCTTCTTCGGCGCGTCGGAGGCACGCCCTTAGCTCCAAGGCTTGCCGGTCATACTGCTCATCCAGAGCAAGCAGGTACGTGGTCAAGTGCACCATGGTAGGACTATCTTCTTGCGCATCCCGCCCTTGCAAAGCCTCCATGCGAGCCGTCCATGCTTGTCGATTCCTATCCAAGGGTGGAAAGAACCTCATGGGGGTACGGGCAATGGGCTCTTCATAGAGCTGGCAAAGGTACCGCAAGGCTTTGCGGGCCACAACCTGGTAGTTGTCGGTGAAGCTAAACCCGGTTGCGGTCACACTCCAGGCTTCGGTGATGTCGGGGAACTCTTCACTCTTCCCAATGTAGACGGTAACCTCACACCGATCGGTGCCATGCTTCTCATACTCACGGCCTTCATACTCGGGACGATCTTTGACTCCGAGCTTTTGTAGGGTGGCATGCAGGATTCTAGGAAAATCCTCAACGTTCAGGCAGTAACTACTAACCCAGGCTCCTGCCATTTCTGGCGGTGGCTACAAAGAAGGGCTGAGCAAAAAGCTTGCTCAAAGGGAAAACCTAAGCGAGCTAAAGTGCGCCGAGCGGTGATACCAATGGCTAAGCCAGGCTCTGCTTATAAAGGCAGAGCGGTTTGTGGTCCTAGCGCGGTTCACTAGGGTTTCTGCACGGGATCACTACGAACGAATCGACCAAATCCGGTGCGTTCGAGGCGAGTGGCGTGCGGTACCATTACTGAGTAGTACGACTATAGGGCAAGGGTCCGACAAAGAGCGCAGAAAAGGGGTATGAGGAGACGTGAGTCACTGCTGACGTGACTCACGGGCGAACGCGGAGCACAAAGCCACAGTGCAGACCTAACTCTGTAACAAGAATGAGTAGCCCATGCACACTACGACACGCGTGGCACCTATGGATGGCGTATCTGCCAGCAATACGGCACAATAATGCACAAACAGGATATGCATGAATGCACGTCCTATGCGTTCGAGGTGAGCGATGTCCAAGGCCATTAATGACTAATACGGTTGCAAGCCAAGGTTCCAATAATAGCCCAAAAAAGAGTGCGGGCAAGCATGCATGCTGATGCAATTATGGTAGCTATAGTTATGGCGACCAACCCCAACTACCGACCATCTCGGAAGCAACGTGCACACAATCCAAGCCGTGTCTTAGATGCATGGATACATGGATGCATGTGTAAGTATAAATGGTCCTGCATGGTTGGTGAATTATTTCTATTTGATGGTAAGGAGGAGAGGCATTAAATGTGTCCACCTGTCCGACTTGTTTTTATCTGATGGTAACATGAAGAGGAGGCATCAAATGTGTCCACCTGTCCGACTTGTTTTTATCTGATGGTAACATGAAGAGGAGGCATCAAATGTGTCCACCTGCTGTCGACCCACCCTGCGTAGGTGAAGATGTCTAGTGCTTTCAAACTCACTTAGTAAATTTCTGGATACCTTAGGGAATGGCTTCGGACACTGCTCGTTTTGTGCGTGTAAAAATCCTGCCGATCTCCTTTTATTGGTCTCCGCGCCAGACTAAATAGTGGACTGCGCTAGGACCAATGACCGCTCCACCATTATAAAAGGCTAGTGTCAATGTCTCTTTTCCGACCAACCAGTGTTTTTTTTCTTTTTCTCTTTCCTTGAGCTAGGGTTTCGGTGCGTATTGCTGTCTCAATCCAACTGTCCGAAGTTGTATATGTTTATTTTGAGTCTGGGCTTCATCTACTTTTTAATATAATCGGCAACTCTCTCCTGCCTGACTTGTTTTTTTTAAAAGAGAGATTTGGAAAAAGATGGAATAGGAAGACAAGATACAGGTAGAGAAGGGGAAGTTTGCAAAGTTAGATAAGCTTGGAATGAGCATAGGAACATGTATTGAGATGATTCCCATGGTTTAAGCATTGCCACACTTGTGTAAAACATTTTTCACTTGTGTACTTGTCGTAACCTGTAAACGATATCACTTGTGTAAAACATTTTTCAGAAATGAGATTTTTCATTTCTGTTTTCTTCCAGGCATCTCGTGTACCATGGTTTAAGCATTGCCACACTTTGTTCATACAGCATTTGCACGCACATAAGTCAAGCACCAACAACAATTAAATCCACATAGATACTAAGTTGTACGATAAAAAAACAATAGTTTAATCATCAATCTGTCGTCCATGCAATATAGCAAAAGATTTTTTGCTCAAGGTTATTCTCAAACTGCACTACAGATCCATCAATGAAGTATCCCACATCACTAAACGCTTAGCTCAAAACGGAGCAACCACACACAAATGCTACCGGTAAACGGCCAATGTCCTGATGCCCTCACTGGCCCCTGCATAGAGCAAATCATTTCCCAATGAATAAAGAGAACGGTTCATGCAAACAATGAAGGTACACACCAACCGCCTATACCGTATTAGTTTGCTGATGAAGCAAAAATAGTAAATAAAAGGTAAACAGCAACATAGTTCCAAAAGATTAGTGTTGTATTGACATATCACCAACAGTGACTATTTGCACCACATTCTCAGACACCTAAATGATGGATCAGAATGTGACAACGTGGTCATAACCAATAATAACCATGATAACTAATCAAATATGAGACCACAGCTATGATCACAACCCACACAGGTCAGACCTAAGATAAAATGCTATTGTATCACACTATATACGAATGATACTGTATAATGCGACAATTTTTCTGTGCAATGAATGTTCACTTGTAAATTAGTAACATATTTTCATGATTATAAAATAAACAAAAGGGTAAACTCTGGGATGCTATTCTACATTTCAGTGTGCGCCTTTTTATTAGTTCTTGGATTTGTAAGCTACTTGCAACTGGTCAATTCATCAAGAACATTCTAGCAGGTTAGACTAAAAAATAGTGGGCTACTGGCTGCCTATCAGAACTCAGATAGTATATGGGCAATGCAACTTGCAAGGTAGTATGAACTGTGTACAGGAATATATGCTGAAAATACATGACATCAGGAAATGCAATATTTTACATAAATGTATTGAGGCACCAAGAAAGTTCATTGGCATATGCATCTACATTCACTACTCACTAGACAAATTCAGCGAGAAAAAGGTACAGAAGTCTTTAGAATTAACATAACACCTAAGATGAAATATAACACTTCTCACGGGATAACTCTATTACTATCTGAAAAGGGGACAACTCTCTTAATCAATGTGACATGTATGGAGCTAATTTCAGATCAAGTAATTTGTAACTTATGAATTACTTTGATATTCATAAGGAGCAAAACCAACCAGTTAGACTCTTATGTTCAGTAGGGTCACAAAAAATGTTGAATTCATTATTGGATCATACACTCGGGTCATAGGTTAGCTATTTTCTCCACTTCTGATTGTGAACACATGGAATTTATAAATCTCTGATTTGAGGGCAGTGTGTGCAGGCACTCTACTATTTATAAAAATTTCACCTTATTAGGCATTTTTTAACAGACAAGAAAAGAGATTACCCAGAACTTTGCTAATAGAGCTCAAATTCTAGCGATTATATAACACAATAAAAAGGGATTAAAAGAATCAAGCCTAAATCAGCTAGATATAATACCAAAGGTATATAAAAAGGATGGAGTGCCAAATTTGCAACAAATATGATAAAGATGCAATATCAAATTAGTGACACAAACCTGTGCAACCTAATAAGTTGGATCACCACATGCCATGAAAATATCTACCAAAAGGCTCCTAAATTTGTAGCATGTTCAACATCCTGGTACTACCATACAGCGCACCTGTTTAGTGGATGTCTAAGTGAGCTAAGGATGAGTTGGGTGCAAATGAAAGTATTCCATCTGAACTATGGATTCTCAGCTCACACAAGCCTTCCAATCCAGCCCCCTGCACCAGCGTGAAACTGCGCTCAGAAGTCAAAATTCTCCTCAGCGCAACTCAATCCGCAAACCCACTCAATTCCACTAAGCGTGGTAAATAGAACTTCACCAAGCATTTCGTTGAGCACTTGCCGATCGCAATAGGACACATTCCAATTCGTCACCGCAACCCACTAACGTCTGATCAACAAATCAACTGGCAAGAGATGGCAAGCACAAGCACACAGAACTACAGAAGCGTTGCGCTAACAGGTACAGGTATTGGTGGAGATGGGAGGGGAGTCTTGATGGGAGGGTGGCCCTGACCTGATCTTCTTGATGAGGATCTCGCGGAGCTTCTTGCCGAGATCCTAGGACCGGACGCGCTGCATAAGCGCCTTACGCGCGAGCACGTGCTTCTCCGAGTCCTTGACGTGGTGGTGGGTGCGCGCCCAGATGAGGCGCTCCATGCCGCTAGACCGCATCTTGCGCTCCATGACTGACAGCAACATAAGCTTTACAATTTCACCATTATGCTGATAGTACAAAAAGAAGGAACGAAACATAAGCTTTACAATTTCTACATTTGTACAGCAACAACTCAATCCATCTGGTTGGCTACTACAGCTTTTTAACTTCAAGCAGAGTTTGCTCTTCGCTATATTATATTTTACTGAGAAATGTCTGCAGAGACTGAGAGGGAGAGGAAATGAGGAAAATTGGTGATAGCCTGATAGGAGAAACCTCTTTTCACTATGCTTTACTGTGTTGTATTTCATTTATAAGGCCGGTGTGCTTCAGTGCACATCACTATGCAACTATTTATCCTACCAGGGGTATGTGGGCCTCATCAATTGAAATCTTAATGTATCATTTCTTCGTTTGGAACTCAGATTCAAATTCCTTTTGTAGCCGATCATGTGACTCCATTCTAGCCGCTAGTATAACATCACTGATAAAACTCTTATATGGGAATTTATCCGGCACAAGGCCTCTGTAAATATCAAACTGCTTATCTGCGTCTTCTTTTCTGTCGAAAAGTGCATACACAATGCCCTGCAGAACCAACACCATAGACAGACAAGATGCACATTCAAAGTCAAAACGAAGGTACTTCAGAACAAATCAAACTCAGCAAAATAACAAAGAGTACCTGGCAAAGGTGAGACCGAAAATCTCGAGGATCCTCATTTATAAGATTTTGTAGTTTCTCAGATGCAACATCCAACTGACCCTGTGCCATCAAAACTTGCATTTAGACACCAAAAACTGTCATGGTCTCAGATTTCCATCCTATTTGAATAAATGTTACCATGACAACATGCATTTGTGCGATCAAAAGCTTTATGTTGCGCTCTTCCAGGACCCTTTTCTCTGAAGTTGCAAGCTGCAAAGCATTCTCAAGCATTTCAAAAACAGTAGGGCCTTCAAGTTTCTTCTGCATACATAGTGCAAGTCTCTGCAAGACAGGAAGAGCGCGAGTTGTTACCAGACATGAGGAACTACTAATCACTTAGAGAATGTCACAAGGATGGGATTCTAATAAAGAGCAAGTTTTAAAAGTCTAAGACAACATTGGTGTTGAGAATTTGCTGCTCATGGCTGAACACAAAATGTCAAGCAGACACGTCAAGTAGTAAAGAACTGGCTCTGCTTCATTCCTCATGAAATCAAGAAGTATATTATGGTTGCAATCAATCAAGTAAAAATTGCAACACTTAGCACAGTCAGTTTTGTAAAACCTAGTCTGTTAAATTTACGAAGCCTAACCTAATCAGTATACAACACTCTATATCTACAATATAATGCTGACAACAGCCCCCTTGCATAGTTAGTACTTCCTACCATCTTAATGAATATTCCATTATGCGACTATTAAGAGTTAGGCTGTGGCATGAACCTCCCCCTGGATTCTTTTATATTAGAAATTGCTAGCAAGTGGAGCCAGCTGCCTAAGGTATGGAAAAAAGCATATTCTTTTCCTTTTGGAGAACGTCAAGCATCAAGCCATCAAGACAACTTTCTGTGAACTTTTAGGGACAACTCTAGCATAGCTTAGAAACAACTTGCAGCAAATTGCAGAATTTTATATGCACTGCTTCTCGTCCCCTCACCAGTAATGCCGTATTTCAATTGCTACTGGTACCATCTTTAATTCCCAGTGTCTGAAAGACTGAAACATATATGATCCAATAACTGACCATTGATCACCACATCAACTGTGACGCCAGCAGTAACCACACCAACACGAAGAATTGCAGGCAAATTGCAGCTACTGAATACATTAGAAAGAGGATGTATGCTATACCCACATGGAGAGCCCAGACGAGGAGGGGCTCCTCTGCCAGGAGCTCCCTGAACTGACGCTCAGCCTTGGCGAGGTCCCCCTTGAGCTCGTGCAGCTGCGCCACCATCAGCCGCCACTCCACCTCGCTGGGCTCGGCGTCACGCAGCCGTCGCACGTACCGCAGCGCCCCGCCCCAATCCGCGCGCCTCATCTTAGCGTACAGAGCGCACTTGAGCGCATCCACGTCGCCAGGATTGCGGCTCAGAATTGCCGAATACATTCGCACCTCCTCATCTTGCTCTTCGATTTCTTGGAGTTGCTGGGTCGGCGCGGGAGCGCAGGCGAGGGCGGGGAGTGAGCGGACGCCGGAGAGGGGGAGGAGGCCTGCGACGAGCACGAAAAGGAGGGTCCTCGAGGTGGAGACGACGGAAGAGAGAACGCTCTCGGTCGGGGTCTTCAAGGAGGAGGTGCCGGGGAGCCATGCCGTCCTGGTTGAGAACGCGATTCGATGACACCGCCGCCGGAGGAGACCACGCCACCAGGGAACGCCGAGCGCGCGGGCCTGGGCACGCCATCGCAGAAGAGGAGGAGCAGCTTCGGAGCGCTGGCCACCCGCCGTCGATGCATCCGGCCTCCTGCGGGGGAAGCCGGGGGATCCGCCCGTCAGTGCCGCCACCAACCACGGCACACAGACGCAGAGACGCCACCGGCAGCGTGAGGGCCACTGACGCCATCGATGGGGTGGAGGATGAAGGCCGGAGCTCAAAGAGGATCAATCCACGGCGCCCCTGCACGGGTCCTCCTCATCACCGGAGGGAGGGACGGGGAGGGTGGCCACCGCCGGATGCAGGGGGCCCCTCGTCGGCGCCAGTACCGGAAGGAGGGGAGGGGGCAGTGCCGCCGGTGGGGTGGGGGCAGAGCCGCTGGCGGCGTTGCAGTCGGGGAAGTCCGTAGCGTGAAGAATACAAAAGGCACCGGCGATTGAATGATGGCGAGGTTTGGGGACGGGATTTCCGGCGCTGGAACGTGGAAAGGACGAAACAAAAACTACGGATGCATTAAGTGCATGGTCGGTGAATCGTACTGACGTGCGTGCCGATCACCGTACTTAATTAGGCACCGGCCGCATGTCGAGAATCTATCTCCTCTTCTACATTCAATGCGTCCATACATGGAGAAAGGCCAGTTCTGACGCGTCTCATCTATACCGTAGAATTTCTATTTAACGCATCAAATAAAAAGAACGTACGTGGACATTCTAACAGGCCGCCGATTCGGCGTGCCTTCATATCTGTAATGATTTGCTTTACTCACAGACTTCCTCAAGAAATTTGAGATGAATCATAAGGCGCCAGTCTCAAATAGAGAAGGCAAAACTCAGGTACTCATAAAAAATACTATACATTTTATTATATTGGAAATGAAATTTACCAGCATTGTGGCATCGACTCAGTAATACTTTATCCAACATATATGTAGTAAAGAACTATATAACACCTCACTGTAAATGGTTATTTTCACTCAGCAGGAATTTCAATCTCCCCTTTGGCTGAGCCTGCCTGTGATACTACCACGTTTTATATAACTTTCTAACCGGAATGTTCATGTTCACATTATTATGCCAAAACATGCACAAGCAGAGCATATCTATACCTTGGCCTCCATGCCACGCTGAAGTTCTCCTGCATGCAGCCGTCCAATTGATATTCTTCCTTTGCGCTCATCATATTCAGTATTAGGTACCTTCATAGAAGCCAACAATTAAGCATTGATACGGAGGCAACGAAAGATAAGTGCAGATATAGGCTGTGAACACCAAAACATGTTGAGAAGCCAGAAAGCCGTCTCAACAGAAAAATTTTCAGGATAAAACAATTGGAGCTTTATAAGCATGAAGCCTGGAAGAAGAACAAAATAGATAAGGCATTCATATTATGTGGTTGATGAGGTTCATGCTCAAATTAGCAATAGCACCCTTTTAGTAGAAATGAGTGAGTGTCCATGTGACACTAGTTTGGGAGAGACCAGCTGTGAGCATGAATCGAGATTGGAGACTTAGAAATCCAAGAGTAATAAAAAAATAGTAATACAACTATTTGTTGATTATGAATGTCGGAAGTAACTAATTTTCAATAAAGTTTTCCCTTTTAGTGGATGCCAGATATCAGTCATCAACAAGAAACACCTATAAATTAATTTTTCAAGACATGTCTTTCAGCATTTTAGGATAACGATGTTGCTCATATTTGATCCGTATGAAGTAGGGCTGTGGAGGCTGTCGGGATCACAACTTGAATAGGCATTTAATCGAGCACTTAAACTACAGGCAGCAAAAATCTAGCATACAGAGCAACAAACCATAGCACAGATTTCGTACCCAAAGGTGAGGAAGGCAGATGGAGTTGTCCCCCAAGATCAACAAGAATCCCCAGCAAAGCAATCTTGCTTATCCTCTGTGTCCCCTTTCTGAAACCAACACAATTTGACATTACAATTCCGGTCGTCTGCTGGAGAGGGGATGGGCTGCAACGCCTAATGAGGAGCAAGAGAAGAGGAGGATGTGGGAACTCACCTGGGCTTCAGAGCCAAGGAGCATCAGCACCGGCGCAGCTGCCGTCGCGAGTATAGCATGGAGGAGAGACGAAACCATAAGCTGAGGAAGCCCAAGTGGTGTGCAAATCCTAGGCATGTCCACCGGATGTCCTCAGAGCAGGCTCCTAGACCGGAACCAAAGCCAAATCACGAATAAAAATTACGCGGATGCAATAAAAGCTTTTCCCAATTTCAGATGACACCTGACAATCAAATAGCACGCCAGTAGTGCATTAAAGATTGAGAAGCATCACATACCGAATCCTCAGTTCATAGTAGATGCGCTTCAATTCTAGTAGGGATGGAATGTCTGCAAGAGCATCCTGAACAATATTGTCCCCTTCCTTTGGTTTTTTTTCCCTTCAATGGGTCTGCTTCAAATACTCTAGCACTAATTTTCCTTGATAAAATTTGTGCTCTGACATAATCTTGCCGATCTAGGCATAGCCGGACCTGTGACAACAATAATAGAAAGTTTTGCATGAATCAGCATTTTAGTAAGAATACAAAGTGCTTAACATAATAGATTGCCATAATACCTGGTCAAGAATAAAAGCAATTTTTCCTGTCTTGGCCATGGAACCAAATGTTTCGACCTGATAAACAACTTGGTAGTAACAGTCATGGATGGCCTGAACTGACAAACAATACTAAAGAATGACAGAAACATTGTCACATAATATGGAAGTACATGTCCTCAATTCTAGTGCAGTGCAAACTTACAGCAACTTATTGCATCAAATCAGCAGCCTCGTCAATCTGTCCATGCTCCTCTTTGATTTTAGTAAGTCTTTTGATCAATCTTGCTCTCTCTATCTCAACATAAATCTGCAGATGAACAACTGTCAGATTACACACATAAAAACAAGGAATCTTAAATGGAATAAAAAATCATCAAGATGGAAAATTCTCACTTTGCCAACAGAGACGCTGCTCAGTGTTTTGATTAGCTCGATGCGTGGGTCAATGTCTAGTGTCAAATCAATGTAGTCCATTGCTTTCTGAACCATAGCAGTTATGGCCTGCGATAAACAGAAGTGACAGCAATATAAGTGGATAGTAAACAAAACAGTAGCAAGTGGCATACATGGTTAGCGTTCCTTTCTATATGCTTATCAATTTATAGGTAAACAAATAGACAAAGATGACTTATGAATATGCAAAAACAAGATAAATAGTTAGAGTAATGCTTTGGTACAGCATAGGCTCCCATTTGAAAGCAAGTAATAAAGAACTACTTATATTATACTTAATAGATTGATCTAAAGTGTTCTGGTCATGGGCAAAACATTGCTTAAGATGATTGTGAATAAGACTCAAGAACTGGCAACTGTATGTCCAAGCAACTAAAGGTCAAAGCAAAATGTTGCAGATAAAGATTTCACATTGTGGTTGTTCAACAATGGATAGGAACAATGCAAACTCCAGAAGTGCAATTATTCGCTGATGCTAAGAAAATAAGTACCCTAACGAACAACCAAATGGATAACAGTTCAAGCGAATTGCATCAGCATACATCTAGACATCACTATGGCCATGGATGAGAGCATTCAGATTGCACACATAGTGCAATCTAAGGAATGTAAAGCAAAAATAGTAAGCACATCATGCGATGCTTCATAGTCAACGCGGAAGAATGGTGAGTGGCGTTGCATTTAAAGGAAAACCAGTCAGCATTGTTAAGTAGAACTAAATCATCAAAAAACAAAAACACAAAATGTTCTGAAAATCAATGGCCGCTGCAAGCAGAAAGAATGTATAAAAGTAAGAAATCATGTATTTCTAGCTTTCTTAATAATTACAACTGCATGAAATATTTATTGGATGGATAAACCATACTCCCACCAACCACTATATTAGTTTAAACAGGCAACTTCGATTCAGAAAGCTTTCTCAAGTACAGTTTCTTTTAACAGACAAGAGTTCAACAGATGTTTTGGGGTCAATACCTCGAACCAATACCAAAAGTACAACAAAGTTACAATAGTAAAATACTTCAGTACCGCGTTATGCGGAGGCTGCTCTGCCTTCGTACAAGCAAACTAATTACTAAAGCACCTCCAAAGGGTCTCATACACATATACTAATTACAGAAACCAATCGAAGATGTAAGAGCAAGGCGGTGAATACTCGAGACCCGAACCTGCTTAAGCTGGCCTCTCCTCTTGGAGAGGAGAACGATCTGGTCGTTGAGCGTCTTCCACGCGCCGGCCTTGTAGCAGAGCTCAACGATGTCGATGACGGCCTTCCGCGTGCCGACGACATCGCCGGCCAGCCTCATCTGCTTCTCGACGTTCAGGAGCGACTCTATCGCCACATCGAGGTTGGTGTTCCGTACCTTCGTTGCCACAGCGTCGGTGGCCGCCGCCTCCTGCGCGCGGGTCTTCATCAGCGGCGGCCCGCGTCGGGGTAGGAGAGGAAGAGGGTGAGGTACCGCCAGATCCAGGCGCCGAGTTTCGTCGCCACCGCCGCCGACGGAGAGGAAGAGGCAGGTAGGGTTTCGCCGACCACACACGGACCGGTGGGACGAGGCAGCGCCGGGGGAGAGCAGGGGCTCGGACGCGGCCGCGGACACTGGCGTTGGACGGCGCACCATGGCACCGTGCCGGGGAACGCCGCTGCGCCGCGCACAGGGTGCGGAGAGCCTCGGCGGTGGCGACGAGGAGCGAGGGAGAGAGCGAGAGCGAGAGCGCGGATAGGAGAGAGAGCGCACGGAGAGGAGAGAGAGGAGGGGAGGAATGGAGATGGGGACGGGGATGGGACGAGAACCGGAAATGAGGACTGGGGCCATGGTGCACGCAAATCGACGATGCATGCATGTCACCTGGCACCGGCCCCAGCAGTATGCATGTACGCGTTAGGCACCGGCCATGCATGTCACCTGGTACTACCTCACCTGACCGGTCGAGACGCGTTTCATGTGAGTCGTGGAATCTCGATCCAACATACTAAATTAAAAGAACTAATATGGACAGCCTAGAAGGCCGCCGATTCGGCGTGCCTTCATATCTTTAATATCTATATCTATCTAAACTCCACTAAAAATATCTATATGTATCTAATAAACTATATAAGTCCTGTTCGCTTTGGCTTATAAGCCGTATTTTTTTCATCTCACGAACAGTATTTTTCTCTCACAACAAATCAGCCAGCAGTACTTTCAGCCATGACTTATCAGTCAAGCGAACAGGGCGATAGTAGGTTCATATGGCCGTTCATTGCTTTAAATACTTTCTATAGTATTAAAAAAATACATACTTCATCCGTCCCAAATTATAAGTCACTTTATTTTTTTTATATTTATTTTTGTTATGTACCTAGATATAATATATGTCTAAATACATAACAAATTATATGTACCAAAAAAGTCAAATTGACTTATAATTTAGAATGGAGGGATACTTTTTGGTTAACACGTACTGTATAAAAAGTAATGTCTTGTATATGCATCATAGTTCCCATTCTGTACAGATGATGTAGTTTGTGAAACGCCTGTAATAATTCATGGCACAAAACATTTTTATAATGATTTGGCGTTTAAACTTTCTCTAGTAAGTGCTTTGGAGTACTTGAATCATAGTACAGATACTGGAATAACTAATTTTATCCTAAGTTCTTATTTTCAGTCCATGGATTAGTCTGGACTGTGGAGTGCCGTTTTTATCTTTTTTCCATATATAATAACAATAATCTGTTGTGTTATTTCCCGCTTCATTTGCTAGTTTGTCATGACTCATGACACACGATATTGTTTATGATCACGCATGCTCTTCATTAGCCTTTTTTTATCTTTTAGTCCTTGGTTCAACGATCTCTTCGTTTCAGTGTGCGGGACTTAGCCACATCGTGGTCGTTGTCATCCTGTCGCTACTTTCGTTCTTATCCCCAGTTGGGTTAGTAAATAGTAATCAGAAAGCACCAGTTTGGCCTCGTTCGAGCTGGCAGAATCTTAGCTGAAACTGACTGATTTTGTGAGAGAAAACAATATTTGGCTGGTTTGATAAATAGTGACATGAGTGGGGAACCAGTAAATTTGGTCTGAACATTTCAGACCAGCGAACTGGCTCTTTATGTAGTCCTCCCAACAAGCATCAATTTGACTTGCATGTAGATTAAACTGAAGAAACATGGGCTACAACACAGCATCACAAATCTTCAAATGGCTTCTTATGTGATTCAGAACTCAGGAAAACAAAAAAAGAAAAGAAAAAGAAAAATACATGAAGCATGGGCAACTACGTACTATATCACATTAATCAGATGCCTGTTAGGTTGTTCCATTAGCTGACATACCAAAATGATTTGTAACTTGACGAGAATGGAGCATGCTAAGGCTAAGGCATAAGGCGGCTCAAGAAGAGTGGGCCTGGGTCGTTTCCAGTTATTATGCAACAGAGGCATGCGACCCCGGCCGACTGTGGCCCCGTTCGTTTCGTTGAAAAAACAAGCCGCAACACTGTTCGACTGATTTGTTGTGAGAGAGAAAATACTATTCCGACTGAAAAAACAAGCTGAAAAGTACGGATTATAAGAAAAGCGAGCAGGGTCTGTGAGGCTGTCATTGCCCAATCGCCAAGCTCGCCGCAGTGGTGCACCTGAGTCTATTTCCAAAATAACATTGCACATGAACCCATGGCCACGGCCCGGTCAGGTACGGTGGCTATAGTCCTTGCTCTGTTACGATAGAACATTCTGTAAATCCAATTGGGACGGCAAAGCAACTTTAGATAAGTTAACACAACTTTTGTTTACATTTTATATGTCGCTCAAACATGAAACAAAAGTTTACATATACCTCGAAGGCTGAGACCGAGGTGGTCGTCCCTGGGACAAGGATGCAATAGATTTCGAAGGTAGGGGACCGACCTTTGCGTCGGGTCACTACTGAGGCGCCAAAGCGAGCCCGGGAGAAACATGGCACTGTAGTGATCGGTGACATCGAAGGCCACAGTTGACGGGGGCAGCCGCGCGGCCACGGGTGGAGACTTTTAGGTTGCCTCGCCTAAGGCGGTATGGTGGCGATCTAGACGCAAGAGGAGGGAGATGGTGCGGGACTCATCGCTTGTCGGGCAAAGCTCAAGCACGAGGTAGGAGGAGCAGCCATGCCATCGAATGGGAAGACGCACACGTAGAAGAGCCTGCTGCGCTCCTGCCATGTGTCGCATGAACATCCCTGTTTACCATGCTAGAGGGGACAGCCCACACCAAAGGGGCCACCGCGCGTGCTGCCGTCCCATGCCAGAGAGGCCGCCAAGGCGTGCCCCTGGCCTTGTCGGACAACTTCCGCCCCTCCAGCTTGGTGTCGCATGATCCGCCCCTGGCGCTTGGTGCCACCGCAGGCCCATAGGCTCGCCTAAGTGGCCACCTTCCCTTGTGCCCCGCGCCCGAGATCCATCGCGTGTGGGCACATGATGCATGTCCTAGAAATTGAATTGCATGAGTGCACAATAGGCTCATGTTCCACCCACCGAGCCTTCATGACCTGAAAGCCCTAGTTTGGTTTTGGATAATTGATGAAACCTAGGACTAACCTTTGGTCTAAGTATGTGAATTAGATAAGGTGGTCCAATCTAAGTGGTGGAGCAAGTTAGAGGTCCATGGCGATGAAGGTGGACTTGAAATGAAGATGATCAAGCTCTATCATGGAAAAGAAGAAAGAGAAAAATAAAAACAAAGTGATCAAGGCAAAGGTATAAGATAGGTTTCGTTTTTGGTGATCAAGACACAATAGAGAGTGTGATTATGTTTATGATCGATAGCCATACTATAAAGAGGGGAAATATTTGACTAAACGGTTATCGAGTACCACTAGGTGACATGATTCTTGCATATGCATTTAGGAACCTAGTGTGCTAACTTTGACCCTTGTAAAATGCTTTGAAAAATGCTAACACACGTGCACACAAGTTCTACACTTTATGGTTAGCAAGTTGAAAGCAAGGACGAAGCGGTTGAGGACTTAGAAAAAAAGAGGTGATGAAAATCCTTGACCGGGCGCTGGCCGCGGGATGACCGGACTCACCCCGGCGCGTCCGGTCATTTATAGGCGACGACGCTGCACTAGCCGAGAGCGAGGAGGATCGATCGGACGCTGGTCCTGGCTTCACCGGCACGTCCGGTCACTTTTTGAGAGGAGACGTTTTAGCGCGATTGGACACGCAGGGGCAGTGTCAGGTGGACGCTGACGTACGCTGGCGTTAGCATCATGAGCGCGCGGAGAGGAACGGAGTGTTGACCGGACGCTGGGACACGTCAGGTCACTTGTGATTGGACACGTCCGGTCCATAAAATCCTCTCTAGATGCTTACTAGAGTTGACTGGACTTTGGTGGGGCGGCATCTCGTCGTTTCCATCAGCGAGTCCGGTCACAACTTAACACACGAGCGATCGAGTTTTGACCGTTGAAATCGGGCGGCTCTGGTTCAAACGGGGGACACATGGCAGCCATCAGGTGACCAGACTCACCCGACCGGACGCAAGGCAGCGTCTGGTCACAACGTCTGGTCAACCCGTGGTAGAGCCAACAATTTTTTTTGTGAGGCCATCTATAAATAGTGTTTAGCCGGCTTGGGGCTCACTCTCTTGGCACTTTGACATACTTAACATCCTTGTGAGCCTTGGCAAACACCTCCCATTCATCTCCATCATTGATTCGTCATCATAGTGAGATTGGGAGTGATTTGAAGTGCATTTGCTTGGGTGATTACATCTAGTGGCACTTGGGGATCGTTGTGGCTGTGGATTTCTTGTGTCTCTTGGTGGTTGCCGCCACCTAGACAGCTTGGAGCAGCGGAGGAGCTTCGGCACGTGTTGGTGATTGTTCGTGGCCGACTCGATGATTGTGAGGGGTCTTGCACCTTCCTCGTCGAAGAGTCGAGTGGATTACTTGTGTCATTGAGTTACCTCACTTGTGGGTAGGTTCTTGTGGTGTCCAATTGTGTGGACGAGGTTTGTGCAAACCTCTTAGCTGCCGAACCACCAAGTGTTGGTCGACACAACAGGGACTAGCGCGCCGTCAATTACGTGAACCTCGGGAGAAAAATTGCTTGTCTCTTGCCCATTGGTATTCTCCCGGTTATTGTATTGACATTCATATTTTGATCGGTTCATCCCTATACTCAGCGGTATAAGCTTTCCACTCACTCCTTTACTTACTTACAAACTAGTTATAACAAGCTCTTTAGTGTAATTAGTTTTGAGAGCTTGTTAAGTCCACCTAGTGGAGCTCTTTAATGTATCAAGTTTGAGAGCTCTTAGTGAGTAGCAACTTAGCTTCTTGTGTGCCTAGTGATCATAGCAACTAGAATTGTTGGGTAGGTGGCTTGCGACTCTTGTAGAGCTAGAGCAAGTTTGCATTTCATCGTTTGTCATACTAATCAAATTGCTCTAGTGATCTTGTAGATTTTTAAATAGGCTATTCACCCCCCTCTAATCATATTAGGACATTTCAAGTGGTATTGGAGCCATGGTTACCGTTTGATTAAAGGCTTAACAACCTTGGTGTCAAAAGATGGCTCAAGTTGTGTTCAACCATGTAGGGAGCAAACCACCGTTCTTTGATGGCACATGCTATGATTATTGGAAGAGAAAGATGAAGATGTATCTTGGTTCAATCAATGATCAAGTGTGGGATATGACCAAAAGTGATTATGTGATTCTTGATCCCACTAATCTCACCAACCAAGATAAGGCCAACAAGCAATGCAACATAATGGCTCTCAACACCATCTACAATGCCATTGATTTTAGGGTGTTTGAGCAAATCAAGGATTGTGAGAAAGCTAGTGAGGTGTGGAAGAGATTGGAGGAGACCTATGAGGGCACACCGGTGGTGAAGAGTGCTAAGTTGTACATTCTCAAGGACAAGTTGACAAGCTTCAAGATGAAGGATGATGAGAGCATTCCGGAAATATTCCATCGATTGCAAGTGATTGTCAATGACTTAAAGGCATTGATAGAGAAGATCAATGATGATGATGTCTCTCACCGGTTCTTGATGTGCTTACCTCCAAGATTTGAGATGTTGAGAATGCTCATCATAAGAGGTGGATTGAAGGAGCTTACCCCTAACCAAGTACTTGGTGATGTCATGACACAAGAGACATATCGTATGGAAAGAGAGGGGGTTGACAAGGATGAGAAGAAGGAAGATGAAGACAAGAAGAAGAGTGTAGCATTCAAGGCTAGCTCGTCATCCAAGAACAAGGGCAAGTCCAAGAAATAAGAGTCAAGTGATGATAAAGATGCTAGTGACATTGATGATGAGGCCATGGCTCTCTTTGTGCGCAAGATGGGCAAATTTATGAAGAAGAAGGGCTATATGGTGCAAGAAAGAGAAGAGATCACAACAAGGAGTATATGAGAAGATGCTACAAGTGCAAGAGCCTAGATCACATTATAGTGGATTGTCCCTACAATAGTGACAATGATGAGGATGAGAAGAAGAAGGAGAAGAAAAAAAAGAAGGAGAAGAAGGAGAAGAAGATGACCTTCAAAAACAAGAAGGATGGAGGCTATGTGGTCACTTGGGATAGTGATGGCTCTTCGGATAGTGATGACTCTAGTGATGATGGCAAAAATCTCTAAAGAAAGAACTAGCAAGCATCACCATCAACAACAAGCCTTCCATCTTCGACACTCCATCGACATGACTCATGACAAAGCCTACCAAGGTAAAATATGATGTGAGTGATGATGATGAATGTGAAAGTGATGATTGTAGGAGTGATGATGATGATGAGGAGTACACCATGGAGGAGCTCTTGGATATGTGTGAGCAAGTACATACTTGCTTTGAGATGAAGAGAAAGGAGTGCAAATAATTGTGCAAAAGGGTCAAATCTCTTGAGCAATCCTTTGATGAGCTCAATGCCACTCATGAGAGGCTAATGGAAGCCCATGAGAAACTTGGCAAAGCTCACTCTAAGCTTGAAAAGGCTCACTCCTCTCTCCTCGAGCAAGTTAAGAAGGAGGAAGCCAAGAAGGTGCAAGTGATTGTGACATGTGATGTGGGACTAACATGTGATATTCTTGATGGATATTTTATAAGCCTATTGTTGTTGCTCCCACTAACCCCTCTTGTAGCACTTTCACTTCTACTTCACCTTTGAGTGATGGTTTCACTTGTGATGCCTCACTAATGGTGGAAAATGAGACCCTCAAGAAGGAGGTGAATGAGCTCACTTGTGCCTTAGGCAATGCCTATAGTGGAGATGTCCGCTTGCTAAAGTGCTTGGGTAGCCAAAGGTTTTCTCTCAACAAAGAGGGATTAGGCTATACCTCCAAGAAAGGTAAGGCGACCTTTGTCACTCCCAAAGCTAGCTTTGTGAAGGGCAATGGTCAGTTTTGCAATATATGCAAGCAAGTTGGGCATATAGAGCAATATTACAAGACTAACAAGAACAAGCAACCTAATGTATCCTCAATTAGATTTGATTCTTGTTACATGCTTGTTAAGGGTGCCAATGGTATGAAGGCTAAGTTCATTGGTACACTAATTGTGGGCTCAAAGAAGAAAGCCATTTGGGTTTTAAAGACCTTAGTAACTAACCTTCAAGGGCCCAAGCAAGTTTGGGTATCTAAAAAAATTGATCTTCTTTTGTAGGTCAATTATAAAGCCGGAGGAAGGCATTGGGTGCTTGATAGTGGGTGAACACAATACATGACCGGTGATTTAAGAATGTTCAATTCAATCAATGCAAATGAGAGCAATGGGATTGATAGTATCACATTTGGTGATAATGGCAAAGGCAAGGTCAAAGGTCTTGGTAAGATTGCAATATCCAATGACTTGAGCATTTTCAATGTGCTACTAGTAGAGAGCTTGAACTTCAACCTATTATTGGTAGCTTAATTGTGTGATCTTGGTTTCAAGTGCATATTTGGTGTGGATGATGCAAATATCATAAGTGTAGATGGCTCTAACTTGATATTTAAAGGATTTATATATAAGAATCTATACTTGGTTGATTTCAATGCTAGAGAAGCTCAATTGTCAACATGTTTGCTCATTAAGTCTAACATGGTTTGGTTATGGCATAGAAGGTTTGGTCATATTGGAATGAAACAATTGAACTAGTTGATTAAATATGACCTAGTTAGAGGCTTGAAAGATGTCACATTTGAGAAGGATAAGCTTTGTAGTGCATGTCAAGTCAGAAAGTAAGTTGATAACACATATCCTAAGAAGAGCATGATGAGCACATCTAAGGCATTTGAGTTGTTGCACATGGACTTGTTTGGACCAACCACTTACACTAGCATTGGTGAAAACAAATATGGATTTATGATTGTGGATGATTTCACTAGATATACATGGGTGTTCTTTCTTGTTGACATAAGTGATGTGTTTGCAACCTTCAAGACATTTATCAAGAGAATTCACAATGAGTTTGAAACAACCATCAAGAAAGTGAGAAGTGACAATGAAATTGAATTCAAGAACACAAGAGTTGATGATTTGTGTGATGAGTTTGGAATTAGACATCAATTCTTGGTCAAGTACATTAGTTAATCAAATGGCCTAGTTGAGAGTAAGAATAGAACTTTGATTGACATGACAAGATTAATGTTGAGTGAGTACAATGTTAGCCATTCATTTTGGGCCGAAGCAATCAACATGGCTTGCTACTATAGCAACCGACTTTGTTGTCACCCATTGAAGGAGAAGACACCTTATGAGCTCTTAAATGATAGAAAGCCCAATATTGCATACTTTTGGGTTTTTGGTTGCAAATGCTACATATTGAAGAAAGGCACAAGATTGAGCAAGTTTGAGAAGAAATGTGATGAAGGTTTCTTGCTTGGTTACTCCACTACTAGCAAGGCTTATATAGTTTGGAATTTAGCTAGTGGTACTCTTGAGAAGGTTCATGATGTGGAATTTGATGAAACCAATGATTCTCAAGAGGAAGAAAAGAATTTAGATGATGTGAGAGGCACTTAATTGGTCAATGCAATTAAAAACATGGACATTGGTGATATAAGGCCTAGAGAGGTGATTGATGTTGAATATGACAAGAATCAAGTGCTCTCTAACTCAAATGTGTAGGTTAGTGGTTCTCATGATCAAGATCAAGCTAGTGCGAGTGATGATAAAGTGCAAGATCAACAACAAGTGGCTAGTTCATCATCTCAACCAAATGAGCAATCAAGTGCAAGTGCTTCAACCTACCAATGTTGCAAGAGATCATCCATTGGATTCTATAATTGCTGATATCTCAAGAGGTGTGCAAATAAGATCAAGATTGACATCATTTTGTGAACACTTCTCATTTGTGTCATCCATTGAACCTAAGAAGATAGATGAAGCTTTGTTGGATGTTGATTGGGTGAATGCTATGCATGAAGAGCTAAACAACTTTACAAGAAACCAAGTATGGAAGTTAGTTGAGAGGCCTAAGGATCATAATGTGATTGGAACCAAATGGGTCTTTCAGAACAAGCAAGATCAAGATGGGATAGTAGTAAGGAACAAAGCAAGATTAGTGGCTCAAGGTTATACTTAAGTTGAAGGTCTTGACTTTGAAGAAACATATGCCCCAATTGTAAGATTGGAAGCAATTAGGATCTTGTTAGCCTATGCTTGTGCTCACAATATCAAGTTGTACCAAATGGATGTGAATAGTGCATTTCTCAATGGGTACATCAACGAGCTTGTGTATGTTGAGCAACCTCCTGGTTTTGAAGATGAGAAGAAGCCCAACCATGTCCACAAGTTGAGAAAGGCTTTGTATGGATTGAAACAAGCGCCAAGAGTATGTATAAGAGATTGAGGGATTTCCTACTCTCTAAGGGGTTCAAGATGGGCAAGGTTGACGCCACTCTCTTCACGAAGAAGCTAGGTAATGACTTGTTTGTGTTGCAAATCTATGTTGATGACATTATCTTTGGATCAAACAATCAATACTTTTGTGAGGAGTTTGGAAAGATGATGGCAAGTGAGTTTGAGATGTCCATGATTAGAGAGCTTAGTTACTTCCTTGGTCTTCAAATCAAGCAAATGAAGAATGGCACATTTATGAGTCAAGGCAAGTACATCAAAGACATGCTAAAGAAGTTTGGAATGGATGATGCTAAAGCTATTAGTACACCAATAGGGACAAATAGAAATTTGGATAGTGATGCTAGTGGTAACATGGTGGATCAAAAGATGTATCGGTCTATGATTGGAAGCCTACTCTATGTGACCGCATCAAGGCCGGATGTGATGTTTAGTGTATGCATGTGTGTTAGATTTCAAGCCTCACTAAGAGAGAGTCATTTGAAGGCAACAAAGAGAATATCGAGGTACTTGAAGCATACACAAAATGTTGGATTGTGGTATCCCAAAGGAGCAAGATTTGAGTTGATTGGATATTCGGACTCCGATTATGTGGGATGCAAAGTTGAGAGAAAGAGCACATCGGGCACATGTCAACTATTGGGAATATCACTTGTGTCTTGGTCATCAAAGAAGCAAAATAGTGTAGCACTTTCAACCACCGAAGCGGAGTACATTTCGGCCGATAGTTGTTGTGCTCAATTACTTTGGATGAAGGCTACTTTGAGTGACTTTGGAATCAAATTCAAACAAGTGCCATTGCTATGTGATAATGAAAGTGCCGTGAAGCTCACTAACAACCCGATTCAACATTCAAGAACAAAGTACATAGATGTCCACCATCATTTCATAAGAGATCACCAACAAAAAGGGGACATTTGCATTGAGAGTGTGGGTACCGATGATCAACTTGCCGATATATTCACCAAGCCACTTGATGAGAAGAGATTTTGCAAGCTAAGGAATAAATTGAAGATACTTGACTTCTCCAATATGTGTTGATGCACGCCCATTATATGACATGCCTCTCCTTCAAGCAACGCAAGGTAAAGTTGATTGACATGTCATTCATTCATTGCTAAGGACTTGTTTAGTGCATCTAGTCATTCCTCTCATGTCTTAGGCTCATTCATGAAAATCAAATGAATTTGATGCTTGTATGGTACCACTATTGCTTGTATGCTTGAAATGATCTAGTGGTAGCATATGACATGTTTGTGGGCTTGTGAACCTAGTGTTTGTTCTAGAAAATGAGTTATAAGTGTTTAACTCAACATGGTACAAGATAACCCTTATTTGGAGGTGTGAAGAAGCTTGTCCTTGGATCAAACCGAGTTAAATATCTTTTGCATGTAATCTAGATTGAACCAAATTGGGAAAATGATCCTCATTTCACATGATCTCACCCCAACCTATCTAAAATTTGAGCTGACCTTTTGTGCTAATTGTTGACAAAGGGGGAGAGAAATTCACAAAGATAGTAAGATAGGGGGAGCAAACAAATGAAATGACATTGTGAGGGGATCAATTAAAGTATGAAGCACACAAGTAGGGGGAGCAAGCTCATAAACTTGTATGTTGCATTTGAATGTGCATTACATATGTTTGCTTACATGGCGCAAGTTTTTAAATTCCCTATCCATGATTGTGTGGTGTATGCTAGACTCTAGAAAATGATTGATGCAATGAAAACTAGCATGCATAGGATAGCTAGATATACCTTGAACTTATACAAGTGGTACTAGAACCATGCTTCTAATGTTGATCTCACGAGGTATTTAGTTTGTCTTTGCCTTTCAAGTGGTATCTAGCAAATCATGGTGCTAAGGGTGGTGTTCAAATGGCAACTCCGATTGGTATCATGGTTCAAAGGTCCATTATTTACTCCTTAGCATCATTTGGTAGCTATTACTCTCCCAAACTTCCAATCCATGCATATGTGCAAGCTTTCAAATCCAAACTCTTAGCACATATGTAGGGGGAGCTAATACTACCAATTTGGGTTGATGAAACTTGTCCATAATCTTTACACATGAGCAACATGAATCCAAAAAGATCTAATTGAATATCTTTGTAAATAGGTTGTCATCAATTACCAAAAAGGGGGAGATTGAAAGCCCTAGTTTGGTTTTGGATAATTGATGAAACCTAGGACTAACATTTGGTCCAAGTATGTGAATTAGATAAGGTGGTCCAATCTAAGTGGTGGAGCAAGTTAGAGGTCCACGGTGATGAAAGTGGACATGAAATGAAGATGATCAAGCTCTATCATGGAAAAGAAGAAAGAGAAAAATAAAACCATAATGATCAAGGCAAAGGTATAAGATAGGTTTTGTTTTTGGTGATCAAGACACTATGGAGAGTGTGATCACATTTAGGATCGATAGCCTTACTATAAAGAGGGGAAATCTTTGACTAAATGATTATCGAGTGCCACTAGGTGACATGATTCTTGCATATGCATTTAGAAACCTAGTGTGCTAACTTTGACCCTTGTAAAATATTTTGAAAAATGCTAACACACATGCACACAAGTTCTACACTTTGTGGTTAGCAAGTTGGAAGCAAGGGCAAAGCGGTTGAGGACATAAAAAAAAGAGAGGTGATGAAAGTCCTTGACCGGACGCTGGCCGTGGGGTGACCGGACTCAACCCGGCGCGTCCGGTCATTTATAGGCGGCGGCGCTGCATTGGCCAAGAGCGAGGAGGATCGACTAGACGCTGGCCCTGGCTTCACCGGCATGTTCGGTCACTTTTTGAGAGGAGGCGTTTTAGCGTGACCAGACACATAGGGGCAACGTCAGGTGGACGCTGACGTATGCTAGCGTCAGCATCACGAGCGCACGGAGAGGAACAAAGTGCTGACCAGACGCTGGGGCGTGTCAGGTCACTTGTGACCAGACGCATACGGTCCATAAAAATCCTCTCTGGATGCTTACTGGAGTTGACCGGACTCTGGTGGGGCAGCGTCTAGTCATTTTCATCAGTGAGTCCAGTCATAACTTAACACGTGAGTCATCGAGTTTTGACCATTGAAATCGGGTGGCTCTGGTTCAAACGGGGGACGCGTGGCAGCCATCGGGTGACCAAACTCACCCGACCGGATGCAGGGCAGCGTTCGGTCAGCCCATGGTAGAGCCAACATAGAGCCAACATGAGGCCTTCTATAAATAGTATTTGGCCAGCTTGGGGCTCACTCTCTTGGCACTTTGACATACTTGACATCCTTGTGAGCCTAGGCAAACATCTCCCACTCATCTCTATCATTGATTCATCATCATATTGATATTGGGAGTGATTCCAAGTGCATTTGCTTGAGTGATTGCATCTAGTGGCACTTGAGGATCGTTGTGGCTGCGGATTTCTTGTTTCTCTTGGTGGTTGCCGCCACCTAGATGGCTTGGAGCAGCAAAGGAGCTATGGCATGTGTTGGTGATTGTTCGTGGCTAGCTCCGATGATTATGAGGGGGTCTTACACCTTCCCCGATGAAGAGCCGCAAGGTACCTCTAGTGGATTGCTCGTGTCATTGAGTTACCTCACTTGTGGGTAGGTTCTTGCGGTGTCCAATTGTGTGGACAAGGTTTGTGCAACACCTCTTAGCCGTCGAACCACCAAGTGTTGGTCGACATAATGGGGACTAGCGTGCCGGCAAGCACGTGAACCTCAGGAGAAAAATTGCTTGTCTCTTGCCCATTGGTATTCTCCCGGTGATTGTATTGGCTTTCACATTGTGATTGGTTCATCCCTCTACTCGGCAGTATAAGCTTTCCACTCACTCCTTTACTTACTTGCAAACTAGTTGTAACAAGCTCTTTAGTGTAATTAGTTTTGAGAGCTTGTTAAGTCCACCTAGTGGAGCTCTTTAGTGTAGCAAGTTTGAGAGCTCTTAGTGAGTAGTAACTTAGCTTCTTGTGTGCCTAGTGATCATAGCAACTAGAATTGTTGGGTAGGTGGCTTGCAACCCTTGTAGAGCTAGAGCAAGTTTGCATTTCACCGTTTGTCATACTAATCAAATTGCTCTAGTGATCTTGTAGATTTTTAAATAGGCTATTCACCTCCCCTCAAGCCATATTAGGACCTTTCATGACCTTCCAGCTCTTTTAGGCCCAAGTTCTACTTTGCAAACTCCCACTTAGCATGGATAGCAAACATAGTGGAGACACCTAGTGGCTCCTGTGCTAGAGGTAAAGCTCGTAGGTAGAATGACCCATACCCCTCGGATGACAACGGTGGTGGGAAAACTACTCTGAGGTTGATCCAATTTATACTTAAGAAGAGTTGAGGCTTCATAGTTTAAAGATGCTCCACGCTTTACACAAATGCAGGGACACACAGGACAAGTATGTTCATACAATTTCATACCCATGTTCGGACTACAATCTCTAATCCTAATCAATTTTGTAGAGCTCAAGTCAGGGGGACGTAGAGGACACAACTGTCTTGTTCGAGGAGGGCATGATCGCTCTAGTGTCACCAACCCAAATCTTCTAGCCACCAATCCATGACACAATCATCAGTTGAGTCAAGCTTACATGCCAAACCCTTGAATATGGATGCTTCAAAATGAACAATATGGTGAGGGAACCTTACGTTGTACTACTTTATGTGCTTTCAACGTAGTTGGTCATCTTTTCTAGTTTCTACATTAGTGAGAATTAGAAACTCAATTCTTTAGAGTTCTAGGAAACCATAGGATATCCTCTTGCTATCATAGTAAGAACCTGATTTTTAATTCGCACACTTCTCGTTCCATGTAAAAATCAATACCTTGGAATACTCCTGGGTGAAAGCTACATCAACATCTATGCACTAGCGGATTCATCTATTAGTAGTATCTAGTGTAGTTTAGGTCCATGGATTAGATATGGGTTTGCAAAGAAAGCTTGCAACAGTGAACACTTCCTTCAAATTTGGAGTAGCTAGGGCTTTAAAATTCAGAGATCCTTTAGGCACATGAGTAACAACTATCTGAGATAGCTTGGAAATCCTTTCCAAGCAAGGTAGCTACCTGAGTGACTTTGCAAAACATGCGACTACAGTTGCCAATTGCACAGGAACAACATAACCACTTGTAACACCCTAAAATTTCATTTGCAAATTAGTAATTAAATTTGAGCATTTATTGGATTTTCTATGCATTTTAACCTAGGCCAAATGATAAATTTTGGTTAATTAAAATTAACTATAAGGTTTAAAAACATGTTTGTTGCATTCATGCCAAAGCATACTATTTTTGGTTGAGTGTAGGGCTAGGTTGCTTGAGGTTGAATTCAAATTTCATTTGAATTTGATCAATTTTCAAAGCTTGAAAATAGGAAAGGATTTTCTTTTAAAATTTTTCTTGTTTCTCCCTTTCTAGCTCAACTCCTGAACCAGCCCAGCCCTTTGCTATTTCCCCTTCCCGCGCCTAGACTGCTGGTGGCCCAGCCCCACGCGCCCTCCCTTCCTTCCTTCGCACACGTGGCCCGTTTCGCGCTGGCCTGCTCGCGGCTCGCTCCGCGCCTTAGCTTCACCCCGCGCACGTGCGTAGGACAGCGGCCCAGTTCGGCGCTCGGCCTATCTCTCCATGCCCACAGCGCCTGCTCTCTTTCTCTGGCAACCAAGACCCACACGTCAACTGTTTCTTCCCCCTTTCCCTCCCCGCCTCACTAGTGATGGCGCGCTTGCCATCGGAGGCAGCCGCACCCACCGGTCTACCGGGCCAGGCAAGGAAGGCATCCGAATCCTCCCTCATCATGCTCCCTTCCTTCTACCATGCCCCGCTCGCCTACAAAACCCTGAGCTGAGCCCCTCCCTCACTTCCTTTTCCCCGTCCGCATCCGAGCTCGCACCGCCGCCCCGCAATCTGCCGCTCTAGTGCCCAATTGAAGTCGCTGACGCAACCGTAAGCTCCTCCATACTCCACCAGAACTGTAGGTGCCCTCATTTCTTCGTTTTGGTAACAAATCGCTTGGATTTCACTCACCCATGAACATGTTCTCTCTCCAGCTGCCGTCATACATAGCCAAACCCCTTTGGAGCCCTCTCGGACGCTGCAACCACCTCCATTAGACTCGCAGTGAGCTGCTAGATCTTCCTGTGCCTTCCTTTACTTGAATGTCGCCCTAGAGCACCGTCTCGGCGTGCTCTAGTCACGCCGGCCATGGTGCCGCCGTGGGGACCATCACCTCAACGTGCTCCCCGTCCCTATTTTGGTACCCGACCGAGTTCACGGGATTTTGTGCATCGCGTCCGTGTGTTTGGTTTCGATCGAGGTGGTCCAGAGCGTCGTATCAACGTTCGCCATGGTGCTTGGCTCGCCGTCGGCCATGGTGGGCTCACCGGAGTCACTGCACAGATGGCGGGGGGTTATCCCATTCATTCCTCGCCGTCAGATCCGCTCGGACGGCCAGGATTAAAACATACCCCTTCAGGGTCTTAACTGGTCCACCATGGACCCGTGGACACGGTCCACAGTGCCGTGTCAACGCGCGCCCACGCACAAGTGGTGCACCGCACCACTCACGCGTGGCCACGTGGCGTCCAGTCAGCAGCCACGTGGGTCAACACACGGTCAGCCGGCTCTTTTGCAGTTTAGCCCTCGGGTTTTCAGTGAATCAACCCGCGGTCCGGTATAGTTCAAAAGAGTTACTTTTCAGCCCTGTTTTTACTCATTTTAGTCCCTATAGTTTTAGGAAATAGTGCACGCCGTCCATAATTCGTTTAAATTCAAATTTTAATTGTTTTAATTCAAAAATGAGTTCGATTTATTTATAGAAATGCCATTGAAACTTGTTTTATGCATAACTTTTGCGTTTTAAGTCCGATTTGAGTGATTCTTTCGCTCATGTGTTCGTAGCAGTATGTAGATTAGTTTTATAAGCTTTTCAATCTATGTTTTTACTATTTGGTGTACTGTTCTAATAGAAGTCTATTTGTATGCATGTAATGATTGGATTGGATGCTTGATTGGTGAATTGGAACACGTTTAGAGGGTGATCAGTTTGAGGCTTCTGAGGACCAGTTGGGGGATCAGCAGTACTAGGAAGACTTTGAGGAAGGCAAGTATAGCAAAGGCCCCTTGTACCTAGGAACTCTACAATTCATTTACATGCATGTGTCTAAATTTGAATTACCTTTAAGGACTTTACCTAGATTATTACTTGTACTACAAATCCTTGACACCTAGGGTTTGGGATGCATTTTGGATAGATGCTGCAGCGCTCAACATTAAATAATTATTAAACATGACTAAAGGTATTATGCAATGTGTTCAAATGGAGCTTTTTTAGCAACAATTAGGGGGCTAGAGTATGGGGTTGATTGCTCTAGTGCCTCTCCATAAGGACTTAATCCTAAAACAGCCACCTAGGAGGTTTTGTATAACCCTGAGTGTCATATGGCTCTGACTTTAACCTGTTAACTAGATTGTACTAGCTCGTCTATAGCTTTCCATAAGTGCAAGAGGGGGGGCACTAGTTGGTATGTTTCTTTTCCTGCTAGGGTGTGTACCATGCTGTGACCACGAGTGCCACTCCTAGAGGAGGGCCACATACGGCTAGACAGCTAAAACCTTAGCAGCTATGACTTGTTAGCGCGACTAGCGAAGGGTTACGTAGTGAAACCCTGCCACACTTCCTAGGTAGAGGTGTTGTGGGCTTTGCAAACCCCGGCATTGGGAATCACGGACTCGATGGGTAAAGTTGTACAATTTCTATAGAAATATTTAATCTGTTATAACAGCCATGCTCACGGATACGAGTGATCTGGATCCTTCATGATTAGTGGTTATTATGGATGGTTGGGAACTTGATATGATCTTGATTATTCATTACTACCAATTGGGTTGGGTATATTCACTAAAGTAGTGATTCATGATGCTAAAACTTGACCAACTAAAATTGCTAACCGCAGTCGAACCGTGTCTAGCCTTTGAGCCTCATAGATCCCTTTGATATACTTGCTAAGCTTGGTGAGCTTACACTTGTTTTATATTCAATGAAAATCCCGGATGGGTAACAGATAATACCTATGAAGAATTTCTAGAGGATGTCTAGGACTACTAGATTGATGTTCATTTGTTGGAGTTCCTGTGGCAGTTTGGGTTTAGTTTTCTGCTTTATGTAATAATGTTGCCAATGAGCAAGACTATGTGATAATAGTGTGATGAGATATGTGATGTAATAAAGTACTTTACTTTGATATTATTGCAATTTGGGATATATGTGTGTTTGGACATCCTGGGCGCACATATATGAGTACTTGATTTTTGCTATGCAAAATTGGGTGCGACAAATTGGTATCAGAGCTATAACTTATTATAGGACGATCAACCTAGTTAGAAATGGATGTTTATAGGATCACATTATCTTTATTTTGCTACCTTTAATTTACTATATAATTTTTGCTTATATTCTGTCTTTCATCTGTTGCAAAAATTATCTTATTCTAATACTCAACCTTTTCAATCTTATAGATGGCCCGCACCAAACTAACAGCCCACAAGCATACCATTGTGATGCCAACAAGGATGACGAGGTTTACGCTTGGCAAGCGCGTTCCTGCACACCTGGTGGAGGCTTTGAGGAACATGGAGGAGGAACCGCCTGTGGAGGTGCCCATGGAGGAACCTTTGGAGGACGTGATGGAGGATGAACCTATGGATGAGGAGACGAAAGAGGGGCCCATGTATGAGGAGCCCATAGAGATAGAAGAATCTGAGGAGGAGCCTATGGAGGAAAATGGACAGGGTGGTCAGGATGGAGCTGGTGACCCTGATGATGGTGATGATTCTAACAGCTCTGATTCTGATGATGGAGGTAATGATGGTGGTGATGGAGATGGTGGAGATGATGGTGGTGATGGTGACGGAGATGGAGGAGACGGTGGAAATGATGGTGATGATGACCATGATGCACTGCTAGCTCAGGGTTGGACCATGGAGATCCACTATGATTTGTAGGGCGATGCTTACTACCACCCCAAGCTTCTCTCACTTGTACGTCGCTACCACACCAGGTGCACCGTGCAATACCAGACGGAGCATTGGATCCACCCCGACTACACTGGCTTCTAGGAGATGGAGGTGTACATCCGTGAAGGGACTTAGGTGCGCTACATCCACCGTGCTATCACTGCATGGCTCACACATGCAGCCACCATCCAGGATGCTACTCAACAGGCGTTGGTGGTCAATCGTGACCGCCACTTCGACGACATTTCATGGGAGGAGGATCGTTATCTTCCCCACCGGCAGAGTGGCCAGTCTACCTGCAACATCGCCACACCACTTGGGGAGGCAAACCATAGGCTTAGGCCTACCCTAATGAGCTTGGCCCAGACCAACACCGACTTGGATCAAGCCTTGGATGAGCTAGATGTCATGGGGAAGGCATACCTATAGCTTGCCTGCGAGAATGCTACGTTGAAGCAACATCAAGGAGGTCCTGATGTGGAAGCGCCAGGTATTCCTGCTCAATAGCCCCCAAGGAATAGAGGAGACATTGGAGACCCCAACACTAGCATCAACATCGACCCATAGGAGGATTTCCTAAAAATATGTAATAAACACGCATAGATGTGCGGGAGAGTGTTTAGTTTCTTTTCTTTTTAATGGTTGAACAATTGTTACTTGAATGGTTGGATGGTTGTCATGATGAACAATGTTTGATTTGGATTTTTGACATGATTGTGATGACTTATGGGCATGTCCACAGTCATTTAGTTAAGATTAAGGCTTAAGGATGATATGAATAAATAGTTGGGTTTCTTTTTATCTTGCTGTCCATTCTGTATCATTCTGAGCAGTCCACCTTTATTAGTTCATATCTCATGTTCTAGATGTCCAATGGTCATGAAAATTTTATGGAGATAAGTAGACTTCTACATCTTTATTTTGGCTCTAAAATCACCTCAATACCTATTACGAATTGTGAGATACTGCAGTTGTAATTTGATGTTTCTGTGCTGTCAGAAATCTAGAGCAGTACTGCTTGTCGTCTGTTTTTGCTTGATTAAACGTTAGAATCTGAAAATGTGTTATAAATGAAAGTTGTATATAATTTCATGAGTTTTCCAGAAAGGTAAAATTTACATTCAGATGATAAATAGAGAGTGAGATATGCTCATTTTACTGCAATGCTGCCTGTCCAGCTCACCGGAAAGTTCAAAACAATTATCTTTTTGTATACCCTATATATATATATATATCTTGTGTTGATCTTGTGATACCTACTCTCATTAGGCCATTATCTCTTAAAGGTTATATGTTTTGGACATATGAGACTTATATGATGTATCTACAGATGGTGAACACTAGGAGGAACAACCTTGGAGGCGAGGACTTGCCGCCGCCACCCCCTATCACCATAGAGCAACTGATGATGATGCAAACTCAATTGCTTTAGCAGATGGCTCAGAGCATGCAGAATATGGGGAATAGGAATGTGAATGCACCCCCTCAAGTTAGGGACAAGAGGGGAGAGTTTCTGAAGGGACATCCGCCTGTCTTCAAACATTCCACTGACCCACTCCAGGCTGATGATTGGCTACGTGCAATTGAGAGGCAACTTGAGATTGCAAAGTGTGATGACAAAGAGAAGGTTTTGTATGCTTCTAGACAGCTACAAGGGGCTACACTTGACTGGTGGGACTCTTTCCGCTTTGGCTGTACTGAAGCTAATCCCATCGCTTAGTAAGAGTTTCACAGTGCCTTCTGCTCTCAACATGTGCCTGCTGGGTTGATGAAGCTGAAGAAGAAGGAATTTCTTGCTCTCAAGTAGGGGAGCATGACTATTGCATAGTATCATGACAAGTTCATACAATTGTCATGGTACCCACCTACTAAAGTTGAAGATGATGAGAAGAGGCAGGAGCTATTCATGGAAGGTCTGAATGATGGTCTCCAGTACCAACTGCTGTCCCATACCTTTGCCAGTTTCCAGTAGTTAGTGGACAAGGCCTTGGTTATAGAGAACAAGCGCCGCCAAATGGAGGACAAAAAGAGGAAATTCTAGGGGCAACAGCAAGGGAGTAACTCTCGTGTCTGCACTGCTCCTCAGCAAGCTTACCCACAACAGCGCTGTCAGGGCCAGTCCAGTCTGGTCAACCGCAACCAGCAACCACAGCATGCACAGCAGCAGCGGCAATAGTATAAGGCACCAGTCCAGCGCCAATAGCAAACCAACAATGCTCCTATGAAGAATAATGTTCCCAATGCTCCATAGAAGAATGGCGCACCAAAGGCGCCAAATGCAGTCAATGATAACAGATGCTTCAACTGTGGAGAACCAGGACATTACTCCAACAGATGCCCCAAGAAGATGGCTAACATGCAGCAGAACTATGTCCGGGGAAAGGTGAATCATGTAACTGCAAAGACAGCTCAGGAGGCACCTGATGTGGTGGTCGGTACGTTTCCGGTCAACTCAAACTCAGCTATAGTACTTTTCGATTCTGGTGCTTTGCATTCCTTTGTAGCATATACTTTCGTAAAGAAGCATGGTATTCCCGTATGTGTTATGAAGAAACCCATGTTAGTAAACTCACCTAGAGGGGAAATGAAAGCAAATTAGATATGCTTAGCTGCTAGTCTCATCATAAGAGGGTAGAATTTCAAGCCAACCTTGTAGTCATAGACTCATCTAGAATTGATGTTATCTTGGGTATGGATTGGTTGAGGTCCTAGAAGGCAGTTATAAATTGTGGGAACAGTTCCGTGAATCTAACCACTCCATCCGAAAAGAAAGTTGAGTATGTGGCAACACAGTTAGCCTCAGAAATCTATCGAGTTAATCAATTGGAGGGCACAACCCTAGAGGATATACAAATAGTAAATGAGTATCCAGATGTCTTCCCTAAGGAGTTACCAGGTATGCCACCTAAATGAGATATTGAGTTTATAATTGAACCTTTACCTGGAACTGCACCCATAACTAAGAGACCCTATAGAATGGGGGTGAATGAATTAGCATAACTTAAGAAACAAATAACGGAATTGCTAGATAAGGGTTATGTCCAACCTAGTTCTTCACCTTGGGGTGCACCGGTACTATTTGTAGAGAAGAAAGATGGTACTAAAAGAATGTGCATAGATTACAGATCACTTAATCAGGTCACAATTAAGAACAAGTATCCACTACCTAGAATCGTTGACCTGTTTGACTAGTTGAAATGAGCTTGTGTATTTTCCAAGATTGACCTCCGATCTGGATACCAACAGTTGAGAATAAGACGTTTTGACATTCCCAAAACCACTTTTGTGACCCGATATGGATTATATGAGTTCACAGTCATGTCTTTTGGTCTGACAAATGCACCTGCTTACTTTATGTATTTGATGAACAAAGTATTTATGGAGTACCTTGACAAGTTTGTCATTGTGTTCATTGATAATATATTAGTCTACTCTAAGAATGAAGATAAACATGATGGACATTTGAGGTTAGTATTGCAGAAGCTTAGAGAACATCAGCTCTATGCTAAGTTTAGCAAATATGAGTTCTAGCTAGAAAAAGTATCTTTCCTTGGTCACATAATCTCTAATGGATGAGTAGCAGTAGATCCCAAGAAGGTTAGAGATGTGTTGAGTTGGAAGCCACTTCAGGATGTTAGTGAGATTCGGAGTTTCCTTGGTATGGCTGGGTACTATATGAGATTCATCGAGGAATTCTCTAAGTTAGCAAAACCCATGACTGCTATGTTAGAGAAGAATGACAAATTCATATGGTCTAAGCAATGTCAGGATAGTTTTGAGGAGCTAAAAAAGAGATTGACTTCTGCCCTAGTGCTTGTCTTACCTGATCTTATCAAAAGCTTCTCTATGTATTGTGATGCCTCACGGCAAGGTCTAGGCTACGTTCTTATGCAAGAGGGTAGAGTTGTTGCCTACGCATCTAGACAGCTAAGAAAACATGAGTTAAATTATCTGACTCATGATCTAGAGTTAGCAGCTATGGTACATGCTCTCAAGATTTGGAGACATTACCTGATTGGTCATAAGTGTGAGATTTACACGGATCATAAGAGTTTGAAGTATATATTCACTTAGTTAGATCTAAATTTGAGGCAGCGTAGATTGTTAGAGTTAATCAAGGATTATGATTTGGAGATACACTATCATCCGAGAAAAGCTAACATTGTAGCAGATGCCTTGAGTAGGAGGAGTTATGTGAACATGGCCTATGCAACTCAATTACCTAAAGAGTCGTGTGAGGAGTTCGAACACCTGAATTTGGGCATTGTGGCTAACACTATGGAGTTAGAGGTGGAACCTACTTTAGAATGAGAGATTCATAAGGGACAGTTGAACGATGTGAAGATCAAAGATATTGCTGAACATATAGTGAATGGTAAAGCCCTAGGATTCCACATGGATGATCAAGGAACAATATGGTTTGGTAAGAGGATTTGTGTGCCAGAAGTGAAGTCTATTAGAGAGTCTATTTTGAGGGAAGCTCATGACTCGGCCTATTCTATACACCCGGGGAGTACTAAAATGTATCTTGATCTTAAAAAGAGATATTGGTGGTATGGACTAAAAAGAGATGTAGCTGAACATGTGGCCATATGTGATACATGCCAAAGGGTAAAGGCAGAGCATCAGAGGCCAGGAGGTTTACTTCAACCTATGAAGATACCCGAGTGGAAATGGGAAGAAGTTGGAATGGATTTCATAGTGGGATTACTCCGTACATAGAGGGGATATGACTCTATCTGGGTAATTATAGACCGTCTGAAAAAAGTAGCACATTTCATTCCTATCAAGACAACTTATTCTAGTGCGAAGTTGGCATAGCTATACATGGAAAGGATTGTATGTTTACATGGAGTACCGAAGAAGATTGTTTCAGATAGGGGTACACAGTTCACATCTCATTTTTGGCAGAAGTTGCATGAGTCCATGGACACGAAGTTGAACTTTAGCTCAGCTTATCATCCTCAGACAGATGGACAGACCAAGAGAACAAATCAGATTTTAGATGATATGTTGAGAGCTTGTGCTCTACAATACGGGACAAGTTGGGTAAGAGTTTACCCTATGCTGAGTTCTCTTATAATAATAGCTACCAAAAAAGTCTTAAGATGGCACCATTTGAAGCGTTGTATGACAGAAAGTGCAGGACACCACTGTTTTGGAATCAAATGGGGGAAAGTCAAATCTTCGGACCAAAAGTTTTGCAACAGGCGGAGAAACATGTACAAACAATAAGGCAAAACTTGAAGGTCGCATAGTCTTGATAGAAAAGCTATGTTGACACGAGAAGAAGGGATTTGGTGTTTGAGATTGGTGATTTTGTTTATCTCAAAGTTTCACCTATGAGAGGAGTTAAGAGGTTTCATACCAAGGGAAAGTTGTCACCCAGGTATGTGGGACCCTTCAAGATCATTAACAGGAGAGGAGAAGTTGCTTACCAGCTAGAATTACCAGAACAGCTCTCAGGTGTTCATGATGTTTTCCATGTATCATAGCTTAAGAAATGTTTGAGAGTACCTAAGGAACAGTTACCCTTGGATGAACTTGATATCCAAGAGAATCTCTCATACAAAGAATATCTAGTGAGAATTTTAAAAACTAGCTGAGAGAATCACAAGGAGCAGGATTATAAGAATGTGTAAAGTTCAGTGGAACAGGCATTCGGTGGATGAGGCAACCTGGGAAAGAGAGGATGATCTAAAATCTGACTATCCTAATCTTTTTGAATCACCCAAATCTCGAGGACAAGATTCATCTTAAGGGGGGTAGGTTTGTAACACCCTAAAATTTCATTTGCAAATTAGTAATTAAATTTGAGCATTTATTGTATTTTCTATGCATTTTAACCTAGGCCAAATAATAAATTTTGGTTAATTAAAATTAACTATAAGGTTTAAAAACATGTTTGTTGCATTCATGCCGAAGCATATTGTTTTTGGTTGAGTGTAGGGCTAGGTTGTTTGAGGTTGAATTCAAATTTCATTTGAATTTGATCAATTTTCAAAGCTTGAAAATAGGAAAGGATTTTCTTTTAAAATTTTTCTTCTTTCTCCCTTTCTAGCCCAACTCCTGAACTGGCCCAGCCCTTTCCTCTTTCCCCTTCCCACGCCTGGCCTGCTGGCGGCCTAGCCCCACGCGCCCTCCCTTCCTTCCTTCGCGCACGCGGCCTGTTTTGCGCCGGCCTACTCGTGGCCCGCTCCGCGCCTTAGCTTCACCCCGCGCGCGTGCACAAGACAGCGGCCTAGTTCGGTGCTCGGCCTAGCTCTTCGTGCCCATAGCGCCTGCTCTCTTTCTCTGGCAACTGGGACCCACACGTTAGCCGTTTCTTCCCCCTTTCCTTCTCCACCTCGCCGGTGATGGCGCGCTTGCTATCGGAGGCACCCGCACCCGCTGGGCCACCGGGCCAAGCAAGGAAGGCATCCGAATCCTCCCTCATCACGCTCCCTTCCTTCTACCATGCTCCCGCTTGCCTACATAACCCCGAGCCAAGCCCCTCCCTCACTTCCTCGATGTGCTCCCTGTCCCTATTTTGGTACCCGACCGAGTTCGTGTCCTTGTGTTTGGTTTCGATCGAGGTGGTCCGGAATGCCGTATCGGCATTCGCTGTGGTGCTCGGCTCATCGCCGGCCATGGCGGGCTTGCTAGAGTCACTACGCAGATAGCGGGGGGTTATCTCATTCATTCCTCGCTGTCAGATCTACTCGGATGACCGAGATTAAAATATACCCCTTCGAGGTCTTAACCGGTCCACCGTGAACCCGTGGACACGGTCCACATCGCCGTGTCAGCGCGCGCCCACACACACATGGTGCACCGCACCACTCACGCGCATCCACGTGGTCTCCAGTTAGCAGCCACATGGGTCAACCTACGGTCAACTGGCTCTTTTGTAGTTTAGCCCTCGGGTTTTCAGTGAATCAACACGCAGTCCGGTACAGTTGAAAAGAGTTACTTTTTAGTCCTATTTTTACTTGTTTTAGTCCCTATAGTTTTAGAAAATAGTGCGCACCGTCCATAATTCGTTTAAATTCAGATTTTAATTATTTTAATTCAAAAATGAGTTCAGTTTATTTACAGAAATGCCATTGAAACTTGTTTTATGCATAACTTTTGTGTTTTAAGTCCGATTTGAGTGATTCTTTCGCTCATGTGTTTGTAGCAGCACATAGATTAGTTTATAAGCTTTTCAATCTATGTTTTTACTATTTGGTGTGCTGTTCTAATAGAAGTCTATTTATATGCATGTAATGATTGGATTGGATGCTTGATTGGTGAATTGGAACACGTTTAGAGGGTGATCAGTTTGAGGCTTCTGAGGACCAATTGGGGGATCAGTAGTAACAGGAAGACTTTAAGGAAGGCAAGTGTAGCAAAGGCCCCTTATACCTATGAACTCTACAATTCATTTACATGCATGTGTCTAAATTTGAATGACCTTTAAGGACTTGACCTAGATTATTACTTGTACCACAAATCCTTGACACCTAGGGTTTGTGATGCATTTTGTATAGATGCTGCAGCGCTCAACATCAAATAATTATTAAACATGACTAAAGGTATTATGCAATGTGTTAAAATGGAGCTTTTTAGCAACAATTTGGGGGCTAGAGTACGGGGTTGAGTGCTCTGGTGCCTCTCCATAAGGACTTAATCCTAAAGCGGCCACCCAGGAGGTTTCATACAACCCCGAGTGTCATATGGCTCTGACTTTAACCTGTTAACTAGATTGTACTAGATTGTCTCTAGCTTTCTGTAAGGGCAAGAGGGGGGCACTAGTTGGTATGTTTCTTTTCCTACTAGGGTGTGTACCGTGCTGTGACCACGAGTGCCACTCCTAGAGGAGGGCCACAAACGGCTAGACGGCTGAAACCTTAGCAACTATGACTTGTTAGTGCGACTAGCGAAGGGTTACGTAGTGAAACTCTGCCACACTTCCTAGGTAGAGGTGTTGTGGGCTTCGCAAACCCCGGCATTGGGAATCATGGCTCGGTGGGTAAAGTTGTACAATTTCTACAGAAATATTTAACCTGTTATAACAGTCGTGCTCACGGATATGAGCGATCTATATTCTTCATGATTAGTGGTTACTATGGATGGTTGGGAACTTTATATGATCTTGATTATTCATTACTACCAATTGGGTTGGTTATATTCACTAAAGTAGTGATTCAGGATGCTAAAACTTGACCAACTAAAATTGCTAACCGCAGTCAAACTGTGTCTAGCCTTTGAGCCTCATAGATCCCTTTGATATACTTGCTAAGCATGGTGAGCTTACACTTGTTTTATATTCAATAAAAATCTCAGATGGGTTACAGATAATACCTATGAAGAGTTTCCAGAGGATGTCCAGGATTACTAGATTGATGTTCACCCGTTGGAGTCCCTATGGCAGTTTGGGCTTAGTTTTCCACTTTATGGAATAATGTTGCCAATGAGCAAGACTATGTGATAACAGTATGATGAGATATGCGATGTAATAAAGTACTTTACTTTGATATTATTGCAATTTGGGATATATGTGTGTTTGGACATCCTGGGCGCACATATATGAGTACTTGATTTTGCTATGCAAAATTGGGTGCAACACCACTTAAATACGGTTGAAACTAGAGGAATTTAGAGCTTTTATGTTTCTTTGCAGCTTGGTTGATATTTTGCTCCTTTGTTGCTCCACCATCCTCCATACCCACAAGGTCATGTTGAATTGGAGCATACAATGTTGGCTCAAACTCAGGGTCAATTAAGATAGTAATATCATAACCCACTTTGTGAAAAACACATCACAATGGTTCATGGGAGTGCGTTGGTGGTAGTGGCAAAACTGGCAACTTTGGTTAAGGGGGCCGAACAAATATGATGACACCTCTAAGTGTGATAAATATATATGTGTTAATATCAACAACTTTTTTTATGTTTTTATGTGTGCAGTTAGTATTTATAACAAAAAATGAATACTATGATACAAAATGGTTGATTTTGTCAATGGCGGAAAGTGGCAGGTAGCCGCCGGCACACGAAGCAAGCCGGGAGAAACCTCACGGAGCAGATCCTGGGCTCTCTCTGGACTTAGGAAGGATGTTGGACTGGATGGTCGTGACCAAGGGCGTGCCAGTCAATTTGACCCTGCAATTGATAGGGAGAGAAAACGATCAGTAATTTAAGGTGGAACATGCCGGTGTTTGTCCAGACAGTTCCAAATATACGGCCAAGTGGCCAGCACGATAAGGCTATCGACTAGAGAGTCAATATCCAATATGTTCATGATGTAATGTAAGCAAAACAAGCATATCGACAATTATTATTTACTCAGTTGCATGAATCTAACTTAGCCAATGATCATTAAAACATGCGAAAGATGTAAGGGTAGATGTGAAAGCATACATGTGAGAGACATACTAGCTTTTAACCAGGACAAAAATAAGTAAAAGCATATAAATAGCTAGTACATCCTCAACAAAGCAGGCTATCGGCTAAAACAGCCGAGTCCAGTGATCGGGTCGCACGACGTACAATCACTCATCCGTTGAATACAAATAAATCTACAAACAACTAGACTCAATCTATTGTCCTACCAATAGGTCGAGTCATCTAATGTAGCATTAACAGTAGGACCCTAGATCAGAGACCAACGGTCGATAGATCTACTTGTATCGCAAAGGAATCGTGAGAGCATGTTATGCGCGTGGAGGCTCAAGCCATTGGCTAAATAGCCAATGGAGACATAGCAGGTGGCTGACGCCATACTCTTCTTAACAGATAAATCTATTAACCGCCAATGTCCAATCTGACACGCTATCAATAGATCGAGTTAGCTGATGCAGCATTGATAGCGCAGTCATACCAGATACTAGTGATCAATGAATCTATCTCTTAATAGAACATGACTTCAAACACCCACCATGTACGATCAGGACTAAGATAGATTGGTCATTGAAATAGGATCTAACATCAAGAATTGAATTCAACTGTGATAGTAATCAGCAGATGATAGATTGGAATAAATAAGACCAACAAATCTCAATCTAGATCGGGCAATTGGTGATATTGTATAGAACAGTAAACTATCTAACATAATATCGATAACTTTGATCAATATCAACATTTACAAGAGATCAGTCATCTGTTGCAGCCTTGTAAAAGTTGATATGAATCAATAACTAATCAATACCGTGATTTGTAAGAGGTCAATTGTCTATTGTGGCCTTACAAATAACAATATTGATCAATAACTAACTTATACCGTGACTCGCAAGAGATTAGTCGTCTGTTGCAGCTTTGCAAGTAACAATATAAGTTGTGACAGATACTCACAAACAAGCCAGAGGTCAGGTCGTCCGATGCAGCCCTACTTGCCCAAAGAACTCATCGAAATCTACTCTACTCCTACTCCTAAGGGGTGGCTTGAGCCAAAAAGTAAAGGTACTTGATTTGGTTGATCGATATGAGATGTCTATTACAATAGTCGGGGTTCAATATTTATACCTGAGGCTTGACTGCGAATCCTGATCGAATAAGACCGGTTACGAACTTGGAAAAGAAAAGAAAATGTCCTAATTTAAGATAACTTGGAGCCCAATCTTTCCCTTCTGTGGAGTCCGACGTGTCTCTTCTGCTTCCGATCAATGTCACCTTAGCCGTCAGAGCTTCTCTTCGAGGTGATGAGATCATAACTTTTAGCCAATTCTAACGAACCAAATTCTGGTGTTAACACATGCCCCCCAATTTTGGGATAAAAGTGATTTTATTCCGAAATTATCCTTTGTGCCAGCTCGAGGCCGTCGATGTGTCTTCAACAGGGACTGGGAATTTTACTCTAGGGCTCACTGGCTTTGTTCCCCTTCATGCTCTCGTTTGTTTGCATGCTTCACTGGTATGCTACTTCTTTGTTCGTATCCTACACCCCAAAGTTTCATGGGTGCACTATTGCTTCACGAGTGCCCGGACTCAGCTTCCTTAGTCGAGCATAAATATTCATCTGATCTTGACCAGAATGACTCAACACTTCAGTGATGTTCCTCTCATTTCCGCTCTTTCAAGTGCTTTTAGCTTTATTAGATTCTCCATGAGCCAACGCCCCATCATGAAAACCATTGGCGGCTAGAAGAATTCTTGTGTTCAGGGTGATTGTGTCTCCCATTTTAGCGCCTTGTCAAGCAAGGAAATCAGTCGCCACGGCTAGAGGAATTCTTGTGATATCACCTAAGTCTTCTCACCATCAGTATGAGGCTGTTCCAGTGTTTGCAAGGGCTTGAATGTGTGGACACCTTTCCCTTATTTGCTCTGCCTATGCCAAGAAGCCTACGAAATTAACTAGTGCATTTTTGATGAATAGGCCTATTTCCTCCCCCCCTATGCTACTTCCATCTTTTAGCCAATGTGATCTTCGTCCATGTTTTTTGATTTTGTGGGGTCTAGACTCCCTTCAATCCAATGAAGTTTTCTTGGGCTAGCTAGTTGGTTTCAGGTGTAATCCTTTTTGTAACAAACCTTCAGGATTCGAGGTGCCCATGTTATGGGAAGCAATAAATTTTGAATCCATTGCATCTCCTGACTCCTCGCGAACTGTCCCCTCGATCTCTGGTGCGACGATCTATTTCCATAACTGACCCAATTGTATAACCTTAGGGAGGTCTAATGTCACATCTTCTTGGCTATAAATACAGGCCATGGTCATTGATGAGAAACCAATCCGCCTTCTTGTGCTTCCAGTGCGAACCGCCTCTTTCGCCTTTTAGATCTAAAATTACTACCTCTTCATAGAGATGGAGAACGACAAGTGATCCGCCGATGAGGTTTTCGACGAGCTTGTACCATCACACCAGCGTCTCCACCTCCAAGGGTAAGGATGATCGTGGCTTCATGGTTTTCGCATGGATCGGCTCAACGTTTCATATGCACAGGGCCAACTCGAATGGTGGTGTCCTTCCTCGTATGATCATCGGGCCTAACGACGTGCTAGACGATGGCCCCGGTAAGCTCGTCTTCTGAGCCTTTTGATGCTTGTCATCTTCTTCAAGAGACAGATGAGGCCTAGGCCTTGTACTCCAATGTAGTTCATGATCTTGGACGGATGGACTTCCATCTGAATGCAATGTAGGATGCCCTCACCATCTTGGAGAATAGGGCCAACACTGTCCAAGTGAGGTTGGTCAAGCTGAAGCTAGAATCATAGGTGAGATCTTTCACAGTGATCCTTGTGTCCTCAACCCTAATTTTATAGTCTTCTGACCACTCTTTTTCTGAATTTGCTAGCCTTGTCGGTGCAGCTAAAAAGTCTCTAATTGGCTATAGATTATGCCGCACAGTCAGTCAACGCTAGGGGTGCCATATCGGCGGTTTGCCTGCACGATATTCCCAATCATGCTAGGGAGATCGCCCTTCATGGTGTTCGTCATGGTGCTGCTGTTGCCCTAGTCATGGTGCAAGTTCGCTATAGATGCGAGCTTTGACTTATTCCCCATGGTTTTCCAGCGACTGACGGTCCTGAAGATCATGAGAGCTTGATCGAGGACTTCTCCAATGCCGCCAACACCATAGCTTTCTCTTCTTCGGCCGGAGACATTGTGAACAAAGTGTTTCTTGGCCCTTAGTTTGTAACAGGAAACTAGCAAATAAACCTATTACATTCGAAGTGACTTTTCCTCATTTATTTTTCCTCGTGTAAAATGACTCTTGTTTTTTATATTTTTTTGCTCTAAAGGTGATGCATACTGCACTGGATTTTGCCTCCTTAGGCTGAATTTCGGCCATGCATTTTTTGTTCTAAAGGCGATATCTTCTCATATCGACTGTAAAAGCTTGATTGAAAATTCAATCGGCTGATTCAAGCATCGACCCAAATACTGGGATAATACTTCTTGAAGTGCTTTCCATTGAGCGCTTTGTTGAACTCTTCACCTTCTAGCATCTTATAGAAGTAAGCATTGCTAGGCACGCATCGAGTAATACGATAAGGCCCTTCCCAGTTAGGTGACCATTTGCCATATGCGCTGTCTTTGGTCCCAATTATCAAGATCAGCTTCCAAACTAGTTTGCCTTCGTGGAGCTGCTTGGCTTTGACCTTCTTGTCATAATACTTGGTGATCCTTAGTTTGTTAGCTTCAATGTTTTCCAAAGCGTGAAGCCGATGACAATTTAGATCTTCCAGATTGTCCATCATCAAAACTTTGTAATCACCGGCTATTCGATTTTCTTGAGATTCAATACATCATGATCTAGTCCTGATCTCCCAAGGAAGAATGGCTGCATGTCCATAAACTAATTCATAAGGAGAGCATTTAGTCGATCCATGGCATGCCATCCGATAGGCCCACAATGACTCATTCAATGTTAAGTGCCACTTTCTTGGCCGATCGATTATCTTCTTCTTGATCAACTTAATCAATGTCTGATTGGATGCCTCTGCTTGTCCATTGGCCTAGGCATAGTAGGGAGAAGAGTTTAATAACTTGAATCCTGTACCAACATTAAAGTTCTCAAATTCCTCAGAAATGAACATTGCTCCTTGATCGGCAGTGATAGTCTGAGGGATCCCAAACCGATAAGTGATATGCTCCTGGACAAAGTCAATCATGTTTTGGGATGTCACTATCTTCAGTGGGATTGCTTCAACCCACTTGGTGAAATAATCCATCGCCACCACTATGAACTTATGGCCTTTGCTGGATGGTGGATACATTTGGCTGATTATGTCAATTCCCCAGCCTCTGAATGGCCATGGCTTGATTATAGGATTCATGACTGATGCTGTTGACCTTTGAACATTATGAAATCTTTGGCAATCCTGAAATCCTATATAATACTCAACAATCTTCCAACATCGTCGGCCAGAAATACCCTGATCTTCGGATAATCCATTTCATTTTATAAGCCGACTGATGAGCCCTACAAACTCCTTCATGGACTGTTGACACCTATGGAGGCACATAGAGACAAAATCCGTAAGCACACGGGTATCGAAGTAGTTTTCACCAAGAGTATTATCGAGTATCGTATCCATGAGGAAACGTGTGTGTGTTGTCTAACAACTAGTTTGTCCAGGGATAGCAATCAAGGTTGAAGGTATGAGTAGAGAGGATTCCTGTGGTTATGACCCTATGCAAAGCAAGGCTTATGATTCTAGTGTTCACTTCGAGATGCTACTTAGATGATAAAGCACCACTAATAGATAACTCTACCGACGCGACTATGGTCCTACTAATTTAAGAACCAGCTCAATTCGGTGTGGACTACAATGGATACACGGGTGTCACCTCCTGATGCTACCACACAACCAAGAATCAAGGAGAAAACATAGGTAGCTAATTGTCGGGGACCAAATACTAGGGTACTCGAAGAGGAGGAGCTAATAGCCATCAACGTTGATTCATCCAAACAGACAAGAGCATGACTCCCTGTATGGTCACTGACCAACACGCTAGATCGCCGCACCATCCACTGGGATAGAGCGGGACATTATGACCCACTGACAAGTGCTAAGGCATGGCAGTGTTAGCAGATAGGCACCTAGCGTTGAGTGTCCCTATCGCCACCTGCCATGTCAGTGGATCACCACACCGTCCGCTTTGTCCTAGGACAAAGCGGGATGTTATGCCCCTGTTGAGAAGCACCGGGGCATGGCAGTGTCAGCAGACAGGCGCTCGGCATGGGGCTGTCCCTGCCGCCGCCTTCCATGTCAGCAGGTCCCGCACGGAGAAAAAGAAAGGCCGGTGACCTTGAAGGACTTCCTCCGCCTCTCTTCTCCTATCTTCTTCCATTTGTAACATGTGCTTTCCCTTGGCCTATATAAAAAGGAAAGCAGGGCATCCCACTATGGGACATCAAACGACATCGGTTCAACAGACAACACACCGCATAGCAGCAAAACTACTAGCATCGAACCTCGAACACATAGTTGAGTAGCAACCGAGCTCTCGGCATCTAGTCAATCTTTCCATCAAAGACTTGGGACCTATCCCTCTCTCGCTCATTTGTAACCCCTACTATGAACTTTTCAGTGCTAGTAACATGAGCAGTAACCACGAACTGGACATAGGGACATTCTACCCAAACTAGTATAAATCCTTGTGTCCTCTTAGCACACCATTCGGGTCAGACGTGCAATAATACAAATTTACTCGTTGGTGTTTACTCGAAACACCGACAGTTGGCGTGCCAAGTAGGGGGCTTTGTGCGTCCTGACATTGATAATTAGGCCATGGATGACTAGTCACGGCATCAGCTAGGTCCTGGGCACACACGTGCACTTCGGGGACCTGGACTTCATCATCATGGCGGAGGAAGAGCTGGCGCGGGCACTTGTCATCGTTCAACCCTCCCACTCCACCAGTCTTGACATGATCACCAAGATGCTCGAGGAGTTGTGGCTGCTTACGCCAGAAGCCCGCGCCCCTAGAAGCAGCCAGCTCCTCGACTTCGACTACGGGAGGTTAGAGCATCAACTCGGCGTCTTCCTGGGACCCTGACCGCCCCGAGAGGACCTGCGCCACCTCACCTTCTTGTTTGCCAATATCATGGCACAACTTACCGGGGGAGAGCTACTCTCCCTAGAACACCTCATCCCGAGCACTCCAATAGTGCTCTTGTTCGGTCTCCGCAACACCATAGAGACCGTTGGCCACCTTATGGCGCAACGCATAGTTCCGTCCCCCGTGAACGCATAGTTCCATCGTGGGGGTGATCGAACATGTCACGGAATCTTTCCACAACCTCCTCTCGGAGGAGCCGGAGTCATGACAGGTACACCCGAGGGACACATCGAAAGCATCCCCGAGGAGGAGGCTACCCCAACGAATGACCTCAACAACAAGGCCGAGGGGGAGACAGCGGGCCCACCTGGCATGCAGGTGGAGCAGCTGAAAGCCCGACACCAAGAACTCGAGGAAGCACGATTTCAGCTCGAGCGGGAATGCGCGGAGCTCGATCGGGAGATCGAGCGCCACGAAGACAGTGGGCGCGCACGCGCCATGGCTCATGATGTGAACCGGAGGATCATTGTGGACGATGAAGCCCTCCCTCGCTTTGCCCAGGCAAGCCAGAACATCACCACTATGGCGGCCTTGCTCCGTGGTCTTCCAGACACCGTGACGCCTGAGGATCATCGGGCTCACCATGAGATTCACACGCTGCTCGAGTGGACGGCGGTGCAGCAGATCGAGAGCTTGCTGTCTCGGTGACACGAGCTCAATGCTAGCCAGTGCACGGCCTCAGAGCACACCAGTAAGGATGTGTCAGTCCACTAGGCACCACAAGGTGGTAGGCAGCACACAGCGGTCCCAGTGCATCAGCGTCTCGGCCGCAACCGTGACACACACGACACCCTCGATGCCTGCAGGCGTACCTACGATGACCCAAGAGAGGGAGCTAGCTGCGGATATAACCCTCATCATGGTGGACGCTATGACAGCGGCGAGGACCAAAGCCTGAGCCTTGGCCTGCCGGTGCCTCGGGCCTTCGATCGACATATCCTCAATGCTGCCTTCCCGCCAAGGTGCCGGCCACCAACCAACATCCCAAAGTACTCTAGGGAGACGAACCTCAGACTATGGCTCAAGGATTATCGGCTTGCCTATCAAGCAGGTGGTGCGAATAATGACGATTTCATTATTCGCAACCTTCCGTTGTTCCTGGCTGATTCGGCACTAACATGGTTGGAACACCTGCCATCCAACAGAATCTAGAGTTAGGCGGACCTAAAGGAGATCTTCATGGGGAACTTCCAGGGCACATACAAGCGCTCTGGGAACCCATGGGACCTCAAGAACTACCCTGGAGAAACCCTCCATGGGTACATCCATGGGACCTCAAGAACTACCTAGAGAAAATCTCGGCTATCATGAGGATGGGCCCAATTCAAAATGTAAAGGGGGTACAATGAGTTACAGGGTGCCTCACTACGCTCAGTCGCTTCATCTCGTGCCTCGGCGAACGAGGTCTCCCCCTTTATCGACTTCTAAAGAAGGCCGACCACTTCGAATGGACGTCCGAGGCCTAGTAGGCACTTGACACGGTCAAGCAACTTCTGACAAAGGCCCCAATCCTAGTTCCTCCAACCGATGGAGAATCCCTTCTGCTCTATATAGCGGCCACCACACAAGTGGTTAGCGCCGCCCTAGTAGTGGAACGAGAAGACGAGGGGAATGCCCTCAAAGTATAGCGCCCTGTGTACTTCATCAATGAGGTCCTATCCAACTCTAAAACCGGGGATCCCGATCTTCCGTTAGGTGGTGGTAACTATCGTTGTGGCAGAGAATGACACACCGATCTGGCTTCAGATCGAAAGATTGAACCCTGCAATCTTAGCACCACAGCTCCTCTGGTTATCAACCGAGTCTCGGACCAGGTTGACCTCACCAAGAAGGCTAATCCCTGCCTGCACAACGAAGAACACAAGCAAGAACAAGAAAGAACGCAACCAAATTGCAGATGAATGATTAAACTCTCGAAGTTGGGGTCCCACAAACCGATGAACGGCGAAACTGTTCTTCACAGAATAATCTAAGCAAAACCCAAACCCTAATAGAGGAGCGGTGGCTCTTTATGAAGACTCTAGGGTCATGCAGGACCCCTGGATGCGCCCCTAATGGGCCCAAACACGATACATGGTCCAACGGAACAAAAGACGGTGTCGCAGCGCCCTGGCAGATTCTGGACACTGTCTTGTGACCACGATTCCTGTTGATTCCAAACAGATTTTGATGTGAGACCACTTGGATTGTCTTCCTTATCAAATTAGCTTTCCATCCATATGTGGATTGTTGAAAACGGAGTCCGGATGCGTCCTGGATAACCAGTTTAAGGCAGACTGGTCCTGGAGGCCGAGACAGACTCGAACTTGAGTTGCTTTGGGCCTCCACCTCGGGGACTCGAACCGAATTAGCCTCGGGCCTCCTTCTTGACTTGGACACCCTTGTTGGCCTCCTTCCCCTCCATACCATATGCCAAACATGGTCATATGCATGGGTGTCATGTCCTCATCATAACTAGTCGGACTGTGGGAAACCTGTGCCCCAGCGGCTACGGTGTCTCTGCTCACCAGCGTGATCAGAATTAGCTCACCCGTACTCCGAGCTTTTACGACCTTAACAACGGAAAGGGTCGGAACGCACTAACTTTTTCTACGAAAAAGGGAGAAGAGCTAAGAAGCCATTTGCTATACTGAAATTCAAGAGCTTGTCCATTTGTCATAAGTTCGCCGCCTGCCTTACCTGCTTAACTAAATTCTTGAGTAGGATGTTCTCATCCCTTATCTCTGCAGGAAAAGTCTTGTCTCAGCGGGTGACATGAGTCGACTAGATGACTTGGCCACTGCCGAGAAATAGTTAGGGAGAAGACAGGGTCTTGCTCATATTCGGGGGAGGTTTCCCAAACCCATCACTCTTACCATCGAGGTAAAACCGATGCCCAGGTCGATCAAACGGCTCGAAGCCATTGCCAAGAGATGAGCACCCTTACTTTACACATTAATTTCACTACCGAGCCTCAGACCCAAACAACGATAAGGGGTCGGACATCGCTCGGGGGCTGAAAAGAGTGTCTATTAGGTAGACATTTTTTATGCCTGACCCCTCCTTACGTTAAAAGACTGGAAGCAGAGTGTACGGGCACAAACTCTGAGTAAACCTGGTCGGACCGCTAGGACCCTATGCCTCAGCGGCTACGACATCTTTGCTCACCAGCATGATTAGAGTCCTTGTCCCTGCACCCTGAGCTTTAGCCTCCACCTTCTCAAGAAGGGTTTGGAGGGGCTTACCTGTGAAATCTCCATCAAGGAGAGGCCGGCAGGTCGCCCAGGTCGATCGAACGGCTCGGGTCACTACCGAGAGATGGATAGGGAGTTGTGGGATGCCCTTTGTAGGTTACGACAGCTCTATCTCAAACATTAGCCCTGGACCCCGCACGGACATATCTTTTAAGAGTTCCCCGAGCCCATCGCTCGAGCCATCGAGGTAACTTTACCTATCCCCACCTTTCTTTTTCCATCACATAATCATCCATTCTCATGCATGCATTCATACATTTAGTCATTCATCCATTCATCACACACATCCAAGCATTGCACATGCCATTGTTGCATCACAACGCTTCACGTCACGTCATGAAGCGGTAGTCGTCTCATTTGATATGAGCGGCGACCGACCGAGGTTCGAAGGTTGGCCTGCGAAGGGCTCGAGGCTGCCTCGCGTCAAACAGAGCTGGGGAGAAAAACCGAGATGAGCCCCAGTGGCCTTGCCCGACCCCGCTCAGAAGCGGACAGGGACATCTTGACCTTTCTCATTTGATTCTAACCTCGAGCCAATCCCATAGAATCTCCATCGAGGAGAGGTCAACGGGCCACCCGAGCCTCTCGAATGGCTCGAGCATCTGCCGGGAGGAGGGTTAAGAAGTAGTGGAATGCCACATGAGGGCTCAGCCAACCCCGTAAGGGGATGATGGACTCGGATTCCACTCGAACATGCCCGTTAGCGAGCTCATCAAGCGCGACACTCGAGCCATCGAGGCAAGTGTTGTTAGCTCAGCCCCTCCGGTTGCGGAAACCGAGGATGGGGTGATGCATGGAACATGGCCGACCCCTACCGAGGCCCACTGGGCCCGGGGGCTTGAGCCACCTGACCCTAAATTAGGAGGCCAGGGTGCGAAGGCTTGCCCGTGAAGGGCCCGAGGCCACCTTGCGTCAAACAAGAGCCAGGGGAGAAAACACAGATGAGCCCCTGTGGCCTCATCTCAACTTTCTCGTTCGATTCTAGCCTCTAGCCGAGCCCATAGAATCCCCAGTGAGGGGAATCTATTGGAAGGTGGGTTAAGGAGCAATGGAATGCCCCATGAGGGCTTTGCTGATCCCGTCATGAATGACGGAACCAGATTCCATTTGAACATGCCCGTTAGCGAGCTCACTGAGCACGTCACTCGAGCCATCAAGGCAAGTGACGTTAACTCAACCCCTCCGGTTGCGGAAGCCATGGATGGGGTGACAATCACAAAAACGAGCCGACCCTCGGCTGAATCCCCTACTACGCACGGGGGCTCGAGGAAAAGTTGGACTTGCAAGGAGACTGAACGCACGGTCGCAGAACGATAGCTAAGATCCTAGGAGGGGGGTATGTGCGAATACAAGAGATGCTTTCTCCTACTAGTATCGCTATCCTCTCTTCGATCTTCAGTGACATTCGACCCCAGCATTGGCAAGGGGTCGGATCTCACTCGGGGGCTGATAAGGGTATAAATACACCCCTTTTTGAAACAATTGCCGCGTCAGACCTCTTCCCCACGTTAAGTTTAGTGACAAGATTTGCAGAAATGAATAACTGAGCATGCCTGGTTGGACTGTAAAAAACCTATGCCTTGGTGGCTACAGTATCTTTGCTCACCAGCGTGATCGAAGTTTCCCTCTTACACCTCGGTCCCTACAGTCTTAACGAATGGAAGGGTCGGAATACGTGAGCCCCTTTTTCACATACAAAAAGGGAAGAAAACAAGTTCAATCAAACAAAATGGAATTATGAATTTGTTTTTATGATACATAAGGGTCGGCACTTGTCCACAGATTACAATAATGTTCATCTGACCTATTCGACTAGACTAGCCCCTTTGGGGGAGAACTATGTCTTTGATTTTGTCCGCCAGGTCCTGCGCAAGAGGAGCCACCACCATCTCTATCTCATCCAGCTCAGAGGCTTCATAGCCAGGTGTGAAGTCGAGGCTCATTGTCTCCAAGTCAATGCTATCCGCGTAATGAGAGTGAGCAATGGCAAAGGCTTGGGTGACCCCGGCGTGAAGAGCGTCCCTCTCGAGCCGGCGCACCCATGCCGTGATATCAACGGCATGGGCCATGAGCGAGCTGGTCCCCTTTGACCGCAGCACCTACAGATCATCGCAGACTACTCTGAGGGCGACGCTCAGGATACCGAGGTCATTGTTCTCTGCCTGAAGGTTCCTCCTTGCCTCAGCGAGGTCCACGGCCAGCTCGGTAGAGATGCCCTTAGCCTCTAGCCTCTAGTTTGTCGCGGTTCCAAGCTTGGCCTAGAGGGATCCGATCTTCTGCTATGCAGCGTCGTGCTCTCGGACGGCCTGGTTGTGCTCCTCGTAGGCCGTGCCATGCTCCGAGCGGAGCCTCTTAGCGGTCTGGCATAGCTTGTCCTGCTCCTTGTGTAGCCGAGTGACTGCCTCGGCATCTAGACTTGCCCTCCGCATTAGGGCCGTGAGCTTGTCCTCAGCTCCCAACTTCAGCTCCCGCTCCCTCTCAGCTTCGGCCAGAAGGTTGAGGATCCACTGGTGGGTCTTAGTGTCCCTCTAGAGCAGCTCGTCCCACTACCTCTTGACTTTGGTGGCCTCCTCCTCATCTTGACACGCCCTCACCGATAGGGCCTCGAACACCCTCTCGTCCTTGTCCGCATGCCGATGGGCATCAGCCTCCCTTAGTCGGAGACTGTCCACCTCCTCAGTAAGGGGAGTCAGCTCGGCCACCCTTTGTTGGGCAGCAACAAGTTGGGTGGTCACATCCCTGCTCAGCCACACCTCTTCGACAAGGCGGTCCTAGCTCTCCTTCTGCTTGTGAAGGAACCGAGATTTCTCCCGGTTGCGAGCGATAAGAGACTAAAAGGAGATGAGGGTCAGAACACAAAAAATACATGAAGGAAGAAGAGGGCGAGAGGAAAGATCAAGCAAATACCCAACCAGTGGGAACAATGACTTTGTGCAGGGCGCCCCTGGCGTGGTCCAAGGCTTCCAACGCGGCCGGAATCCCCGCGTTAAGACTCTCTCGCTCCACGCTCTCGGCGGCATCGTCGAGGGTGAAGAGTGTTGACATCGGGTCCTGCGGGCTTGTCCACCGGAGCAGAGGCTCGCACCATGCGAGCAAATGGCTGCCTCCCAATGTCAGGGCTAGGGACGACTCCCTGCTGGTCCCCTTGGCAACCACCATGATGCTCGAGGACCCCTCGGTCGTGTCCCCCTTAGTCCGGCCCACGTCGGGCGTCGTCGCTTGGGCCACCGGTGGCGTGGGTCGCACCGCTACCTTGGGCACCACCACAGCAGCGTCTGGCTGTGGCTCACCCGTCACAGCCACCGCCACCTCCTCCTATGTCAGCAAGGCCTCGTCTAGTTGCACCACGCCTGTCATGGTCGGTGCCACGAGCGTGGTCGGAAGCTTCGTCTATCCCGTCACCGACAGCGGCATCACCTCCATTGCCGATTGCTCGGCGACCTCCAAGGGCATCCCTAGAGCCCATGCATCCACTTGTCCCGCTGAGGGGGCGAGCGTCACCGTGGGCGGCGCCTGACCGGCCGACGATGTAGTGACACCGGCACCGCTCCTGCTCGAAACGGGTGCAACGCCAACCGACGGTTGCCGCCCCGCTCAGTGGGTGGCGCTCTTCTTTGGTGCCACTGCCAAAAGATTACGCCGCCTCAAGACACTGCAAGAAAGAAAAACATAAGTCACGATGAAAATAGAGAAAAATAGAGGAGCTGGTGACTTACATCAGTGCTGTTGGGCAGTAGACATGTTTGGGGGGCGAACCCCTCTACCCCTGCTCTGCCTCATTGGGGCGGGGTCGTTTTGAGCCCTCCTCCTACTCCTGGGCAGAGGGGCTCGCTTCCCTTGTAGCTTGGGAGACGGCGGTAGAGCCACCCTCCTACGTTGGCACCTCAGGTGTAGTGGCAGATCCACCCACCCCTGCTGGCTCTTGGGGCACGGCGGTGGAGCCACCCTCCTTCGCTGGCACCTCAGGCACAGTGGCAGATCTGCCCACCCCTGCTGGCTCCTAGGGCAGGCCGACGGTTCGGCCCATCTCCATCGGCCTCATGGATGTGCCTTCCCTTCCATGAAACAGGAAGGGTCCCAACCCCTACAAGGACGAGCTAAAACCTATCAGTGTGTCCTCGCTCTCTTGGTCATCCCACTCGGTGTTGGCAACTACCTCATCATTGTCCTCCTCATCATTGTTGTCATCACTGTCAGTGTCCTCCCCTTGCACCCATGCCAGCAGCTTCCGCTGCCTTGTCTTCCTCTGCCGCTCGGCCTCGGTGCGATTCACCACCCTCATGGACGGATCCCTCGGTAGCGAAGCCAGGTGATCCATGAGGACAAGGTTCCTTGACTGGTCCCCCATCCCAATATCAGTATCAAGGGGTCAGGAGTTCAATTAAAGAAGAGGCGTGAGGAAAGGAGACTTACGAAGACAATGTAGCTCGGTTCTGGCCGCATCGGAGGGTGCCCCGGTACCGGATACATTAACTCAAGGGGAGCGCCGGTGTTGCCCCACGAAGGCTCCATCACCTCCTTGATGCGTCGTGTGACTTTAGAGGGGGAGAGCACTCCCTCGGCGAGCGCCGTCCCATCGAATGACGCCTCGGGAGCCATCATGTACAGTGGCAGCGCGCGCCTCATCAACAACGCCACCCTTCTTGTGTGGTAGGCTCTGATAATGCTTGACCCCTTTAGGCCCCTCTCTTTTAGGATTTAGATGGTGGTGAGGTGGTCTCGGATCCTCTTCTTGTCCTTCTCCGGGACACCCCACTTCCTCCACGAGTTTGGGACCTCTTCGACTAGGCACCCGATGAACTCTGGCAGGGGGCGGCTGCGTCATTCTTGAGATAGAACCAATGCGAATGCCACCCCTTGTTGGAGGTCGACATATGCATTGACGGGTATTCGCCAACCCGGTTGTTCCGGAGTTGGATGCCGGCGCATCCTATCGGTGTGTTCAGCTCCTGCTTCTTCTAGAGGGTGACGACAAAGAAGTACCGCTGCTGGTAGAAGTGGGGACTAATCCCTAGGAATCCCTCACACAGGGCGACGAACGCCGCCATGTGCTAGATTCCATTGGGATTGAGGTGCTGCAACTCGATTTGGTAGTAGTGCAGCAACCCCCGGAGAAATTTGTGAGCAGGGGTAGCAAACCCCCACTCATGGAAGTGCGCAAACAAGACGACATAGTCATCGGGTGGCGTTGGCACATCCTCCTTGTAACACCTCAGGTGTTTATCACCATTTAAGCAATGGGTTTGAGCTCAAACATGGCATGTTAAGTGGTGATGAAGGTGTCAAGATCAAATCTACAAGAGTGAGCTCCAACTTAAACTTGGACCATGCACCATTGCTTACATGCTGCCCTTTCTAAAAAGTATGCTTGAGTAATGTTGGATGTACTTCTTTCATGTGTCTCACATCAATATCCATCTATATTGATCCATGGAAAAGTTTCATGAAGTTTGGAATCAAGAAGTCACATGAAATGATAAGTCATATCTTTGTTGGAATTGCACTATTAAGTGAATGGAAACATTGGTCATTAAACAAACCTTGCAACCTTGCCCAAATGACTCTAGAGGAACTCTACAACAGAAGTTATGAAAGGTTCATGTCGAGCAGATATCAAGAAAATGCCCCAATCGGCCTAAAACTCTTATTTAAGCTTTATCGTGATGCCAGTTTGACCTATGTTGACCAATTACTTAGATTGCTTGCATGGTAGTGGAACCTAAATAAAAGTTGAAGTTTGAGTGGAGTAGAACAAACTTTGTTTTTGGACCAAGAACCAGATCAACTTGGAACTAAGTCAAACTGAGGCTCAAACTTTGAATCTACTACTGTTTTTAGAGTCTGAAAAATTTGCTAAGTCTGAGTAACTGAAAACTGAATTTTCAGTTTCATGAGCCCTACTTTGCAGCTCTCTATCTTCCAATATAATCCGAGTTTGACCAAAACCCCTAAAGCAAAGTTGGAGACCTCATGTAGCTCTGAAACTTATATTAGTGTAGTTTTCGCTAATTCGCGTTGGTTTGGGAGTTTGAGGGAGTCAAAGTTTGTGTTTCAGTCGTAATTTTGCGGTAGTATTAGTTCCTTCAGTCTTTGTAATGTCTGAAGCTCGTCATCGCCGACCGGCCACAGCACTTCGCTGCCGCGTGGTTCCTCTGTACTGCCCTCGCTCGCCACCTCGCCAACACTCGCGCAGCGTGGTTGAAAAGGCCGAGCCCCTCTTGGCTTCCCTCACTCTTTCCCTGCCCCTCCCACTCGCTCTCACTCTCTGACCACGACCGCACCATGGCCGCCATGGCCAAGCTCTGAGCTCACCGGTGCCGTGGCCGTTTTCCCCTCTGTCAGCCCCCTCGCTCCTCACGAGCACAACCATCATCTTCGCCTCCCTCTCCTGCACTCCGTGCTCGTACTCGCCATCCAAAACCGTGCTGGAAGCACCGTAGCCGCCGGTCGCCGTCGCCTTTGACCGCCGGTGCACGTGGCCGGGCCACCTCAGGCTGCCTACCGGCCATCAGTGACCACCAGCGGGTGCGTGCGGGTACCCTTTTGCTCCGCCGCCCCTTCTCCACCGCCGACGAGCCTCCTTCGGCCGGCAACAGCAAGCCCGGCAGGCTTCTCTGCTCTAAATTCCGACCAGGGGTCTCAGGCTCAAATTTGACTAAATGGAAGGGCCTCACTGCATAGTCTGTGACTCATATGAATAGTGCCTTTTAGATCTATTTGTTTTAAATCAGCTGGAACTTTGAAAATTCATAGTAAATCGTAGAAAAATTGTAAAATAGCAAATGAGGACTTTTTGGAATCCTTGTGAAATTATATATGCACTAGATCTATAATATGGCATGTTTTAGTTTAAAGTTTTAGCTGTAAAAATGGATATGTGCAGTAAGGTTGTAATGCTAGTTGAATTTGTTATTTTCGATAACTGTAGATCTAGAGATCCAAATGAAGTGAAATTTTTGTGGCATGCTACTAATGTTATATTTGATGTGTGGTAAAAATTTCATGAGTATTGGATGAAGTATGAGTGAGTTATTGGTTTATCTCGCTCTCACATGATTTCTTGCAATAGCAAATTTTCTTTTTCATAGAGGCAGGTATACTTATGCAAATGGTATGAAATTTGTACAGTAGACTATTGAGAGGATATGTGAGCTACTGTAATTTTTGTAGAATTTATTGTGCATTTTTGGTATATGTTCTTAAATACACCTTGATGTCTAAATAAATTAAGAAATGCTTTAAGAAAATTTATTTAGAGGTGATCACCATGCTTTCTGGTGTTCTTTAGTCATGTGTGAAATGTTTGTAAAGTTGGTTTTGCCCAATTATGTGTTTGCAACATAAGTTAATAATTATTTTCTTGCCGATGTGGTTTATGGACAGATCTGGGAACCTAGCAAAGTTCTTCATGATAATGTGCTTTGTTGTGAAACTTGTTTATACAAAAGTTGTAGATAATTCATGTATCTAGCTTCTGTTAAAATTTGGTGGTATTTGGCCTTGTGGTTTGTGAGTTATGCCTGTTTAAAGTTGGGTTTCAGAAATGGCTGCTCTCTGTCAATTGTGGACCAGTTTCTGTAAATGGGTATATTTGACTTAGTTAACTTGAGAATCATGCTATGATGTTTAAAGATTAATTGTAGAAAATTCCATAAGATTTCCAGAATGTCTTGTTGCTTGGCTATTGGATTTGTATAACTCTAGTTATGATCGAAACATGAAGCTGTTGTTTCCAGTCCAGAAATAGACCTATGCTAGTTGTGGTTGTTTACTCCATGTGTTGCTAAGTGTAGCTTATGCCCTTGTTGATGGTCAAATTATGATACTTGTGACCTTGTTAAACTTGTGTCATGCTTGATGTGCTTGCTCTCTATAGTTAGTTGTGTGATGTTAGTTAAATAGCTATTGGTGTCTATGTCTTGCATAATGTTATGTTTGTCTTGAATGTTTATGTGACGCATCTTGTATTACCATTCTTCATATTCATGCACTTGCATCTTGCATCTCATCTAGGTGTGCTAGATGAACCATGTGAAGGACGTGATGTTGGAGTAGAACTCGAAGACGGTGTATGGTGGACCTATCCCGAAGGTGGAAGGACTGGACAAGTGATAGGATGGGAGATGCTCACCAAGCGAGTGTCGTCTAACAAACACTAACCTAGTGTTGGATCCCAGGCAAGCCCCAGAGCATTCTAAGTCTCCCATGTTTTTACAAATATCTTGAGTATCTTTTATTGCTAATGATGCATTAAGTATAGGAATTGGTTGGAACCAATTGTTGCATTATATCCTTACCTTGTCCAGATAAAATCCTATGAATCCTAATTAAGTGTAGGATCGAATGATGCTTAGCTATGCTTAGACCGGTAGAAGTCGGGTGATTTCTGTCACTGCGAGATGTAGGATGAGCTCTACGGTCACGGTTGGCTATATTTGCTATCATGAAAAGAACCATGTGTTAATAATGAAAAGAGATCGGACGGGATGGCGGTAGTGCAACAACAAGGCATGGAGGTCTTGGGTGTGAATCTATCCCGTCGTGTCGTTTAAGGACCGATTCATTTGACGTCCTCATGTCATGTTGAGCGATGCCTATCACTTAGTTGGCGGGATAACTCATTCCGACCGCTGAAGCCGAGTAGCTCAACTCAGGCCGGAAGACCGAGAAGTGAAAGTGCGCACTCTGGCGGTAGTAAGGAAGTGCGGGGAGGAGCTATTGGCGTAAGTCCGAGGTGAGATTGACCACTGGCGAGTGGACTCCACGAGGGGGTCTTGGCGCTGCTCGAGCCGCAATTCCTGAGATGTACCAAAGGTGACCTAAGGCTGCCTTCGCGCGGTATGCCTGGGTTTGTGTTAGGAATACCCCTCCAGCTGGATAGGAATCGATTTGAATCGCCATCTCTCTCGGATAGTGAGAACTTGACTAAGCAGCGGCAACGTTGATTCACTAAATTTAAAGATATGGTTAAATGATGATGATGATGATTATGATAATGAGCCATGAAATACCTGATATGGTTATTATTGTTTGCAACTTAATTAAGTGATTGATTAGTACATGTGCTAATATAGATGGTAGGTAATGGCTAAAAGTCATTGCTAGTACAGGTGGATAATGCTAATGATTACTCAAGCTCTTATGCAAAAAGGTTGTCAGCTCAGCTCCACCAAATAAAGCCTTGCATAATCCTTGGTGTCACTTTATTTCTGGTTTATGACGGGTAAGTCTAGCTGAGTACATTCGAGTACTCAGGGTTTATCCCACCATGTTGCAGGTGGAGTTCTCGGCCTGTTGAAGATGGTGGCTAACCGCCGGTGGGCTCGGTGATTCTATATTTACTTCTCATCTATATTTACTTCTCATTTGAAAGCTATGTTGTTTTCACTAAGCGATTTTGAAACCCAAACTTGTACTATTATTTGTGAACCCATTTGTAATATTATTTTCGCTGCAACTCTGTGTATGTGACGTGTATTTGTTTAATCACGCGATCTTGGTTGTGATGTTGATTTACCAAGGTTTTTTGGGACACTCGGCGGACTACCGGTTCTATATGAGTGAAAGTATGTGCATGTCAACGTGTTAGCGGGGACAGCCATACTTGATCTTGTATAAATTGGGCGGTTCTGTCACACTCCTCGCCAGGTAGCCACCACTCCTCAGTGGCAGTCCACGTGCAGAGAAGACCGCGGCAGACAAGGGCCTCCATGCGCTGGAGGGTGATATCAGAGCGGCACCATGGCTCCATTAGAAGATGGGGGTGGGTGGATGTGAACTCGACGGCGGCTGAGACGTGGATGCGGGGAGCTTACGCAATTGGCGGTGGAGGTTGCAGATGCGAAGGCAAGGAGGCAAAGTATGAAACTCTAGGGGCAAACCCTTTGGTTTTATAGGGGCAACAGATGCAAGGAAACCAACTGTCCGCCTAGATCTCCGTGCCTGCCATGATCTTCCACAATGTCACGCCACGGGATGTGTGCACGCAATCCCTATCCTTTCCTTCGAGAAACTCGCTGGATGTTTCACCTCCCCGGGTGGACTAGGACTCGTTACGAGTAAGAGGAATACGGATCAAAAAACGCCTCTATGGCCCATCTGGGCCCAGGAGTTCGACGGTTGGCCTATCAACGGATTTGATAGCTGCTCCAAACACCCCTACGATAAGGGGTGGAAAGGGATGGGCCCTGCAAGTGGTCAATACCCAGGCGCGCGAATGCCACGGGCATCTCGCCCTATGATCGAGTCTCAGCTAGGCTGACCCTTGCCGGATCCCCACGAATGGGATGATGGGACTCCAATAGAACTATCCGGCTAATGAACCACCAAATCTCATAGCCATACCCATGAAGGGTCTGACCTCAGCAAGGGGAAGTCACCGTTCCCCATGACATGCCATGGGTGACAAAGGAAGTCCAGGACCTTCAGAGTCCTCCCTTTGGAAAAAGCCCCTAGGCGATTCTACCCAAATCACCCGGAGGCTCGGGGGTTACACCCACCAGGTGTGCTCGCGCGCACCCACTAGCAGGTCAAAAACCCGCCAGGTGATTCTATCCAAATCACCTGGGGGCTACACCCACCGGGTGCGCTCGCGCGCACCAACTGGCAAGTCAAAAAATCCCCTAGGCGATTCTACCCGAATCACCTAGGGGCTACTGTCAGGGACCAAATACTAGGGTACCCGAAGAGGAGGAGCTAATAACCATCAATGTTGATTCATCCGAACAAACAAGAGCGCGACTACACCTCTTGCCCGATGTCCAAGGGTTGTCTCCGTCTCATCCGACCCCCGAGGGTTGGCTCCACCTCGTTCGACCCCCGAGGGTTGGCTTCGCCTTGTCTGACCCCCGAGGGCTTTCTCCACCTCGCCCGACGTCTGAGGGCTGGCTCTAACTTGCTCGACATCTAAGGGCTGGCTCCGCCTCGCCCGACCCCTCGGACATGGTTCCTAACAGAAGCTCACGCCACCGCCAACCACTATGGGCCTGAAGGTACTACCCGAGGTCAAACTTCTAACACCATGTAGGGAGCGGACACATCTTAGCATGACCCATCCCCATGACATGTCATTCCAGGGGACTCACATCGCCCACAGTGACGGACACGAGGTCACTATGTTGCCCACTCCCTATATGACTGCTGACCAGCACGCTGGATCATGGCACCGTCTGCTAGGACAGAGCGGGATGTTATGACCCGCTGACAAGCACTAGGGCATGGTAGTGTCAGCGGACAGACACCCTGCGTAGAGCTATCCCTGTCACCACCTGCCATGTCAGTAGATCACCGCATCGTCCATTGGGATAGAGCGGGACGTTACGACCCGCTGACAAGCATCGGGGCATGGCAGTGTCAGCGGACAGGCGCCCGGTGTGGGGCTATCCCTATCGCCACCTACCATGTTAGTGGGGCCTGCATAGAGGAAAAGAAAGGCCAGCGACCCTAAAGGACTTCCTTCGCCTCTCTTCTACTATCTTCTTCATCCATTTATAACCTGTGCTTTCCCTTGGCCTATAAAAGGGAAAGCAGGGCATCCCACTAAGGGACATTGATTCACGACATTGGTTCAACACACAACACACTGCATAGCAATGGAACCACTAGCATCGAACCTCGAACACATAGCTGAGTAGCAACCGAGCTCTCGGCATCCTGTCGATCTTTCCATCAGAGACTTGGGACCTGTCCCTCTCTCGCTCGTTTGTAACCCCTACTATGAACTTTTTAGTGCTAGTAACATGAGCAGTAACCATGAACTAGACGTAAGGACATTCTACCCAAACCAGTATAAATCCTTGTGTCCTCTTAGCACACCATCTGGGTCAGACGCGCAATAATACAAATTTACTCATTGGTGTTTACTTGAAACACCGACACCGATAGCCTAAGCAGCATGCTTATGCTAATAATTACTACTCTAATCCAGAGATCTAGCAAGGACTAGAGCACTCAAAAGAACTATGAACCCAATGAACAAAAGAGCACAAAACTTACTTTAAACAGAAATCAATTACTAGAAGTATCTCAGATGTAGACTTGGAGAAGCCTAGATCCGCCAAAGTACAAGCCGTAGAGGTAGCACCGACAAGATGGTACTTCCCCCAAACTCTTCCCTTACTCTCTCTCAATTTGTATACAAAAGATAGATCCTAACTAGAGGACTAATCTCTCTTGAATCCAATGCCCTGATCCTAAAATGAGGATATGAATTAGGGTTTCAGGATGCTCTCGAGGAGGGGTACAGGGTTGTATATATAGGGGGTAGCATCAATTCTGGACCCTCAGATCAAACCGACTTGAATAAATGGCGTAGATGCGATCTTTAAGGTGGTGGGAAACCGACCCATGAAGGAGATCCTGACCTATGGGTCCCACAGGCCGGACCGGCCTAGGGGTGGGGCCGGGCGGCCCCCCTATCAACGTCTTGGCTCGATCTTTGGTGGGTTGCCTTCTAGATGGTTCTAGAGTCTTCCATTGTTGGTTTCATCACGGATAAACGTGATTTGCTCTGATGGATAGGTCCACCTTGCTGGTTTTGTGAATAAACTCTGCTAAAAACACAGATTCACCAAAACTCATGGAATTTATTAGTTTAAACCCCTAGTCCTATGTTTGGTGATGGAATTAAGTATATATGTAGGTTATATTGACGGTTTATGATTGATGTTAATGACCGTTAATAAGCTCCCCCACACTTAACCTTTGCTAGTCCCTGAGCAAAGCTAAACTTAGCAATGGAGCAGGAGTTGCTACAATGTTTTCACTCCACAAAAGTACACATGTGTTCAATCAAAAATTCTCCTCCAGATTAGAATTTTCACTTGGGTCTTGAGCAATTAAAAGACAGAATGATCGAGTCAAGCACTATGTCTCAAGTTCTTTGTTCCACCATTGTTCCAGAGTTTTCATAAGTTTTCAAAATAAAACTCAGAGATACCATTGTATGACACTCTCAAGTCTCTCAATATATGTGGTATTTGTGGATCCTCACCAAGGCATAACTTGTTGTGCCTTTTTCTCTTCCTACCATTAAGGCTTATGTGGAGTTCATAGGTAGGGAGAAAGCTAGAGCATACTTGCAATGCATATGTAAAGTCAAACAACGGATCCAAAGAGAAATGAGTCATACAATCAAATCAAGATGTGCAAGTGTGTGGATATATGAGGTGGATATATGTGGTGGCTAACCTAATTCTAGTTTGCTCCTTGAAAACATATCTCTCTTTTAAAACTTGGAAATATTTTTGTAAGAGAACAGGGGCTATCTTATTTGTCTTCTCTATTTTTTCAGGCGGGCATCTAAGTACCCATTGTTTTAAATATGTCAGGCACTTGTCCATTTTTTTCTTGACTTTTTTCTTTTTTTTTATGAATAACTTTTGCATAGCCCCACTTTTCTGCAACAGAACTTTGAGAGAGATATCAACAAGGACTTGAAGCATTTAATTAGTGGATGGAAAACCTAACAAGCATGTTTTTGTGTTCACTCCCAGTGTAGGAGTAAAACATTTTTGAGTGGATCTAGATGGAAGGCATGTTTTTGTGCTTACTCCTAGTGTAGGAGTAGTGCATATGTGGGTGGTGTGTATGTGATCTTGATTTTAAGAGCATGACAAACCTCTCATAAGGGTCAACAAAGTTTGACAAAACTCAATGCAAAAGCAAGCAGCATATGCGTGGAAGGTTTCCTAGCCTAAATAATATGTATGGCTCTAGTGGGAATTCGAGCATTGTCATACATGAACTCATCATGGAATTTTTGTGTTTTCAAAAGAAATCTCCAGAACTTTAGTGTCACTTGGAACAAGATAAACAGTAGGTTAGACCTTTTTATATCATATCTGTCAATTACCTAGACTTAGATCAAGCATATGCTACCCATGAGTTTCAAGTTCAAAGTAAATCCTTATATCAAAACAATTTTATCCAAAACTCGGGAGAATTCAAGGTTGAAAACTAGGTACTTGAAAGGAATTACAACAAAGCAACTATTCATCATTTCCATTTTAAGGGATTGTCTTCAGAGTCCATTTTATTTATTTAGCTCTTAAAAGAAATTAAAGTAAACTAGACACTCCTTTTTTCATTTTTTATAAAGCATACTAAATATAATAAAACAAAGGAAGAGAAATACTTAGCTGGATATGTGGGGGCGTCTCTCCCCCAAGCTAGTTGATGGTAAATCTGGCCGAGGACGAAGTGCAAGGCTGGCAAACCCAAGATAGGTTGGCCTACCTTTCTCATGGTTCTTTCGTCATTTGTTGATGTTGTGCTTTGCTTGGGAGGTTTGCCTCCCCCACACTAGAATTATGTTACCTTGCATAAACAACATGTGGAAACAAGCACCAACAAAAGACTAGGGAGATCCTGGCAATACTTTAGTAGGTAAACATGGTTTTTAAGGGTTTTTCTCAGAGTAAAGAAGAAGAGCTGAATTGAAAATGTTATTTAAATTCTATGAAGTTAATTATATCCAATTCTTCTTCTGGCAATTGTGTGTCATGGAAAACTTTTAAACGTTGACCATTTACCTTAAAAAGTGTACCTTCATCATTTTGAAGTATGACTGCTCCATGAGATGATGTGATAATTACCTTGTAAGGTCCTTCCTATTTGCTTCGTAGTTTTCCATGTACAAACAACTTCACTCTAGAGTTGAAAAGCAGCACCTTGTCACCTGGTTTGAATTCCTTCTTTTTCAATCCTTTGTCATGCCACCATTTTGTTCTCTCTTTGTAGTGTTTTGTGTTATGATATGCCTTTTCTCGCCATTCCTCTAGCTCAGAGAGTGGCATTTTTCTTCTTTCTAGCTGCTTCAAAGTCCATGTTCCACCTTTTTATGACCCAATGAGCTTTGAATTCCAACTCGACAGGTAGGTGACATGTCTTTCCATAGACGAGTTGGTATGGTGACATTCCAAGAGGTGTTTTATAAGCTGTTATGTAAGCCCATAGTGCTCCAGATAACTTATCTTTCCATGATGTCCCCATCTCATTAACAGTCTTCTGCAGAATGTTCTTGATTTGCTTATTTGACGTTTCTACTTGTCCGCTAGTTTGAGGATGATATGGTGTCGTAATGTTATGGTGGACCCCATGATTGAACCAGAAGTGTCTGAACTTCCTATGAATGAAGTGAGGACCTCCATCACTAATTACCATGCATGGAACTCAGATGTGCGGAAAGATGGTCTCTAAAAACATCCTCTTGGCGTTATTGGAGTCTGCAGCTCGACATGGTAAAGCTTCAACCCACTTTGAAACATAGTCGACTACCACCAGGATGTATTCACACTGCCGAGATTTTGGAAATGGGCCCATGTAGTCAATTCCCCAGGCATCAAAGAGTTCTAACTTGAGGTTGGTGATTAGTGGCATAGCGTCTCTTGCATTGATATTCCCATGTTTCTGGCATGGGTTGCACCTCTATATAAATTCTTTGGTGTCATCATACATGGCTGGCTAGAAGAATCCACTTTGCCAGATCTTAGCATTAGTGTGGAATGCCCCATAATGTCCTCCATACGGTGCCGAGTGGCATCTCTCGATGATCTTTGTTGCTTCCTTAGCCAGAACACACCTCCTGAGTAGTCCATCGGAGCAGACTCGGTAGAGGTACGGTTCATCCCATAGGTGGAGATCACTTTCATTGATGAGCTTGCGCCTATTCTCCTCTGGTGGTACATAACCTTCAACCATAAAATTAACAATATTTGCATACCAGGGGTCGGATTCTGTGACCTTCAGGAGCATGTCATCCCGTAGAAAATCGTTGATGGGCAACTCCTGTGGATTCTTGAACTGCATTCTTGACAAGTGATTGGCTACAAAATTTTCTATTCCTTTCTTATCTTTAATTTCTAAATCAAATTCTTGAAGCAAAAGGATCAATCTTATAATTTGAGGCTTAGCATCTTTCTTAGTAATGAGATATTTAAGAGCAGCGTGATCAGTTTAAAGAATAACCTTTGCTCCTACTAAGTAAGATCTAAACTTGTTAATAGCAAAAATAGCAGCCAGAAGCTCTTTTTTAGTTGTTGCATAATTTAAGTTGAGGTCCTGACAGAGTTTTACTAGCATAAGAAATTGCATGATGCTTTCTATCTTTTGTTTAACCCAAAACTGCCCCACAGCATAATCACTAGCATGACACATGATTTTAAAAGGTAGTGACCAATCAGGGGGTTGAATGATTGTTGCAGAGATGAGTGCTTTCTTAAGGATTTGAAAAGCATTTAAGCACTCATCATCAAACTCAAAGGGAGCATCCTTGGCTAACAAATTTGTAAGAGGTCTAGCGATATGAGAAAAATCTTTTATAAAACGGCGACAGAACCCCACATGACTAAGAAAACTTTGTACCCCTTTAACATTTGTGGGAGGAGATATATATTCTATTACTTTTATCTTAGCTCGGTCTACCTCAATCCCACGTTCAAACACCAAGTGTCCAAGCACTATGCCTTCTCTAACCATGAAATGACATTTTTTCCAATTAAGGACTAACTGCTTTTCCTCACATCTTTGCAAAACTTTGTCTAAATTTTCTAAGCAATCATTGAATTTTTTCCATAAACAGAAAAATCATCCATAAATACTTCCATGATTTCTTCTATCATATCAGAAAAAATAGACATCATGCACCTTTGGAACGAAGCTAGAGCATAATCCAAAAGACATCCTATGATAAGAATATGTGCCATAGGGATAAGTAAAAGTAGTTTTGCTTTGGTCATCAGGATGGATCAAAATTTGATGATAGCTAGAATACCCATCAAGGAAACAAAAGAAAGAATAATTTGCAAGCCGTTCCAACATCTCATCGATGAAGGGTAATGGGAAGTGATCTTTCTTTGTTGCCTTGTTAAGTTTTCGGTAATCAATGCACATCCGCCATCTTGTGACTATTCTTCGTAGGATTAATTCATCTTTTTCATTTTTACCACAGTCATGCCCCCTTTCTTTGGTACAACTTGTACCGGGCTTACCCACTCACTATAAGGCACGGGATAGATTATCCCTGCATGCAAAAGTTTCAAAACCACTTTTTTAACAACTTCTCTCATCGCATTGTTAAGCCTACGTTGGGGCTCCCTAGAAGGTGGATATGCTGGATCTATGGGAATGCGATAGGTGCAAAGGGCAGGACTAATCCCCTTGAGGTCTTCGAGCGAGTAGCCAAAAGCAAAGCGGTGCTTTTCTAAAATGGTAAGGAGACGGAGGGTCTCATCCTTAGAGAGTTTATCGCTAATAATCACAGTAGACTCCCTATCATTATTTAGAAAAGCGTATTTCAAACCTGAAGGAAGAGGTTTGAGCACAATGGGGGTTTTTGGTGGCTCTTGAGTTTCATCCAAAGGGAAAGGATCTCATGGTTCTTCTTCATATTGGATGAAATCCTAGGTGTCTTCTTTGAGATCTTTGTCGGAAGCTTCCAAGAGAGAAACTACCATAATCTCCTCCATTGGATCTTGCTCGGGACTCAACTCTATCTTAACATGTAATGAGCGAGTGATGGGAGTAGAAAGGTTTATGCTTTTCCCGAGTCTTACATTTATACTCCCCTTTCTTCCTTCATGTAGGAGTCTCTCTATTGGATGCCCTATCAAAAGATTGAACTTCCAAAAATCGAAAACATAAAAACTAAGATACACCTTGGTTTCATCTACTTTGATAGGGATGAGGTGAAAAATTCCTTCACTAGGAAGGATTTGCCCTGAGAGACTTTTTAAGAGTTTGGTTGTTGGAGTTATTTGCATATTTTCCAGAAAGGGTATGTGCAACTGATTTAGACATAAGATTTACTCCTACAACTGGATTATAAAAAGCATCAAAGAAAGTTTTACAAATCTGACAATGAATGGAGGTAGAGGGAGAATCTAAACGAATAACTTCAGGAGAAAGCTTTGATTCTCCCAACCAATCATTGCTTATAATTGTTGTCAACTCCTTCATAGTCTTTTGAATTAACTTCTCTTTGGTTGGGTTAGGAAGATGCTGGTTAGGTGCTGATGGTGCCAAAGATTTCCTTATTGCATAATAATTCGAGGTGTTTCCAAAATCAGAGAAAAGATCTTCCTCGAATTCGAACATATTTTCCAAAGGCAGAATTTCTTCCTCCTTCAGTGGTTCGGGAACTTGGAGGATAGTTGAGGCTTCAAGTGGAGTAGTTAAAGGTTCGAGCTCAACTATCAAAGGTTCTTCCTTAGGAGTTTTCTCAACTACCTCTTTTGGGCCATCATCACGCACGCTGGTGTAGGGGTGTTATCTAGGATTTTTTCTAAGGATTCTTCTCCCTTCACTAGCAGAGTAGTGTAAGAAGGCGCCTCCAGAAGTTGTATCAAGAAGCTGTGCGGTCTCCCCACTAAGACCCATATAAAAGCGCTGTAAAAGCATAGAGTCTTGAATGGCAAGGTCAGGGCCAGAATTGACTAGGTCATTAAAACGTGCCTATGTCACACCAAGAGATTCTTTTTCTTTCTGTTTAAAAGATAGAACCTATATTCAAAGTCTAACCACTCCAGAGATGGGAAAGAAAGATAAGCAAAAGCTAGAGCATAGAGCTTCCCAATCTCCTTGTACACTTCCTATGATTCGGGGATACCGGTGTTTAGCTCTTCCCGTCAAAGAGAACGGAAATAGCTTCCACTTTAAAGTTTCATGTGACATGCCTACGATATGCAAACAAGCACAGGTTTGCTCAAACTCTCATAGGCGGGTATATGGGTTTTCATCGCCTTCTCCTGAGAATGATTGTTCCTAGACCAAATTTATTAAACTCGGACGCAACTCATAGCCTGTTGTAACGATAGGTTTCGAAGATTTCGGTGGCTCTAGTTGTGCGCCCGTGGGAGCAGTGAATTGATTGATAGGCGTGATGTTATCCATGCTTAAAGATAAATAAAAGATATAAGAACAAACCTTGTTCGATGAAATTACAACAACCGTTTCCCCAGCAACAGCGCTACAAAACTTGTTGACACCTGCGGAGGCACACATAGACAAAATCCACGAGCGCATGGGTATCGAAGTAGTTTTCACCTAGAGTATTATCGAGTATCGTATCCAAGGGGAAACGTGTGTGTGTGGTCTAACAACTAGTTTGTCCAGGGATAGCAATCAATGTTTAAGGTATGAGTGGATAGGATTCCTATGGTTATGACCCTATGCAAAGCAAGGCTTATGATTCTAGTGTTCACTTTGGGATACCGCTTAGACAATAAAGCACCGCTAATAGATAACTCTATCGACGCGACTATGGTCCTACTAATTTAAGAACCTGCTCAATTCGGTGTGGACTACAAAGGATAGACATGGCTATCACCTCCCGATGCTACCACACAACCAAGAAGCAGGGAGCAAACACAGGTAGCCGATAGCCTAAGCACCACGCTTGTGCTAATGATTACTACTCTAATCCAGAGATCTAGCAAGGACTAGAGCACTCAAAAGAACTGTGAACTCATGAACAAAAGAGCACAAAACTTACTTTAAATAGAAATCAATTACTAGAAGTATCTCAGATGTAGACTTGGAGAAGCCTAGATCTGCCAAAGTATAAGCCGTAGAGGTAGCACCAACAAGCTGGTACTTCCCCCAAACTCTTCCCTTACTCTCTCTCAATTTGTATACAAAAGATAGATCCTAACTAGAGGACTAATCTCTCTTGAATGCGATGCCCTGATCCTGAGATGAGGATATGAATTAGGGTTTTACGATGCTCTCTAGGAGGGGGGTACAGGGCCATATATATATAGGGGTAGCGTCAATTCAGGACCGTCAAATCAAACCAACTTGAATAAATGGCGTAGATGCGATCTTTAAGGCGGTGGGAAACCAACCTACGAAGGAGACCTTGATCTATGGGGCCCATGGGCTGGCCGGCCTAGGGGTGGGGCTGGCCGCCCCCCCTATCAGTGTCTCGGCTCGATCTTCAGTGGGTTGCCTTCTAGATGGTTCTAGAGTCTTCCAATGTTGATTTCATCATGGATAAACATGATTTGCTCTAACGAATAGGTCCACCTTGCTGGTTTTCTGAATAAACCCTACTGAAAACATAGATTCACCAAAACTCATGGAATTTATAAGTTTAAACCCCTAGTCCTATATTTGGTGATGTAATTAAGTATATATGCAAGTTATATTGATGGTTTATGATTGATGTTAATGACCGTCAACATGGACCTCACCCATGAGGACCTTAGCATCTTCTTGACTTAGGCATCTGAGTAGCACCCCATCGATCGTCTTATAGTATAGCTGCTCATCCAGTAGTATGTATTTGATCGATTTATACCTAAGCTTCCTAGAGACTGATGAGGACATCGCCACGCTGGACACACCGACGCCATGGTCTTTCCCAAGTTGCAATTCGTTCCCAACTCAGCTGCCACGTCACCCTCGGATTCAGCAGACACGTCGTCACTGTTTCGGTCATAACTTCCTCATACGACATCGAAACGGGCCGTTCTTGGATGCGTTGGAAAGGGGACGACGACGCCGTTGTTTTGGATCTGGTCCCAGCTCCAGAAGGTCCGTGGATCATTCTGTGTGACCACGACAAGGTGCTGCGTCACCTATTTGGGCCAACTTGGCCATGTATCGTGTCGGGCCTTAAGCCCAAGTTGTGGGCGCCCAACCCCTGGCCGTCCCCAACCCTAGGTCGAGTCTTAGACTATAAACACAGCCGCCACCGTTGCTACACAATTGGGTTTTGTTTAGAGTTTAGTTTTCCATCGAGAAACTGAATCGTTCATTGTAACTGTGGTGACAAATCCTTTTACAGTGATCCAGGGCCCCCGTTCTTGATCTCCTCCACTGTGTCGATTAGTCCTTTGGAACCAAGTTCTTGAACCCTCTATTGATATTCGCGTCATTCATATTTGCAATTTCAGATTGCGTGTTTTACCTTTTTGCTTGTGCTCTTCGATTCGCTTGCAGGAAAAGCCTTCTTGGCGAGGTCAATCAAGTTGTGCTTGGTTGATAACCAACGGAGCGGTGGTGTAACGGTTGCAGGGTTCGAATCGTGTCTGATTTGAAGCCGGATCGCCAACGTCGAGATCTCCACAAATCGAACTTACCGGCTACCTCTCGGAAGATCGGGCCTGTATTAATCAGAGACCTTCCATGATGGATTCCTAAGATAGTTCATTATTTCTTCCCTCCCATTGGCAATGACTTTGTTGCTGAGGATCACTTGAATTTGTCGATAACCAGAAGCACTTTGAGCTAGCCGGTTAGCCTCTTGATTCTGAGCTCTTGGGATATGCATGATGGTGACCATAGTGAATTCGTTGATCAAGCTTCGGCATTTTTAATAGTAACCTCTCATGATATCATCTTTACACTCGTATAGGCCGATCAACTGATTAATCACCAACTGAGAATCTCCAAAGATTTCAATTGCATTGGCCTTTACTTCTTGAAGAAGTTGAAGTCCTTTGAGGATAGCCTCATATTCAGCTTGATTATTGGTCGTCATTGGCTTGATAGTATATGCAAATTCAAAACTCGACCCTCGAGGCAAAATGATAACGATGCCAATACCACCACCCTGCTTGCACGACGAGCCATCAAAGAATAAAGTCCAGGGCATCGGCTCCACATAACCAATACTAGGTCCATGATGATAAGTCACGAAGTCGACCATTATTTGTCCTTTGACTGCTCTAGCCGATTCATATCTCAGGTCAAACTTAGACAATGCCAGAATCCACTTTCCTACTCTCCTGTTCAGAACTGGCATCGACAACATATGCTTGTTCACATCGGCCTTAGTCACCACAGTACACTCGGCCGATAGCAAATAATGCCGTAATTTGGTGCTTGAGAAATATAGGCACAACCACAACTTTTCCACGTGAGAATACCTTGTTTCTGGGTCAAAAAGCTTTCTACTCAGATAGAAAATGACTCATTCCTTCCCTTCAAACTCTTGCATTAAGGCCAATCCAATTGTATGGTTATCAGCTGACACGCATAATTTAAAGGGCTTACCAAGCTGTGGAGGGACTAACACCGATGGAGACTTCATATATTCTTTAATCTCGTCGAATGCCTTTTGTTGTACGCTGCCCCATTTAAATTCTTGGTCGGCTTTCAGCTTTAGCAAGGGGGAGGATGGCAACATCTTCTCTGATATATTTGAGATAAATCTCCTAGTGAAATTAATCTTGCTGATCAAAGATTGCAGCTGGGTCTTATTTGTTGGTGGGTCTGCTTCATCAATAGCCTTCATACTTTTTTGCCCAACTTCAATCCCTCTTTCATGCACCATGAAACCCAAGAATTCTCCAGCCGATACCCCAAAAGCACATTTGTTTGGGTTCATCTTAAGTCCATGCTTTCTCGTGCATTCTAGAGTCTCCCGCAGATCAGCCAGGTGTTCTTTGTAGCTCTTGGATTTCACAACTACATCATCGATGTAGATCTCAACTATCCTACCGATCAACTTATGAAGGATATAATTCATGGCTTGCTGATAGGTTGCACCGGCATTTGTCAGGCTGAAAGTCATAACTACCCATTCATATAAACCGATGGCTCTAGGACATCTGAAAGCAATTTTAGGGACATCTTCTTCGCCCATAAAAATCTAATTATATCCTGTGTTGCCATCCATGAAGCAAATAGCCATGTGCCCTAATGTTGCATCTACTAATAGATCAGCTACTGGTATTGGATAACCGTCCATTGGCGTGGCGTTGTTTAAATCCCTAAAGTCTATGCAAACTCTTAGTTTGCCATTCTTCTTGAGTACGGGGACTATATTCCAAATCCAATCGCATATCGACACCGTCGAATAAACTTGGCCTCATACAACCTTGTAATCTCTTTCTTGATATCTTCAAGTAATTTGGGTTTAAATCTTCTTGGGACCTGTTTAAACAGTCGATATCCATCTTTGATAGGTAGCCGATGTTCTATGATCGATCGACTAAGACCATGCATTTCGTAATACTCCCAAGCAAAACAATCTCGATATTCTTTCAAAAGATTTATTAATTCTTACTTATACTCAGGATCTAATTTAGCACTTACATACATCAGCTCGGGCCTATCACCAGGTCCAATATTGACTTCTTCTAGTAAATTGGCGATGTAAACCCCTATCCTAACTTCCCTTCAGTATCATCGATTGGGGAATCCATTAAGACACATTTTTAAAGCCGACTGCTTGGATCGGCTGTTGATGTTCATTGTTGACTCTAATGATGTCTTCCTTCACTATCTCGCTATGAAGGCGCTTGTGTTTCCCTTGTTCATATCCTGAAGATGCTTCAAGCTCTGTAGGTTGAGCGGACACCAAATTAATATTAGCCGATGGCATACCCTTGTCGGTTGTTTGTTTGACGCGCCACGTCCGAGGTCTGCTATACTTCTGAGCTTCTAATTCTCTGCTCCTCAGGCGCTGAACTCTTCTTTTCTGGCTCCTTGTTAGACCTCCTAAACACCATTGGCCCTCTTGCCAAACATACTCTTTCTCTCTATCATGACCGGCCCAATTTTGATCATATGTATGCTTGCCTAGCCGATCATGAACTCCTTTATTTTTTATGTGCCGGTCCATGTTGTTAGATTGAAAACTCAAACGTTCATGGATGGACTGACGGTTGGCTTGAGACTGCCTAAACTCTAAATATTGATTACTGCACTCTGGGCAGTTACACCTTGTAGGCAATTTCAAACCTTCATTCTAGTAGTGTCGAAAGAAAGGATAATTCCAATGTAACTCTGCTTGTTCCCTTTCGCACCTTTCTTTTTTGCACCGACGCTCATGTTCTTCTTCTTTGAGCCAGCGCTGATAGTCCTTTTCCTTTTGGCATTGCCACTTGTTCAACAAGATCCTAGAAGTCACACGAGGACGCATAACACTAGCTCTAGATGTTTCACCTTGCTCAAATCGACTCTTTTGCTGATCGCGTTGCTTCTTAGCTTCTTCATACTCATTAGTCGATATTTGAACCTTAGGGTCAACTGACCCATCTTCTTTCGCCTTAGCTGATGTCAAGACCTTCATCTCCCCTTTAGCCAACTAGAACTCTACCATGTGCACCCCTGGTAAAGGATGCTTATCTATGTCCATCGTCGGTTTCTTAGTGGCTCAAACTTGATCTTCCCCTGCTTGATGGCCTTCTGAATGTGGAAGCAGAAGATTCTGCACTTGTGGTACTATGGCTAGTAGCATTATGGAACTTGCAGTACTTCTTTCCTTTTAATTCTTCAGCCGAAGGGATCACATGGGTTGTAGGTAATCTCAACAGCTTCTTCTCTAGCAGCAAGTCAAAGATCCTATCAGCTTTCTTAACATCGAAGTCATAGGTGTTTTCTGACTCCTTCACCCATGGACAAGATACATGAGCCTTGCCCCATGTCCATTTGGTGATCGCAACTTCTAGATCATCTCCATCGAAGTCTGCATCACAGGGATCAGTCATAGCATCAGTACCCTTCAAATACTTCTCTTTGCGTAGGGTCTGGTGCTGACTCTCAAAGGCAAACACTCTCTGAACTAAATGGGCCAAGCTTTCAAACTCCTGACCATCAAATTTCTCTCTGATTAATGGAGACATCCCTTGAAGGGCCAATTCTGCCAATTGGCCATCAGACAAATTCATTGAGTAGCAACGGCTCCTTACTTCTCTAAATCTTGAATGAACGAACTCAGAGCCTGACTCATTGTTCCTCTACCTCATGCTTGTCAAGTCTGTAATTTTCTTCTCACCCGTCCCACTGTAGAAATATGCATGTAACTTGTTCTCTAGATCAGCCCATCCAGTGATTGAATTTGGTTCTAGTGATGAAAACCAACTGAAGGCCAGGCCAGATAGGGACAAGGGGAAGAATCTAACTTTATGTGCCTCCTAAATAGATGCTTCTCCAAGCTAAACGAGATAGCAGATGATATGCTCCATGGTTGTCATCTCATCTACCCCGATGAATTTAGAGAAATCTAGGACTCTATAGCATGGTGGGAGTTGCACAATATCATACCAGGCTGGGTATGAGTGCTGGTAAGAGCCAGCCTATCCTTTAGGCTTTAGACCAAACTTGCTCTGCATCATAGCAGTTTTCCAGTTGACAAACTCTTCAGCATCCATGCCAGCAACTTCTTGTCTAGGCTATCCTTGAGCCTGAGCTTGAGATCCTTGTACTTAGACTTGTTGATTCTGAGTCGGAGACTGCTGGATTTGCTGTGTATTATAACTGTAGGGGTTTTGATACCTAGGATACGGCATAAGCTCATTTGTAATAGCATCAGAAACTAGGTGGTATCCCTCTGGATAGTCGATCTAAGCATTACAAGTTGCGTATCCTTGCAATTGACTATTGGGGTAGTTAGGATCAACATTCCTGATGATCCTTTGCACTGATGGAGCAATTTTATGGGCCGATTGAGATGTTTGATAGAAAGTACTAAATCTTCCCTGAGCCGGCCATTGCGCAACCTGCTGAGTAGCCAGAGAGGTTGTCTGTTGGATTGAATAAACTTGGTTTTGTCTAGTAGGTTGCTGATTCATCTGCGTGACAGGGGCACTTGGTGATTGCTGTGCTGGTGGCTGCCCCCCTGTCATCTGAGCTTGCCCCCCTGCTGTTGGTAGGGCTTGACCTTGCTCCCTTGCCATTTACAAGGTCTGATCTTGAGCCTATCCTCTTGGAAGCTACTGTATTAGTGGCTATTGGAACTGCCCACCATTCGGCTGCTGACTAGAACCAGGTACGTTGTTTCCCACAGCTGAAGGATCAAAGCCATTAGAGTATGCTGGCTCAACTTGATCAACTGGTGCTCTAAAGAAAATTTCTTTCAAAACATTATCAATCGTGTTGGCCAACACCTTATTGTGGTTTATAAAGGCTTCATGAACAGTCTTGTGGACCAAATGAGCAGTAGTCCTTGCTTCAACATCCTCACTTTGACCATGTTGGAGGATGCTTGGCAGGGAAGTCTTCTGGATGACTGAATCACGCATCCTACTGTAAGACAGCAGGCACTATTCTCTGAATTCCTCTACCGCTTGATCAATGAGTGCCTTCAGGTCATCAGGCGGGTCTTTAAGGTTGAACTTGAGAATCACTTCATTGTTCAAGTTGATGATTGTGGTCCCACTGAGCGTGCCAAGGATGTGTCAATAGCAGAAAGCAGCAGGTAGCTGCCGGCACATGAAGCAAGTCGAGAGAAACCGCATGGAGCAGATTCCAAGCTCTCTCTGGACTTAGGAAGGGCGCTGGACCGAATGGTCATGACCGAGGGCGTGCTAGTCAATTTGACATTGCAATTGACAAGGAGAGAAAATGATCAGTAATTTGAAGGTGGAACATGCCGGTGTTTGTTCAGACAGTTCCAAATATACGGCCAAATGGCTAGCATGATAAGGCTATTGACTAGAGAGTCGATATCCAGCATGTTCATAATGTAATGTAAGCAAAACAAGCATATCAGCAATTATTATTTACTCAGTTGCATGAATCTAACTTAGCCGATGATCATGAAAACATGCGAAAGATGTAAGGGTAGATGTGAAAGCATACATGTGAGAGACATACAAGCTTTTAACTAGGACAAAAACAAGTAAAAGCATATGTCGGGTTCATAAACCCGAGGTACCTCGGGGACCGGCTTCCACGCCAAGGCTCAGCCCAAGTAGACAACATATCACTCATGGGCTGGCCCAAGGCTCTAGGACAACAGGCCGAAAGGGTAGTCTAGTCACCGACCAGAAGGTCTGGCTGAAGAGGAACAACGCTCCCTCGTCGACTACTTCGGCCCACCTCTCCGACCGGAGCGCTCGCTTCAGATTCCAGCCGCCTCCGGACGGCCTCTCCGATCGGAAGGCCTGGCCCAAAGTACTACTTCCGACTCGACCCCACATCTCCGACCGGGGTACACAGAAACCCTACTCACCGCTCTTATTCGATTGGCGCGACCAGTGCCGACTAGAGCCATCCGACTAGGGACGCTCGCTCGAAAGGAACCAGGGGACGAACAGAAAAAGCAAGCCAGGGCGCACAAGTCAAAACACGCTACCAGGGACCATACCCTGAGCACCTATGGGAGTAGTACTCTACAAATGTCCTAATACAAACAGTATTGTAGGCACTGACATTTACCTCTATAGTGTTATGGGTGCCATTAAAACTCCCATACGGTAAGGCCCCCCACATGCCTCTGGGCATCGATAGTGTTGTGGGTGCCGTGATTTACCGTACCAGGTGAACGTGGTGAAACTCCTCACATGCCTCTAGGCATCAACAGTGTTTTTGTAGGTACCGACATCTGCCATTTCTGGAGAAGGCAATGCAACTTCCCACGTGCATCTGACACTCTACACTGATGACCAACAATGTTGTAGGCGCCTACTATTATCTTATACCCACCGGCATGGGCGACAAAGCCCAATAGCATACGTACCCTCATCCTCTCACTTGTAAAGCCATCCCTTTTATCTATAAAAGGGGATGCGCTCCCTCCAACAAAGGGGGTCCCCTTTTAGTCCTTTCAAGTAAAAAACCACCATCGATCAAGTTCATCAGCTCACAACCACAGAACCGTCGGGTTCATACCCCAAGCACGCGCTTGAACACTTAGCTCATAGCGTAGCTCCTGTCGCTCTTGGCCCTTCCGACCAGAGCCGACCGGACCTCTTCTATACCCCATCTTTCTCCTTCTCGTTTGTAACCCCACTACAAACTTCGAGCACTTGGGCTCAGGAATAAAGTCACCAACCAACCCAAACTGGACATAGGGCACGTTGCCTGAACCAGTATAAACCCTGTGTCATTGAGTGCTAGGCCACCTCCGATCACAACGTACAGCAAAACTACAAATATTTACTAGTTGGTCACATTCTACACCGACAGTTGGCACCGTCCATGGGGAAGACGCTGTGCGTTCAACACTTTTTGGTCATCGGATGGCCCACTTTTCCACCACCCTCACCGTGGCGGGCTCAAGCGATACGATTCGCTTCGGCTCACTAGAGTTTCCCGCTCTCTCACCCACTGGGATGCGGGTTCTGCCCGTCTTCGAGCCATCCCAGGCCTTCCTATCCAGAAGCCTAGACTTCATCACCGACCGGCTCGGTGTACTACACCTCCGCGAGGAGGATCACGTTCTGGCACCCGTCGGAGGGGCGTCCTCCATCGACTCCGGGATGCATGACTTCGACAACGCGGCATCTGCGCTTCTTTCCAAGCAAACTCTTTGCTCAAACCCCACTATGAGTAATATGCGTACTGTTATTTACTCTTCATTTACTATCCCCAACCAATCACCCGGAGGGACTGTATCGCCCACACCACAAACACCGTACTATCGATTCCCCTACGGCCTCGCATCCTCCGCGGGTACATACGCTCGGGGGCTCCAAAGGATGCTAGCACCATCCCCCCTCGCAACCAAATCTGTCAGAATGGTGGGCTACACTCCTGCCAGTTTCCATGAACTCCCGAATGACGACGGCGAGAGCAACGGTTCTAGCATCGGCGACGTGGCACCCCGCCACTATCCATCCCAAGAGTGCGCCATGGCGGATGCTACGGGACAGCCACCGGTGGTTGTGGAGTCTGCACAGACTCACACCCCTCCGGACCTGCACGCAGGGGCCCTCACGTCTACGCGAGCGCACGCCGAGGAATTGCGACAACAGCGGTAGAACCAGCCGCCGCCTGCGTCAGCACATGCGGTGCAGCACGTTGCGCCACGTGCGCATCACCCAACGGGTGGCACTTGGGGCCACGCTCACTAGGTCCAACATGACATCGTAAATGAGGGAACGGTCCCCCATAGTTCGTTCGGGTCAGCCAGAACATTGCTGCTGCGGCGAGTCCCCCATCCGCGTCTAGGCAGACCTCATGAGGGTCTTCGTCGGAAACTTCCAGGGGACGTATGTCCACCCCAGAAACTCCTGGGACCTCAAGAGATGACAACAGGACCCCAGCGAGTCCCTGTAGGATTACATCCGTAGGTTCTCCCAACGATGCAACTCCCTCCCTGAGGTCATCGACACAGACGTCATCAGCGCATTCCTCTCCAGGACAAACTGCGAGTCCCTAATCCACAAGCTTGGCTGCCTGAAGCCCTGTACCACCCATGACCTGCTCAACGTCACCACTAACCATGCCTCTGGCGAGGAGGCGATCAGAGCGATCTTCAGCGGAGGCCGAGACAAAGTCAAGGCCAAGCGCGCGGACGAAGACGAGGGCCCCTCCACACAGAGGGGCAAGAAGAACAAAAAGGATCGGACAACACCACGATGGTCGCCGTGGCCGATCGCACGGGCAAGCAGCCCCAACAGGGGCTGCCTGACCACTTCAACAAACTCATGGACAGTCCGTGCACCAATCATGCCTACTCCATCAAACGCCTCTTCAAGGACTGCGAGCTCCTCAAACATTTCCTCCGACAGGCCAGCGGGCCAAAGGAGGGAGATGACAAAGAGGCGGCGGCCAACAAAGGAGGCACGGCAGGCAAGGATGGAGATGGCTTCCCTAAACCTGAGGAGTGTATCATGATCTTCGGTGGGTCCGACGCCATCTGGACAAAACGCCAGCACAAGGTGCACTATAGGGAGGCATGCGCCACCGAGACAGCCATCCCCTCCTTCCTCAGCTGGTCAAAATCTTTGATCACCTTCGATCAGAGGGACCATACCTCCCACGTCGCAAGACCGGGACGCTACCCGCTCGTCGTCGACCCCATCATCCGCAAGAAGCGTCTCACCAAGGTGCTGATGGACGGAGGCAGTGGCCTCAACATCCTATACATCGACACCCTCGATGCCATGCGCATCCCCCGATCGGAGCTCCGCATGGTGGGCTCCCCCTTCCATGGGGTAATCCCGGGAGCGCAGGCACACCCGCTTGGGTAGATCGATCTGCCCGTCACGTTCGGTGGCCAGGCCAACTTCCGCTCGGAGGTCCTCACCTTCGAGGTGGTGGATCTTCCAGGATCCTACCACGCCATCTTGGGGTGGCCATGCTACGCAAGGTTCATGGTGATCCCCAACTACACCTATCTCAAGCTGAAGATGCCGAGACCAAATGGCATCATCACTGTGAGTAGCTCCTTCTTGCATGCCTTCACGTGCGACTGCGAGCACTATGAGCTTGAAACTATGGTCGTCAACTCGTCCGAACTCCCACGGCTCGGAGAGTCATCAACCCCAGTAGTCCCGGACTACAACGAACCAACTTTTTCGATGGCCTTCCGCCCGCTCGAGGAAAGCAAGGCGGTGGCTATCGGCCCCACCAACCCAACCAAAACGGTGCGGATCGGGACCCAGCTCCCGACCAAATAGGAATGCAAGATCGTCGACTTCCTACGCGCCAATCTCGATGTCTTCGCATGGCAGCCGTCTGACATGCCGAGCATACCGCGGGAGGTCACCGAGCACGCACTACGCCTCACCCTAGGCTCGAAGCCCGCCAAGCAGCGCCTACATCGCTTCGACGATGAGAGACATAGGGCCATAGGCGAGGAGATCGCCAAACTCCTGGCAGCCGGATTCATCAGAGAGGTATTCCACTCCAACTGGCTTGCCAATCCCGTTCTTATTAAGAAAAAGACCGAGAAGTGCAGAATGTGCGTCGACTATACTGGCCTCAACAAGGCGTGTCTAAAGGATTACTTCCCTTTGCCACACATTGACCAAATAGTCGACTCCACCTCGGGTTGCGAGATCCTCTCCTTTCTGGATGCCTACTCAGGCTATCACCAGATCGTGATGAAAGAATCCGATCAGCTCACAACCTCGTTCATCACCCGTATGGCTCGTACTGTTACGTGACCATGCCTTTCGGCCTAAAGAACGCTAGCGCCACCTACCAAAGGTGCATGCAGCAATGCTTCGCTGACCAAATCGACCCGCTCGATCAGCCTGATCAGGTCGAGCGGCCAAAGCCAATGATTGCTATCTACCTTGATGGCATCATAATCAAAACGGCTCAAGCTTGTGACCTGATCACAAACTTGGCCGCAACATTCATAGACCTCCGAAGGTTCAACATCAAGTTGAATCCCAAAAAATGTGTTTTCGGGGTTCTGAAGGGGAAGCTGCTTGGATACATCGTGTCCGAACGCGGCATCGAGGCCAACCCCAAAAAAATCATGGCCATTTCCAACATGGGCCCCATACGCAATGTCAAGGGCGTACAAAGGCTCATTGGCTGTCTGACTGCCCTGAGCCGCTTCATATCCCAGCTCGGCGAGTGGGGAATGCCGATGTACAAGCTCCTCAAAAAGACGGACGCCTTCATTTGGACTGAGGAAGCCCAGCAGGCTCTGGAAAGTCTCAAGGCATCTCTGACGTCGGCCCCAATCCTCGTCGCTCCCAAACAGGGAGAACCCCTCCTCCTGTACATCACGGCAAGCAACCATGTTGTGAGTGCTGTCCTGGTCATCGAAAGGGAGGAACCGGGACACCAGCTCAAGGTCCAGTGACCCGTATACTTCGTCGGCGAGGTACTCACTGACCCCAAGATCTGGTACCCCCAGGTGCAGAAGCTCCTGTATGCCATGCTAATGGCAAGCCGGAAGCTTTTGCACTATTTCACCGACCATGAAGTCGCGGTCGTCACTTCGTACCCACTCGGGGACATCATCCGCAACCGCGACGCCACGGGATGGATCTCTAAGTGGGCACTCGAGTTCATGGGCCACAACATGAGGTACCTCCACCGTACGGCCATTAAATCTCAGGCCCTCGCGGATTTTGTCACCGAATGGACAGAGGTACAGCTACCGACCCCGGACATCACCCACGAGTACTGGACGATGTACTTTGATGGGTCTGTAATGGCTCCCGGCTCGAGGGCTGGAGTGGTTATGATCTCCCCAGATAGAAGTAAGCTCCGCTACGCCATCCGCCTCCACTTTTTGGCCTCAAACAATGCCATGGAATACGAGGCCCTTATTAACAGACTACGTATCGTTGTTGAGCTCGGTGCTACGCGGCTCTACGTTCGTGGCGACTCGAAACTAGTCGTTGATCAAGTCATGAAGAAAGCCTCCTACAAAAGCCCCCTCATGATAGCGTACTGCCAAGAGGTGCGCAGGCTCGAGGACAAATTCTAGGGGATCAAACTACATCACATCCCTCGAAGGGATAACAATGCCGCCGATTTCCTTGCAAAATTAGCCGCTAGGAGGGATCCATCCCCGAGCGGAGTCTTCATCAACGACATCCACAAACAGTCCGCCCATGTTTCAGAAAGTCTGATCCAGACACACCCCAATGCCTAGCCGGCACTTGGGGGCTCCGACCCCGATGCCTAGCCAACGCTCGGGGGCTCCAACCCTGGTACCTCTATGATGGCGTCACCCGCAAACGTCGCCATTTTGGCGCTCGATCAAACTGACTGGCAAGTGCCGCTACTCACCTACCTCCTTGAGGAGGTTCTCCCACTCGAAAGGACCAAAGCCCGATGGATCGCTCGACGCGCCAAGACCTTCGTTGTGCTCGGTGATGAGCTCTACAAACGGAGTCCATCAGGGGTACTCATGAAGTGTATCCCCACCAACCGGGGGAGGCAGCTCCTCCTCGAGGTCCATGCTAGGATTTGCGGGCATCACGCGGCCCCAAGGTCACTGGTCGGAAAAGCCTTTTGCCAAGGCTTTTACTGGCCCACCACGCTATGGGATGCAGAGGAGGTCATCCATAGGTGCGAAGGATGCCAGTTCTACACTCGGCAAACCCATTTGCCGGCAAAGGAACTCCAAACCATCCCAATCACTTGGCCATTCACGGTGTGGGGCTCGACATGGTGGGTCCCCTCAAAAAAGGCCCAGGCTATTTCACTCACCTAATCGTAGCAGTCGACAAGTTCACCAAGTGGATAGAGGCCAAGCCCATCACCAACATCCGCTCAGAGGAGGCAGTTAAGTTCTTCCTCAACATCATCTACCAGTTCGGCGTGCCTAACTATATCATCACTGACCATGGGACTAACTTCACCGAAAAGAAGTTCCTAGACTTCGCAATGGATACGGCATCAGGATCAACTGGTCTTCGGTCGGACATCCACGGACTAACGGTCAGGTCAAGCGTGCCAATGCCATGGTCCTCTAGGGACTCAAGTCACGCATCTTTGACCGACTCAACAAGCACGCCGAGCGATGGGTGGCAGAGGTCCCAGTGATCCTATGAAGCCTAAGAACGACCCCAGCGATCCTAGGTACCACAAAAGGAAGATCAGAGGAAGGATACTCGAAGTAGGCGATCTCGTACTCCAGAGGACCCAATCAACAAAGGAAAAACACAAACTCTCTCCACCATGGGAAGGACCCTATACGGTAACCAAAGTAATCTGACCGGGCACCTACCGACTGGAGGACAACAACAGCAACCTTCTCAACAACACTTGGAACATTGAACAGCTACGTTGTTTTTTCACTTAAAATTTGGTCTTACCGATTTCTTAGTCAAACTTATCCCTGTAAAAGCACCCCAGCCTGAACACTTTCAGCCCGAGTTGCTCGAGGGCTCCATAAGGGTATAATACTGAATATTACCTATCTTTTTTTACTATCACACGGTAAACAAATGCCATCCCCAAACGGAAGCACGTTCCGCTCCTTTGATTGCCCTACATGACTCTGTTCTCATTCCCAACCAAACGCACCCCGCCTTTTTCCTATAGTCACGAGCAACCAACCCGCGTGGGCCACTCCCCGGGCTCCCAAAGTTGCAGCCTACGGACAAACGGGTAGGTACGAAAAAGAAAGCATAAAAACAAAAGTTATGACAGGATAAAAATGAGGGACTGATAGTGATTCTATCACAAAAGCAGTACTGATGTATTCAATGACACAAAAAACTGTTCACACGGGGACTCACCCACAAAACTCAGCTATTACATTTTCTACTATTCCAAATACTACTGCGGCCGCCTAACAACATCACCTAAATGCCGCCGGACATAACCACCGCCGCTGGGACCCCGCCCGGTTCCGTTCCCTTGACTTCGGCGAGCGCAACGGGTACCTCAAGGGACCTGCCGGTTCCACTCCCTTGACTTCCGCGAGCGTAACGAGTACCTCAAGGGCATCGCACCCATAGATGCTCAACAGAGGAGCATGGGGTTGTGAACCTTCTCATGTAGCCGAGGCAGCTCCTGGATAGGGACATCATCACCGAAGTATGGCCGCCATGGCTGGAAGAGATCTCATCAAACTTTATGAACTGGCCAACCTGAGCAGCAGCAGTTGCAGGCGCGGAACCCTCCACCGTCACGATCTTGAGCAACTTCCCCTCCAACAAGGCTCGCCTGGCGAAGATCCACCGAAGAAAGTCCGCACACGACTCCATCCCAAAGAAGGCCTCGCAGATTAATCCAGCACCGCCCCAGGCAGCCTCCAGCTCGACATCACGCTCCGAATCCACGAAAGGATTTGTAAGTCCTTCCCCTCGCTCACCCCCTCTCTCACTTAGGAACCGCCGTGGCATACAGAGCACTCTCGGTGAGAAGGAATAAGGAGGAGAGACAATAGTTGGTGAACAGGCAAAGGACTGTGATGGAGAGCCCTCTCCCTCCCCCTATTAAAGGAAGAAACGTGACAGCCGAAGAGGGCAAAAGATCAGAGCGAAAAACACTCTTCCTTCCCCCATTCAATACGGACGGGAAACGATGGGACGCGCACTAACCGATAGAACGACGCCTGGTCAGGTGGAGCACCGCCTGGTGAGGCGAGACATGGCCTAGGTATGGCCCACCACTATCGCATGACCTGGCATGAAAACCAAAGCGTCACCACCGCACGCGGGTAGCTCTACGCATCCCCAGGCGGGACTTAGAAAAATCCAAAACAGGATCTCCGCCAGGAGAGACCATTGGGCTTCCCAAGTCGATCGAACAGGTCAGAAAGACACACTGAGACACAGGTAGGAAGCAAAGGGACGCCCCATGTAGGCCATGCCAACTTCGTCACGAACGACGAACACGGGTCCCGGTTGGACATTTCCGACTGAAGCTCTCTAAACCCCGTCACTCAAAGTCATCAAGGTGAACACTACCAACCCCCTCCATTTCCTTATAAGCATTTCATACATCCATATGTGCATTCATTCCATACGCCCGTGCCTCCCGAACGATTTGGGCCCTGAACCGCACGGGGGCTCGGGAACTAAGCATCGCATGTGCAGCGAAATGCATCAGAACGCTCCGTGTTGCGTCACGAAGCGGCGGTTGCCTCATTCGACATAAGAAACCAACAAGAGCCAGGGGAGAAAATCATAGATGAGCCCTGTGCGGCCCTCGCCCGGTCTAGCAGACTGGGTCATCTCAACCTTCTCGTTCAATCCTGAACCTCTCGCCAAGCCCATAGAATCTCCATCGAGGGGAGGCCGTTAGGCCACCCAGGTCGGTCTCTAGAACGACCCAGACATCTACCGGGTTGCAGGTAAAGGAGTAGTGGAATGTCACAAGAGGGCTATGCCACCCCATCACGAACGACGGACCCGGATTCCACTCGATCACACCTGTTAGCGAACTCACCGAGCGCGTCACTCGAGCCCGAGCGATCGGGATGGCGACAAAACTCAGCCCCTCCGGTTGTGAGGATCCAAGGATGGGGTGAACACACAAAACTCACATGATCCCTACTAAAGCCCAACAAAGCTCGGGGGCTCAAAACACAAAATGCCTGGGTCTGCGACCCCGATCTCGCCCCATCCGGCTATGCTTCTGACTGCGCTCCAAGGACACCTGGGTCTGTGACCCCGATCTCACCCCATCCGGCTACGCTTTCGACTACGCTCCAAGGACACCTAGGTCTACGACCCCAATCTCGCCCCATCCGGCTATGCTTCTGACTGCACACCAAGCTCCTAGGACCGCGACCCCGAACTCGCCTCATCGGGATCCACAAGCCCCGGCTCGTCTCGATCCCAAAAACTAACTAAAACTAGGTACCTCGGCTGCCCAGGCTATACCGAGGCCAGGATCCACGACTCGACCCGCCGGTCCGACGGTGCGCACCGACGCCCAGACCCACGGGCTCCGTCTCGTCCGATCCCTAAAAACTAACTGTCTCGATCCACGGCGCGCACCGACGCCAGGGTCCATTCGTGACTCCGACTATCCCGATCCCATGGCACAACGATGCCAGGGTTAGTGAGCTCAGTCACGCCCTAACTAAACTTCCTCACCCGGTCCTACGGCGCTCATCGACGCCAGGATCAGTCAGTTCTGTCTCAAAATCCAATCCCCACGCCTAAACCACCTCGGCTGCACAACGACGCCTTGGTAAAAAATTCGGTCTCGAACACACACACACACACACACGCTAAAACCGAACATCCCCCAGACAGTTATGTCCGAACCGCCCGGGGGCTCAGGGGCTACACCCGCGGGTGCGCTCACGCGCACCCGCCAACACAACAAAAAACCCCCCCCGCTGACAACAGGAAAAAGCCCCCAGCCGGTTCTGCCCGAACCGCCCGGGGGCGACACCCGCGGGTGCGCTCGCGCGCACCCACCGGCAAGGCAAAATCCCCCGGACAATTCTGCCGAATCGCCCGGGGGCTCCTGTCGGGTTCACAAACCCGGGGTCCCTTGGGGACCGGCTTCCATGTCAAGGCTCAGCCCAAGCAGACAACATATCACTCGTGGGCCGGCCCAAGGGTCGAGGACAACAGGCCGAAAGGGCGGTCCAGTCACCGACCGAAGGTCTGGCCAAAGAGGAACAACGCCCACTCGTTGACTACTTCGGCCCACCTCTCCGACTGGAGCGCTCGCTTCGGACTCCAGCCGCCTCCGGACGGCCTCTCCTATCGGAAGGCCTGGCCCAAAGTACTACTTCCGACTCCGACCCCGCGTCTCCGATTGGGGTACATAGAAACCCTGCTCACCGCTCTTATCCGACTGACGCGACCAATGCCGACTAGAGCCGTCCGACCGGGGACACCGCCGAAGGAACCAGGGGACGAACAGAAAAAGCAAGCCAGGGAGCACAAGTCAAAACACACTACCAGGGACCATACCCTGAGCACTATGAGAAATAGTACTCTGCAACCATCCTAACACAAACAATATTATAGGCGCCGACATTTTCCTCTATAGCGTTATGGGCGCCGTTAAAACTCCCATATGGTAAGGCCCCCCACATGCCTCTGGGCATCGATAGTGTTGTGGGCGCCGGGATTTACCATACCAGGTGAACGTGGTGAAACTCCTCACATGCCTCTAGGCATCAATAGTGTTTTTGCAGGTACCAACATCTGCTATTTCTGGAGAAGGCAACGCAACCTCCCATGTGCATCTGACACTCTATAGTAACAACCAACAGTGTTGTAGGCGCCTACTATTATCTTGTACCCACCGGCATGGGCGACAAAGCCCAATAGCATACGTACCCTCATCCTCTCACTTGTAAAGCCATCCCTTTTATCTATAAAAGGGGATGCGCTCCCTCCAACAAAGGGGTCCCCTTTTAGTCCTTTCAAGTAAAAAACCACCATCGATCAAGTTCATCAGCTCACAACCACAGAACCACCGGGTTCATACCCGAAGCACGCGCTTGAACCACCACAAGGGCAAAGGGTTTTTGTTGCCAAAATTTTCATCACAAAAGCTTATTTTTTCGCCACAAACCAGCCTTTGTGGCGAATTTTTAAATCGCCACTAGTTGCCACAAATACTCGCCTCACAAATACTCTAGTGATGAATTTTTGTTCCCCACAAATGACCATACTCATTAGTGATAAATTGTACTGCCACTAGTAACAGGAGCATTTGTGGCTCATTCGTTGTCACAAAAACATATGCATTAGTGGCAAAAAATGATGCCACTCATAATGTTTTTAGTGGTGATAATAGTTGCCACAACTATATAGAATCTATGGCAATATAATTGTCACAATTACCATTGTAAAAGTGGGAAATTTTGTGGTCACTAAAGACTACATATTAGTGATAGAAGTTTCGCCATTACTTGAGTTTGTTGTGTTGATGCTTGTTCTCACTATTAAATTATAATTGTCTAATTGTTCACCATAATATGTATGGGAAAAAGTGGTAACTTGTTAACACAAATACTTTTCATTTGTGATGCAAACTAATCCTCACATGTAAACTACGGTGGCAAACCTTTGTCACAAAAAAATATCTTTTTGTGAGAACTGACAAGACAAAATGTATCAATAGTTTCATCACAAAAAAGCATAGCATTTGTAGGAAAATATTAGTCAGGACAAGTTTTGTCACAAGATAAGTTTCTTTTTTTCTAGAATATGCAGGAGAGCTGCGTATCATTGCATTAAGAAAGGGGATAAAAGGCTTATATAGCCATACAACACACACACACACCGTCTCTAGATTACATACGCGCCAGTTAAAACTGTAAAAAAGACGACCTCCCTCAACAGGCGCTGCTAAACCCCAGGTCGAGCAGCGACCAGTTCACTAATGCCTTTAGCGCCTGCCAACCTCCAAGTTAGATGTTGTGGCGACCAAGTTATCATTATTATCCTTGTTGTAGTGACAAAAATAGCTCAACAAATATACATTATAGCAATATGATTATTTCAAATCTGCACCAATAATATTTATTTCAATAATTCAAATTTGGCATTCAAGCATTACATAAAACTAAGAACACTCAAACCTCAAAATAACTCTCTTGATACTACTTTAAAGTCTCACAATAATTATTCAACTAAAGTGTTTAAACTCTAAGATGCTGGAGGCTGCGAGGCACCAATGCGTGCAATTAATGCAGCCATCTGATGATCAAGTTGTTCTCTCACTAGGCGAGCAACTTCTCCACTCTGTGCTTGACGCAAAGAACTCATCTCATCACATTGGGATTGCTGCTCTTCTTGCAGTTGTGCATTTGTTTCGACCACCATGGAAACTTGGCCTTCCAAAGCTTGTGCTCGTTGCTCAGCAGCCTCAGCACGTTTCTCAGCAGCATCTGCATGTGCTTGAGCTGCAGCTTCACGCTGTTCTGAAGCCTCAATTTGCGCTTGCAATCTGATTCTTTCCTCAGCCACTTGGTTCACAGCACGAATGCCAACACCACGTGAATGGTTTGGCTTTCGACCAAGAACTAATGCGAAGTGCTCCACTATTGGCATGGGTGCAGAAGAAATCTTTTCTTGATGTATCCTAGCTGCTTCATGTAGTTTGGTCTGCAAAGCACGAAAAACAAATTAATTAAGAACCCATATACTACACAGCAGGCAAAAGCATTCATGTAATGAATCATAGGTATGAGCACAAATTAGCTATAGGGTAGTGTAACATCCAAATGTTCTCAGAGTTGCTACTGTTCAAAAAAATATGCAAACATGTTATCTAATAATTGAAAATTGTAGACAAATTTAATAATATATGAAATTTACAAACAGCTTAATAAAACGATATTGTTCATGATTAGAGATACTGCAAACATTTCGTAGTGCCTAGACTTTTGAACTCATTAAATGAACAATACAGAGACTACATTGCAGAGATAATAACCATGAAAGAGTCATACATAATTCTACTACCATACTTTTTCATACAAAAAACACACCACTTCCACCTAATCCTAGTTCAAAAGGTAGGATACAGATTGACAAATGTGAAACCCAAAGATGCCATCAGAAAGGGAAGTAATATGGTCATACCATTATTTCTTCACCCGTTGGAATGGACCATGTCCCATCAGCCTTTTGATATGTAGCCTTCCAAACTTGCATAGCAGTAGACCATTCACCAGTTTCTGGGTCTCGCTGCATTGGAATAACAAAAGCATATATTCACTAATTCAGAACGATGTGTAATAGAAAAAAATCTACCAAGTAACTATTTTCCTCACCAGATCGTAAGCGATTTGAGCAATTGATCTAGTTCCTACTTTGGACCCCATCTCTTGCTTTCCTCTGTTGATAGAGTTTTGGTTGCTCCTTTTCTGGTTTACAAATTGCATAAATGTATCATTAACAATTATGTAGCACTGTAATTTAGGACATGAGTTGTATGTACCTGAAAATCATCATCCGTCCACAAATTCCTTATCAACCATTGCCAACCTTCTGGTGAGACATGTTGTGGCCTTGGCTTGTTGTTTCGGTAAGCTTGAAGTAGACGGTAACGCCGATTATTATATTGACTCTCTACTTGTCTCATGGCACAATCTTTATCTTCTTCTGAAAGCTCAGAAAACTTTTGCTGTACAGCAAAGATATATTGTAATAACCGGCCACTGAATGCAATGATAACCTATGCATGCCAAATATATTCATTTCATATGAAAAGTAGGTCACCTTCAGTTTTCTCCAAATAGATGTAGTAGTACCAGGATGAAACTTATCCATGTCCCTCCACTTCTTCACTTGGAGTGGTACAGTTCTTATAAGAACTGTTATCTCACTTTTAAATAAACTAGCATGTTCTCCACACACTTTTGCAAATTCTTTAGGGAACTTTATATCAATATGCTTTCCTTTTGCTCTTCTCTTGTGAAGTTGATTGTTAATTGTAAGTTTTCTTCCACTCTTAGCAAGTCCTAGTTAATTTAGGGAAAAGAACAAGGGTAATTAAATGTAATGTTTGTACTCTATAGTGTCAAGAATCCAATTTTAGATTAGTATAACAGGTTGTGACATGCTAAATGCAGCACTTGTTATTATGTCGTATAAAGAAATAAATGTAGATCAACATAACAGTACCTAGCTAAATCAGCGAAATAAACAATGGTGTAAAGAAGCAGGTTTCAGATTAGCAAAACACCTTTAGTGTTGTGTGTTGCAGCATTTATTTGATTATTTTCATCCTTTGCCACATCTGAATCAAATTGATCACGTTCATTGTCAGTTCGAGAGCCACGCGAACGTAACATGGTTGTTATTTCACCTGTAGAAACAAAAATAGGCATTTTGTAAATTTTACATAACTAAATACAACAGAAATGGCTATCTTTTATTGTACCATCAGCACACGAAGTAATGCAAGTGAACACAGTTGCAAGTAATATAACTAGGATTTTTTACATCGGCATGAACACAAACCCCATGTGTTTGTTCATAGCAGCTCTCGTTCAGATCTATGAACAAGTAATGGTGCATTCAATTAAATAAGAAGTCAAGAACTTGCATGTTCTTATGGAGATTATTAATGGAATCGCTATCGGTACTAATAAGTCGTGTTGCTGATAACTAGAAGACACATCATATGAACTTAACAAAAGATCATGTAAGTTTTCTTATACACTAAAAGCAATATAGAAACATTATATTACAAACGAGGCTGCAGAAAATTGTAGCTTTCCTAATTTCCTTTGATGCAACATGCTACAATACATCAGAATTTTTACGCAAAGAAATATTTGGTGGTGCTGAATGTATAAAACAAACCTATACCAGAGGTCAATTGGTCCCTTGGATCTTTGGATAAAGCAGAGGCAAGCTCATCAAATTCTCTATCCATTTCAGCAATTGTTCGATTTGAGGCACCCGTGGCGGCACCCGTGTGAGCCATTTTTCCCAAATAAACAAACAATGGAATTGATGGAGAAACATAGCCATCAAATTAATGGATATTTTACCAAAAGAAACAATCTGATGAAAAAAAATAATTTGAGACATACAAAGGATGGAAACAACCTGTCAAAAAATAATTTGAGAAATATAAAGTTGGACTGGGCTGGAGGCATGGGTGTCGTAGGTTGGTGTCCAATACAAATATGGTATGGATGTGATGCATATTCATAGATCAAAATCAAGATATCAGTATGGAATTGGAGGTATCGCATCTTATTGCGGTGTAGAGATGGCGGAGGCGGCGACGATGGCAGTTGTGCAAGCCGCAGTGGCGGCGGCCGTGGCGGTGGCCGCCGCGGTGACGGTGGTCGTGGCCATGGCGGTGGCGGCATTGGCCGTGGGCATGGCAGCCATGGTGGTGGCGGCGGCGGCCACGACGAACTGGATCGGAGGCCGGGGATTTCCGCATCGGCATCATGGATCCGTGGGGTAGCTAGCCACCGGAGGCATCTGGGCGTGCGCCATGGCAATACATGGCCTTGGCTTTGACATAGGACAGGAGTAATCATTGGTGGCTAATAATGATGATGATGGCCGGATGGAGGAAGACTTGATGGATCAACATGTCAGTATGGAATTGGAGGTATCGCATCTTCTTGCGGTGTCACTACTAACTTCTGACCCTTATACCACGCTTTTTTGTCGCAACGGCATGGTTTCGTTGCAACAAGCGTTGTTATCACAACGATTTTCACTTTTGGTTGCGATAGATTGGTTTTTTGCCATGAAGATTGTTTTGTGGCCATAAGTGTGGAGATCGTTGCAAAAAGTAAGTGTTATCGCAACAAATTATTGAACGGTTGCAATAAGTGATTAATGTTGCCACTATTTAATTTGCGTTGCGGGCAAGTTTATTTTCATTGCAATACTAAGGTGATATGGAAACTCTTTATTTTATGGTTGCAATAGCCCATCTATATCGCCACGAATATGTTCCGTTGTATATAATAGTCGCTTGCGTTGCAAAAAATTGGTACATATAGCAACGAAAAAAATAGTTTGTTGCAATCACTAAGGTTGCAACGATTATGGTTTCGTTGTATGTAGCAGTTTCATTCATTGCAAAAAGGTTATAAAATAGCAACGAAAAATTACATTGTTGCAATACCTAAGCCTTTCCACTTTAATGGTTGCATAATTTTTTTTAAAAAAAATGACAACAATATGGGTTTCGAACCTGAGACCTCTTGGTCTTGAAAGTAAGCTCCTACCACTAGGCTACGTCTATGTTTGTGCTAGTAATAGCGAAAGTACCCTATATTAATTAATGTTGACCAGTTATATTGGAAAAAAGGATCTAATCTAATTTCACATATCACGTAGAGGTCGCGGCCTGTAGCTCCTGTCGCGGCTCCTTCTCTCCCACGGCCTCTCTTCTTCCCCCACGCGCTGTCTCCTTGCGAAGAACGTGGTGGAGCCCCCCCTGATCCCTACAGCCAGCACCAGCAGCTAGCGGGGTCAAGGCCTCCCTGAAGCCTTTGTCGTCGCGGTGCCCCTTCCCTACGGCCATAGTCGTCACGGCCCTTGAATTCCCTGCAGCGACTACGGCATATTGGTGCCCTAGTTCCTTCTTGATCATCGACGAGATAAGGAGAGCGAGCACCGTCCAGTCCTTCCTCGGCATGCGAGAGGGGACGGAGCACTGAACCAGTTTCACCTCGCACCCTTCATCATCCACGAGAGAGACGATCAGCGGCCAGCCAGCGATCATCGACGTGAAAAAGAGAATCACGTATGCTTGCATTATTGCTCAGTTTTTTCTCTACATATTACTGTTAAGTTTGGTACTTGACTAGATCAAATTACTCACTGTTGTTGATAATCTAGACAAATTTTTGCAAGATTCTTATTCAGATGCATTGGCTAATCCACATATTTTTTTAATTTGTCTGGTTTAGTGCATAAACATTCCATTCTTAGCCAATGATACTCTATTTATGCTGAGGTCTAGCTGTTTCGTTTTTGGCTTGGTCTAGCAGTGTTGATTAGTTATTGTGACTTAATGTGTAATACTCCAATCTGAGTTTCGGTTCATCACATTTATTTTAAGGAGATAATCATTTGTTTCCATTAACTACTGTTCTGAGCATGGATGGAGAAAACAGCAAAACACGCTGGGTAGCTGTTGTCACAATGGACAGTGCTAAGCTTCTGAATATTGCTCTAGATATACTAGTATATAAAGTTTGATAAAAATGCTCTTTGGATGCATTAAAGTTTATTAAATTATAATTAAAGTAAAGGGCCCTTTTTTAAGCTTGGCTCAGAAAATTGACAGATTTTTAATTTTCTTTATCTCTGATAAATAAAGTTTATAATAATGTCATGATCCCTTCAATTTAACGTGCTACAGGAAATCATTGTGATATTTCGAAGATATAATTAATGGCACATGATGATCGGAGTTGGATGCTGTTGCCTCGGTCATCAGTTGAGTGGCAAGCAGGTCTGGACAAATTTATTGATACTATTTTCGAAGGCACCTATGCATCAGAAACTGCACCATGTCCATGTTCAAGGTGTTGTGGAGTCATGTACAAAAGAAAATCCGAGGTTCAAATGGACTTGCTAACTAAAGGGTTTGATGAGAACTTTATCAAAGAGAAAGGTAACGCTGGCATATTTTTGAATGATGATAGGGATCTGAATGTAGGCCCACCAGATGATGCATCATCCGCCAACAAAGTTTATCACAGACATCTCCCAGTATATACTAATCTTAAAACATGGTACAAAAGACTTAGTCAAGCTCCATTCTTGATCTTCCTTAGTAATGTTCCTTATGCATAGATCCAAAGTTAATTTATGCTATAGATAAGAGTGTATATACTTGGGTGTACAAAAGACTTAGTAAATAAGGAATGACTTAGAAATCTTTTGCTCTTAACTAATCTCCTGTCTAGCCATACTACATTTATGAGTATCTATTTCTATCTCTAGATTACTATTAATGCCTTACACTTATCATTTATTTATCATTTGAGTTACCCCTGCTATAGCATGAGAGTTAATGATCTTGTCATAAGTATACATATTTGACAATATCTCTATGCCAACCCCATAGCTCCCCCCTGTGGATAAAATATAAATAACGATATCTAATATACTCCCGGGTGAAATGCTACAGTGGTATATTATTTGTGCACTTGCGGATTACTTAATACCTGGTATACCACTATGTGAAAAAAGTTTATCACAGACATCTCCCAGTATATACTAATCTTAAAACATGGCTTAGTGAAGCAAAGGTCTCACCTGTAGTTGTGCAGCAATCTTCCCCTTACCAATCTTCAGATCATTCCTCACGACCAGAACCTACAACCAAAGAAACAACAAACATAACAATTTTGGCCGGTAAGAACTTAAGAAGTATGATGGTTGATGAAAATTCTTTATTCAATCTATAAGGAAGCTTACATTAATGATTTTCGGCATAATACAATTGGAGGAGCAATGGCAGCAAATATGAAAAAGCCGATGTGGAGCGGTGTAGAACCAAAGATACACAAAGTAATTAGACCTGGTCATAGGATTTCAATGTCAAGAATGCAGAAGTTATGCCTTGATCTAGAAATCACCGGGTATAACAAAGGAAAAAAAACATCCAAAGCTGAAACCACTGTCAGTCCTATTAAACATGTTGGCAGATAATTAGTACAAACCCACTAGTACTACCAGAAAACATAAAGCACAAGGTCTATCAAGTCATTTAAAGCTAACAAATCTATGAGATCGATGTAAAGCTGAGCATACAAATTTAAGCAATATAGGTGAGAATGATGTACTAATAATCAACCTCCATATATACAAACAAAATATTACATTTTTCTGACTACACGATCTGTATTACATGAATTTAGACATGTTCCAAAGGAAAGGCCACTTAATACACGAATTTAATACACAACATGAGAATGATGTACCAATTTAATACATGTTTCAAAAGAAAGGCCATTTAATACACGAATTTATTATCCAAACCAGAGCTACACAAGCTGTAATTTCACCTTACATGTTAAATGTTTTTCTAACTATAGCACAAATAAGCTAAACAATTTTCCCTCATCTCAAACTACAGCACAAACAAAAAGCAAAAGATTAAGAAGGGAACTACAACACAAAGAAAAGGCTATAGAGCAAACCTTCTGTTAACAGAAGCATCAGAAGCACTATCTCTGATCCTAGAAGTACAGAAACAGAGAACAGATATCAGAGCAAACCTCAGTACAAAGCAAATACATCGAGATGATAATGAGGCTTTATTTTGCAGAAACTGGACAGCTCCAACTCAATATCATCGACATGGGTATGAGAAACTGAAATTCTTAGCTAAGTGTTACTGATCTAAATTCATTTACAGGCAACACATGTAATAGGCATTTTTATACTGTTCAACGAGCATAAGCAAAGTATGAAGTATTAGATGCAGTAACCAAGCAAGTTCATCAGGTTCTTATGGTTCACTCTGGACAGAACAGATACCTGAAACAGGAGTGGTTAATGTTCAGTAAGATGAGACACACACAGTGAAAAACTAGTTGACTTGACTGTAGCTTTGCACATTGTATAATAACTTTGTTCTTAAATTGCTCCTCAGACCTGTCGGTCCAATCTTTTGCAATTTCTTGTAGTTAAAGAATTAATATTTTGGACACATGTTGGCAATTTCTTGTATCTTTTTTAAATATAAATCTAAATGCTAATAATAGTTGTCATGGTCTGCAATTCAACAAACGTCCAAGATAAAATGTGTGAGGTTATTTTTCTACTTTTTTCTAAAACTCTTGCAGCTTCCTTAGTTAAATCACACTCAGCGACAATTAGTTTTGTCAATGGACCGTGTAGGAGGCAACTTAAGTCATACGATTCAGCATTAATCCCATCCCATAGGCCACAGCTGGGTGTTCGAGTCACTAAACGCTCATAATAAAATAATAAAGAAATCCTTCACCATGAGGAAGTTAACTGCTACGAAACAAATGCATACACGCACGAAGAAAACAAAGGGCCAAGAAAGGGGAGAGGCGCTCACCTGCCACTGGAGCTGCAGGTACCGCACCAACGGCCAAGACACGGCGGCGGCGCCACTGATGCCATTGGTCCCGCCGCAGGACACGGCGATGCCCCCTTCTAGCCCGCAGACCTGCAATCAGAGACCACAAGCTCAAGCACGACCACTCTCACCTGTGCACCGTGGCCCCCTTCTAGCCCGCAGCCATGGAACAAGCCGATGCTGACGCCGGGCCGTTGCCGTCGCCAATGGGAAAGAGGCGCCGCCAGGCCGGATCCGCTGCTACCGAGGAAAAGGGCCGCCGCCGAGCGCGCGCCTGTACCGGATCTGCCCGCTCGTTGACTCGAATCGCAGGCCCCGTACAACGCTAACACTTACCGGCGAGAGCGCCTTGGAGCACGAGCGCTCGTCGTCGCCTCGCGGGGTGTTGAACAGGGTTGATTCCCCTCGCGATTGCTGCAGCTGCGGCGCGATCGAGAGCAATGGCAACGAGCCGGTGGCGCGATGGAGGACCGACCCTTGTATTCTTGCTGCGATTTGGCTTTGCTTCGCGCTGGTGCTCCCATCCCGCACGCGCCCTTTTTTTTTCCCACGGCCAGATTTTTGCCGCCAAATGTTGCCGCGCTCGCGAGAGCCAAATCCTCGCGCTTCGCACGTCACTAGTAGACACAACATTTTTCATGAAATTAATCTAATTTTATACATGCTTTATCTAAGAATTTATAATATTATTTCAGACCAGCCGGCTGGTTTCTCCTCACAGCAGCACTATTCATTAACCAGCCGCTACAGTATTTCTCTCTCACAACCAGGCGCTACAGTGTTTTGTCTTCTTTTTTCAGACAAGCGAACGGGGCCTATATGTCTTATAAGTCTTATCTATTTTGATAAATTCACGTACATATATATGACACTTGAACTTGTAAATTCACTTAAAAATATACATGATATTTGTTAAGCCCACCTAAACATAAACGATGCTTGAACCTATGTATTATATTGACTTCATATATGACACTTAAACTAGAAAGGTTAACTTAAACATACATGATACTTAAAATTATTACCAGGACCGAGATACATGTGTCACATAAATGTCTAAGTTACATTCCCTGCCCGTGAAGCAAGAGACTGAGAGCCACCTATGACATAGAGGACAAAGAGCCACCTAGTGACATGGTGACGAAGCAAGAGACAAACTCTAGTGGTTGTGGGGTGACTTTGATCGAAGGGTTGTGAGGGGCTCTTGTGCTCATCTCACGGGAGGCTCACGAAGAGTAACTTTAATTGAATCATGAAAAGGTTCTTGGTGATCCACCGGCTTCACTCCAGCGCCCACATCGTAGTGGTTGCACTATTCACCTCCTATCTAACCATTCACAGATTCTTTCAAGGTTTCAAAAATTTGGGAAATAGTTCACTATTTTCTATAGTTTGAATCCATGCCAAATGAAACAAATTCTAAATGGAAGTGTGCGTTTCCCTAGTTACATTGAATAAATCACATAAAGAATATATTGGGTTTATATGGTCCATTCAATCGTTTGTGGTGGAGATAGATGAAAGAAATCAATTGATGTGCATGGATAATTCAACCTTTTTATCTTTGGATTACCACAAAATTTAATAATACATAAGAGCATCTCCAAGAGTTCCCTAAATCCCTTTCTAATCCTTGGTTTTTAGCAAGACGAGAAAAAACCCCTCTCCAACAACTCTTAATCCATCCTCCTAATCTTTTAGAACTTGGAAAAAGTCACCCTGTTCCGCGTAAACTTACGCGCTTCCGAGTCACGCGTATCTTCTCTCCCCGCGCTTGTTTGTCGGCCAATCTAAAGGTGGAAGGGCGTAGAAAGAATAAAGAGTAGGAAAGGATTCCTGATACAAATGTACAAGAGAGAAAGAATATATAAAAGTGGTTAGGATAATTTAGAAATAGTATATGATTCCTGAAATTATTTTCTCTATTTTAAGAGTGGATTATTAGAAACTCTTGGAGATGGCATTCTTTATTCCTTCCAATACTTTTTTAGGAGTTGTAATACTGGTATAAGAAATCTAAAAATTTACATGGAATCATATTTTGGCTGTATATGCTTGCCATAAAAATTGCAAATAACTTTAATAAAAGGAGCCTATAAATCATTCACAAAATAAATACACCTCAAACATAAGTCGCTGTAATTCAAGTCATACTTTGAAGTTTGCACATCTCACATGAAACTTGAACTCATATGTACCTCAAATTTTGACAAAACCTTATGTTTATCACAAGTTACCGAAATAAGAGGTTCTGGAAATTTTGGAAATAGTCCACTATTTTCTATAATTTCAATGAATTTTTACGTGTCAATTGAAATAAATTGTAAATTAAACTATGTGTACCCCTAATAAAATTGAAAATCTTACATAAAAATATATTTGGGCTCACATGAACTATGTACCCCGTAATTCAAAAAACGAATTGTGTATATGCAAAAGCACTGGCCCGCCGAAAACTCACGAAAAAGCAGGAAAAATCTAAAAAGGCAATGCCTAAAAGACTTAGATTATATGGTCTGTATTATTTTTTTATGTGTCAGTGTGGAGCAAACTCACAGAAAATTCAAACACCCAAACATAAAAAATTCAATGAGCCACGTGTGGTGGCCCAAAACCACAACGCACGGGCACGTCAAGCACCAGAAGATGGCCCAAATAAAAGCATGTCATCGCGATCTACAACTTTGGTTTTGGTAATTTCTTTATCGGAGTTCGTTCGAACAATTTAAAAGATTGAATTTCAAAATATTTAAACTCCAAACAGAATTTTGGGACCATAAATGATTTCAAATGAAACAATCGTCAACTACAAAGCTATAGTTCTGATTGAGATCTACAACTTTGGTATTGTTTATTTCTACATCCAAGTTCGCTCGAACAATTTTAAAAAAAAATTTATAGTACACCGAACACAAATTGCTAAAATATTTTAAATGTAAAAACATATTTGGACGTATAAAATAAAATATTTTACGTGTTAGTTCATAGGGTTACTTAACTAGTTGCTTGAAGAAGGAAAAAAATAATTCCCAACATCCACAATAAAAAATTGTACGGGATTACAAAATTCCAATCGAAATACATCCCACTGGCACCGAGAACCCGCGCCAAATGAGCCCAAAATTACGATTCCCGCATGTCAGGTCCATGTCATACCACCACCTTATAATAACCCTAAAATACCTCCAACCGATTCACTTTCTCGCCCTGCGCTCCCCCGCTCCTGGCGGCGGCTCGCCCAGTCCGTCATCCACCATCCGCATTGTCTCCAGCAACCACCTCCCCTTGAGTGCCGCGGGTTGGTCACCGCCTGCTCGGCCACCGCCTTCTCACTCGCGGAGCCTCGCGCCTGCCCGTCGCCCGTCGCCCGGCCGCCGGCCGCCCCCACCGCGTCTGCGCGGAAGGCGCCCCGCCGCCGGCGGACTAAGCACGCGCGGATCGAGCCTCGTGCCTGCCACTGCCCGTTGCTCGGCCACCGGTCGCCCCCACTGCGGCCTCCGCTCGGCAGGCGCCCCGAGCTCCTCCCGTCCTCCTCCGCTCAACCACAGCGCCCGGCAAGCCCCCAGACTCCTCCGTTCGAGAGGCGACCCCAGCTCGCCTCCCGGCCGCCGGCGACTTAGGCTCCCCATGCCTCCTCCCCACGAACTCAAGCGCCAGTCGGCCTTGGACCTCCGCATTGCCACTAGCTCACATGCAGACCCTCGCTTCTCGGGTTTGCCACCGATCTCCAGTTCGGCGTGGTTGAGGATGGTCTGCAGGCTGCAGATCTCAGATTCTTAGGTTTGCCCCAATCTCCTTCCATTGTTCTAGATTATTTCAATTTAAAAAGATTCTCTACATGATGTTGCTCTTAACAGCATTGTTATTTATCGTGGTTGATGCATATTCCAGTACTGGACCATATCACCAATTTTTATTTTCTATTTGTATACGTCGATGTTGTAAGCGTCAAATTTATGTGAGTTTAATCTTTTGTTCTATGGAACAAAATTATTTTTCATTTGGTCTTTGCTTAAGTACTATCATTTTGGCCTCACTGTCGTTTATCAAATTATTTCATATGATATATTAATGCGCTGACAGTTTTATGCAGCCAGTAACTTGAAAAGGCTGTCTGAGCCAAGGAACTTCTCATCAGGACAGGTCACAGTGGCAGCATAACCCATTTGGACAGGGCATCAAGCTTTCCCCTGATCCTTGATTTGAACACAGATCGTTTAATTCATAGGAATACAGATTGAATCAAATCAATTGTCAGTGCCTGATTGTGGTGGATTTGGTCAGATGACCCTTCTCGTGAGTCATCATCGCTGTATGCTATGAACTTGCTTTACTCTTGGGTCATAGTGTTGCTTCAGCTAGTAATTTTTTCTTTTACCTTGAAGTAAAAGTTTAGTTTCAAAATTTTAATCTTATTTTAGACGATTATTTCCTTAAGTTTGTGTGCAGTCTTAAAATTAAAATTAGCTAGCCTCTTTCATATATATGAAAATAGCTTCTTCCATCAACTAAAAATAGGAGAGTTCATGCTTTTATCTTGCCCGCTTGTCTTATCAGCCATACTTTTTCAGTGAAGGAACAATGTTTTTCTCTCACAACAAATCAACGAACAATACTTTTCAGCTTGTCTTTTCAGCGAAGTAAATAGGGTTATATTAGTTCTGAAACTTTGAGGTAATAAAATAAGATAGGTTTAAGTTGTTATTATCATTTATCATATTTGTGTGTTACTTGAATGTAGTATGCCAATAAGCACCCTCTCATGCAGAGGCTGCGGGCGGTTGTCCGACTATTCATGAAGCAAGCATGGCTAATAGCCGGTACTCGTTATTCAGAGTTCAAAATGACTTTGATTGTTCTCTAATTAGTAGTTGCAACTCAATGCATGCTGGTCCTCTACTTTATTGGATACATAGATATATCAAACAGCTCAAATTGCAATGTTTGAACTTATTGAATTAGATGAAGCACAATTTTTTGTTACTCAGATATAGAAACAGCTCGATTTAAAATGTCAGAACTGACTACTCAAATGCTTGTCATTTTGTGCTTGTACAGATAAATGCTCTATGCTACCTCCCCTACTTGTATTTGTTTTTCACACAGTCGCTTCTTCGGACACACCAGGCATAAAGGAAACTTGTAGCAGTCTACAATAGCAAACTTTGAGGAGCTGAAAAAGGTAAAAGAAAATTCTTGTTGATCTTTCTGTCTGCATGCATTCGACCTTTTTATACCTTTTCCAATGTGTGTGTGTATATATATATTCTGTCACATAATCCTTTGCAAGAACTGAAATGGATTGGCGTGCCATCAACATAATATGTTTAGTTAGAAATTCATGGGTTGGATTGGTTCATAGCAGCTGATGAATAAAACAAGAAATTAGAAAAAGAAGATGGTAATAACTACAATATGTTATCAGACAACCTTGTGCACAGTTCTTATAATGTCAAAATGTCTTTTTGTGCTGTATTTCATCATTAATGATTTGTATGCGGCTCCCAGCAGGAGGTGCTGTTCATTGAGTACTTGCTGTAGTACTAGGCTTTGTAATTTTTAGTTCTACTTTTGCTTAATTAAATTGACAACACTCATTCCATTTTGCTTAATTCTACTTTTGCTTAATTACAACCATATTCTATCCAAATCTTCATCTCTTTACATTTGTGCAAAAATTAGTAAACTTAATATTGTTCTAATATCCCAATCATATTCTTTTGGCAGTAGGTGGACAAGGTTTCAGTGGGAGGCTCATAATCAAGCGAGGACATAGCCGAGGAGATGACATGTTGGGCTGCTAGGAATTTCTCAAGTGCCACATAGATGTTAGGAAGTTTGTAAAAAGTTGTCAAATAATGAGTTAATTGTACACTCGTTTATGATTTTAGCTACTATTTCATGGGTTTGGCAACATATTGAATAATTAATATATGTGGGTGCAATTGCTTTTTATATGGTTTATTGATTTGCAATGATGATTTATTAAACCAAAATTAAATGTTACTAGCGTTGCAATAAAAGCTATACCTACGAGCCGTGATGCGTGGCAATATGCTGTATGGCAACAGACTTATTTACGTTGCAAATAATACTATTGCCACGACATGACTATTGTTGCAATAACAATTAATCTTCCGCAACGAATAAAATTGCGTGGCAAATTCTACTGTTGCAACGGCACCGAGGTCATGGCAATAATGAATGGTATATCGCAACGAATAAAATTGCGTGGCAAATGATATTGTTGCAACGGCAACGCGGCCGTGGCAATAATGAACGGTATCTCGCAACGGATAAATTTGCATGGCAAATGATACTATTGCCACGCCAAGACAAGCGTGGCAATAATGTATACTCTCTCGCAACGATTACATTTGCGTGGCAAATGATTTACTTGCCACGGCACAACGGTCGTGGCAACAACACCTTAAGCAACAAAATTATAGCGTGGCAACAAAAATCTATTGCCACACTATCGCTCGTTGTATTTACCACCTCTCGCTATGAAGACGAACATGGCAAGTGCTCGTATTGCCACGCCGATGAATGTTGCGATAACGTCCTATTGCAATGCTTGGCAACGTTGCAAGAAAAGCTAACTCTTGCAACGCCAAACTAGCAACGGTTGCAAGTTCTTATTGCAACGTGACTTTTTGCAACCATTGCCAACAAACGCGATTTCGTGGTATGAACTACCTTTTGCAACAAAATTGGGCCTATTGCAATGTTATCTCGTCGTTGTGCAAGGGTTAGAAGTTTGTAGTGTGTAGAGATGGCGGAGGCAGCGACGATGGCAGTTGTGCAAGCCGCAGTGGCGGCAGCCGTGGCGGCGGCCGCCGCGGCGATGATGGCCATGGCCGTGGCGATGGCGGCACTGGCTGTGGGCACGGCGGCCGTGGTGGCGACGGCGGTGGCGGCTACGACGAACTGGATCGGAGGCCATTACGAGGGTGACGTTGAGGATGAAGATGAGCAACAAGAATCTAAAAGTGATGACAGCGAAGGTGGTGAGTACATGGATTCAGATGACGAAGACAGTGAATCGGAAGAAGAAATAGATAACGACTAGCAAATAACTGATAATCAAGCTGAAATTTCTATAGGGAATATATATATGGGATGCAGCTTCATCTCCTTGGTCACTTGCTTTACAAACACTACACAGTAGTGTCAAACAAATAAGCATTTAGGATATCATGGTCACTCTGGCATTTTTAGCTATGTTTTATTTCCTAATACTTATCAGTTTTGCAAGCCCTGGTAATATGATATATATTCATTATAAACAAGCTATTCATCCACAAATTGTCAATTCACGTATTACTATGGCCATCCGGATTTGCACTTGCTTTTGTTCGTTCTCACTAATTTTACTTATGTTCTAGATCCCTACAAGACAAACTTGTATCTTTTTGTTCCCACAACCAAATTAACTGGTACATAAAGTCACTAAAACCTAAGATAATAGAGGTCTAATTTGTACTTCAATTACAGAATTACAACACAATATACTAGTATCATGTAACTAAACATAGGGGGTCCAGCTCTCCCGTATGCAATGACCAAGGTTCAAGTGCCCAATCAATGCCACTAAAACATCACTAAGGCATTTGGCAATTGAGCTTCTAGCCAACATTCAAACTCCAGAGAATCAATAGGCAAATATGGTGAATTGATCAAATAATCTAAACTGGAGAGCAACAGTGCTTACTATCCAATCCTATGGCCTCGGATTAGCCGCCGTGTTAGGCCCCTGGCCACACGAGCCACTAGCTACACAGGCGGCCCTGAAGCTCTAGTGCTCCACTACGGACACGCCCGAGCTACGACCGCCCGCCACACGCGGCCGCCCGCCACATGCCTGAGCGGGCTGCCCGCATGCCTGCCCGTGTTGACGCCCGCAAGATGATTGTACCCAGCTCATAGTACGGAGCGAGCAAGCGGCTTGGCGTCTTCCTCCTCGCGCGCAGATGGTCGCGCCAGGGACGCAGCGAATCCGACCTTTTGCGAGCTCGTCGAGATTGGCGGCGGCGACCGTGGGCGAGCTCGTCGAGTGCGAGGCGAGATTCGGTGGATCCGGGTGGGAGTGGGGATGGCCGGAGACCATGGGCGAGCTCGTCTGCGTGGAGCAGAAGCATTGAGCTGGGGGTGGCCGGAGACACTCGTCGAGATAGGCGGCTATGGCCGTGGGAGAGCTTGCTAAGCGCTGCACGTGCGAGCTTCGGTGCAGCCATGGGCAAGGGCATCAACGGCCGGTGACTATGGGCGAGCTTGTCGGCGCTTGGCGGAGCTCTGAGCTTGGGGGCGGCCGGAGATGCTCCGTCCAGTAATTGCAGCTGTAGAAAACAGAAGAAGATATTGTTTCAAAAAAAAGGAAGAAGATAAGGTGGAGTTTGACTGACAAGTGGGACCCATGATAATACAATATTTGCCACTAATTATTTATCATACGGAACACATGTTTTTATCACTAATATAAATATTATATAACAAGAAAATTTATTTGCTCACAATTAACTTGGTAACAAGTGACAAAAGAATATTTTGCCACAAAAATTTCTCAGTAATCAGCTACCATGTGGCGATGCAAAATTTTGTCACAGATTAACGTACTAATAGTGGGGGGAATTGTTTAGTCACAATTAAGATGGTAAATAGTGGCAAAATACAATTTTGCCACAACATTTTCTCACTGACCTTGAACCGTGTGGTGATATAATATTTTTTCACCGGTAGATGGTAAAACTGTGAGGAAATAAATATTTAGTCACAATTAACTTATTTATTAGTGACAAATTAATGTTTCATCACTAAATTCGCCACTAAAGGTGCATCCTGTGGTGATATAGTAGTTTGCCACTAATAATCGATGCAATAGTGATGAAAATTAGTTTGGTCACTAATAACATGGGAACCGTGACAAATTAAGATTTTGCCACCACATTTTATCACTGATGCTCGGTCTTCCTGTAGTGAACACTTAGCTCACAGCGTAGCTCCTGTCGCTCTTGGCCCTTCCGACCGGAGCCGACCGGACCTCTTCTATACCCCATCTTTCTCCTTCTCGTTTGTAACCCCACTGCAAACTTTGAGCACCTGGGCTCAGGAATAAAGTCATCAACCGACCCAAACTGGACGTAGGGCACGTTGCCTGAACCAGTATAAACCCTGTGTCATTGAGTGCTAGGCTACCTCCGATCACAACGTACGGCAAAACTACAAATATTTATTAGTTGGTCACATTCTGCACCGACAGCATATAAATAGATAGTACAACCTCAACAAAGCAGGCTATCAGCTAAAACAGCCAATTCCAGTGATTGGGTCGCACGGCGTATGATCACTCATCCGTTGGATACAAATAACTAGACTCAATCTATTATACCGCCAACAGGTCGAGTCATCTGATGCTGCATTGATAGTAGGACCCTAGATCAGAGATGTAAGGGACCATGACGCCTAAGAGGGTGGGGGTGAATTAGGCAACTTAAAACTCTAACTCTAAACTATGGCCACTTTTTTTATCCTTAGCAAAAACCTATGCAAAAGATAAACTATCTAAATGTGCAACTACGGTTTTACTAGTGTGTTGCTATCTCTACCGCAAAAAGGAGTTATTCAACCTAGGTTCCAAACCTATCAACTAGCCTATCACTAAGCTAGGAAAGTAAAGCACAAACCAAGATTGCAATGCAAATGCCGAAGCTAAAGAGTAAGGTAGAGATATGCAAACTCCCGTCGATGACTCCGGTATTTTTACCGAGGTATCGAGAAGCGCGCAAGGTTCTCTCTAGTCCTCGTTGGAGCCCCTCGTAAGGAATCCCTTACAAGGGCCAAGCTCCCACCCAAGCCTTCCCCACATGCAAGTGGGTCTCTAGTGTGCCTTCCGGCAAGCCTCTTCCGGACCGCTCCGCGCCGTCTTCACTATCAAGCTTCTAGCCAAACCGCTGCAGGCCTTGTTCCCTTCGGTACACGGTGACGGCCACACCACAAATGCGGTTGGTGTGATCTCGCAAGACTATAAGCCCCTCCAATGTACAACAATGGTGCGTAGAAGCACCGAGTGATAAGAGGTGTGTAAACCTCACTAAACACTAGGCCTAAACCTAGAGCAAGCATATAAGAGGTGGTCTAACTAACCTAAGCACTTTGCAAAGCACCTACGCTAATCACCGAATGTATCACTAAGCACTATGCAAGTGGAGATCACTAAAGTGGTGTATCAACACCCTTGGTATGTTTCCTCAGCTCTCCACCTCTCAAATGGCCGGTTGGGGGTCCATTTATAGCCCCACAAGTGAGACTAGCCGTTAGACCTGAGACCCAACTTTCTGCTAGTGACCGAACGCTGATCACGTCCCAATCGGACGTGTTTGGTCCTACCGACCGTTGGAGCACGCGTGTTGATCGGACTCTAGGCCGAATCCGGTCTCACTCGATCTGACATGTTCGGTCGTGCTGGCACCGCTCTAGAACCTTTCTAGACATGAGCGGACGCTACTTCTTAGTGCGTCCGGTTGTCCTGCCGTCGCGTCCGGTCATGCTGAGAGCGTTGCTGTTGATGATGAACAGTGAAGTCCGTGCGTTCGATCACTGCCTCGCTTAGTGTTCGGTCGTTGCTGCTGACGCCTGCCGTTGCCGAGCAACTGATCGGATGCATCTGGTCCTCATAGGGCCACGTCTGGTCACCTCTTCCAAGCTCATTTCTTCATGATCTTGCGTCCGGCTTGGTCCGCATCTTCATGTTTGGACTTTGCTTGATATCTTGGGTCTTCTCTTATGCTTCTAGGGTCTTGCTTATGGTGTTGATCGTGGGATCATCATGTTGCCTTGGTCCAAGTCACGTCTTGCACCCTATTGAACTACAAAACAATTACTTGTAAATTCATTAGTCCAATTTGGTTGTGTTGGTCATCAAACACCAAAATCCAAAGTAAATGGTCCTATGGTCCATTTTCCTTACAAGAGACCAGTGGTCGATAGATCTACATGTATCGCAAAGGAATCATGAGAGCATGTTATGCTCATGGAGGCTCAAGCCATCGGCTAAATAGCCGATAGAGACATAGCGGGTGGCTGCCGCCATGCTCTTCTTAACGGATAGATCTATTAACCGCCAACGTCTAATCTGACACGCTATCAATAGATTGAGTCAGCTTATGCAGCATTGATAGCGGAGTCATACCGGATACTGGTGATCAATGAATCTATCTCTTAATAGAACATGACTTCAAACACCGGCCATGTACGATCAGGACTGAGATAGATTAGTTATTGAAACAAGATCTAACGTCAAGAATTGAATTCAACTATGATAGTAATCAGCAGACGATAGATCAGAATAAATAAGACCAACGAATCTCAATCTAGATCGGGCAATTGGTGATATTGTATTAAACAGTAAACTATCTAACACAATATTGATAACTTTGATCAATACCAACGTTTACAAGAGATCAGTCATCTGTTGCAGCCTTGTAAAAGTTGATACGAATCAATAACTAATCTATACCGTGATTTGTAAGAGATCAGTCGTCTATTGCAGCCTTACAAATAACAATATAGATCAATAACTAACTTATACCGTGACTCGCAAGAGATCAGTCGTCTGTTGTAACCTTGCAAGTAATAATATAAGTCGTGATAGATACTCACAAACAAGCCAGAGGTCAGGTCGTCCGATGCAGCCCTGCTTGCCTAAAGAACTCATCAAAATCTACTCTACTCCTACTCCTAAGGGGTGGCATGAGCCGAAAAGTAAAGGTACTTGATTTGGTTGATCAATGTGAGATGTCTATTACAATAGCCCGGGTTCAATATTTATACCGAGACTTGACTATAAGTCCCAGTCGAACAAGACCGGTTATGAAAAGAAAACGAAAATGTCCTAATTTAAGATAACTTGGACCCCAATCTTTCCCTTCTGTGGAGTCCGACGTGTCTCTTCTTCTTCCGATCAATGTCACCTTAGCCGTCAAAGCTTCTCTTCGAGGTGATGAGATCATAACCTTTAGCCGATTCTAACGAACCAAATTCTGGTGTTAACAGATTTATGCCTTAACATGCTATAAATTGAAATGTTTATAGGGGTGTTAAAAAATTCTATTGTATTGGGGGGCCATGGCCCCCTGGTTCCGCCACTGGTTGGTGGCACTCCATTGAAGACAGACTACAGATGCAACATGCAGATACCATGTAGAAGTCTAGATTGGTTTAGGGCCTATTTGGTTCACCCATCCTAAAGTTTAGTGACTAAACTTTATTCACTTTTAGTCACTAAAATACAAAACACCCTCACTAAAGTTTAGGGGCCACTAAAGTTTAGTGGCTTTTAGTTATCAAGGGGTAGCTAAAAGTGACTAAAGTGTACATGGGATATCTACTTTAGTGGTCTTTAGTCACTATAACCAAACAGGGGGTCACTAAACTTTAGAGGGGTCACTAAACTTTAGGGGCCACTAAACTTTAGGGGGTGGAACCAAACATGCCCTTAGTGTAGATGGATGTATTGCTTGAGCCTCTAGACACATTACTTGGAGGGCAAGGAGCCTACCCTAGAGATAAGGCAGGTATCCTAGGATTACAACCAATGCCAATATATCATATCTAGATATCCCAAGAGATATCCGAATATACTATATAAATTTATATTGGATATAGCATATGCATGCTATCTTCAACTTTGGATATATACTTTATCTCTAAAGATATTTTCATGCATATTTCTCTAAATCTAGATTTTACATTAAATTATTGATGATGAAGAAATCATTTGGAGTGTGTACAGCTAGCGTCCTAAAGGTACTTTCTAAGTAGAACCATATACTCCCTCCGTCCCTAAAAGAGAGTCATTCTCGCTTCCCAAGAAATCAACAACTTTTAACTTTGATCAAATATATTTAATAAAATATTAATATTTATGGTACAGTATCATTAGGTAGATCGTTAAATATCCTTTCATAATAAACTTATTTGAAGATATAAATATTGCACGCATTTTCTATAAACCTAGTGAAAGTTAAGAAAGTTTGACCAGCACGATTCCCATATCGACTCTTTTTTAGGACGGAGGGAGTAACTTTTGTGATATTTTATCTATCTTCTAGAATCTATTCCTATCTTTTGAATTTTATTACTATAGTAAGGATTCTATTATTTTTGTCACATGGTCAAAATTGAAGATAGTTCCATTATCTGATATTGCTATATAATACAACTTTCATGAACAATATCAAACACCATAGAGCTGATTGTTGTGAAAGATGGAGGGCACTCATATGGATGAACATGTTCATTTGTCCAGAAGAGGCGGTCTTCAAACTATCCCGTTCATAATCAGTAATATATCTTTCACTCTAATGGAATAGAAAATCCACAGTTATACTCCTTTATATTTTTCCAATGATTTCATAGATAACAGGAACAATGTGTTGATATCTATCATCTTGTGTTTTTGTCCACTAACCTTTTTATTCCTAGCATACACCATCTGGTTGTCGATTTCTCATGTTGTTTTTATCAATGTTGTTTAATAAGTTTTATTCATATAAATGGCACTTAATTTTTCATAAAAGGGTATCAATATTGTGGACCTGCATGTTTTCCTTATTTCAGTTAATGAAGGATGTGAACGGATTGTGAACTTAGCGGTCAGTGCAAATATTATTATATACTTGGCCAAAGAGTATCATATGGGATCTGCAGAAAGTGCAATAGTTGTATTTGCCTACCAAGCAGCTACAAACTTCTTGCCTATCTTTGGGGCTATTGTGTCTGATGCACTATTGGGACGCTTTCTCACAATTTCACTCACACTTTTGGCGTGCACGATTGTAAGATGTAGCTACTTACATATGTACAGACCATTTTCTTTAACTGAAGTTAGTTTCATAATAAATGTTTTTATTCTGTGTTGGTTTCTAAACTAGGGAGCTGTTCTTCTCTGGTTGACCACAGCAGTTCCAACATTGGTCGCAGAAGATTGTGCAAATAAAGACCAGAATAATCAGAGTTGTCACTCACCGACAACACTACAATTTTTTGTCTTGCTAACTTCTTTAGTGTTCTTGTCAATTGGCGCAAGTGGTGTTCGCCCTTGCAGCCTTCCTTTTGGTGTGGACCAGTTTACTCACTGGAGGGGTGCTCGAAAGGACCGTGCACTCAAAGTTCTATTCAGATGGTATTATGTATCAATGGGTGGCTCAGCAATTATTTCTATAACTCTTATTGTATACTTGCAAGACAAATTGGGCTAGAAGATTGGTTTTGCCATTTCTATAGCTATAGCGGCATTTGCTACATTTTTGAATATTCTTACATCACCCCTTTACATTAAGGTGAAACCACAGAAAAGCACATGGATTAGTTTAGTGCAAGTGGTTTTCATCGCTATAAGGAATTGACACATTCAACTTCCTAAAGCAGGTGATAATGATCTGCATTACCACAACATTGGAGGATTGGCAATGGTTCCATCAAGCAAAATGAGGTATTAATCATTGATAATTTGCTATTTGATCTTGTAAAGCTACACTTATTGTTCTTGAGTTACTCATTAGTTCGAAACTTCGAATATTTTAGGTTCCTTAACAGAGCATGTGTGTTGAGGGCACATGTAGATAGTTCTAACACCGAAGTGTTCAATGCCAATTCATGGAATGTGTGCACAGTTGAGCAAGTCGAGGACACCAAGCGTGCACTAAGTGTTATCCCTATGTGGTTGGCTATGATTACTAGTTTGTTGATCCCAACGGCTTCGTTCAGGGTGTTACAGGCAGAAACGATGGATCGTCGTGTTGGTACCACAAAGTTTCAAATGCCTGCTGGTTCAATTGCAATATTTGAAGTCATTACTTTCACATTGTGGTCAGGATGCTTTGACAAATTTATCATACCACTTCTTCAAAAAATTACAAGAAGAGAAAAAACGCTTAGTCATAAGCAGAAAATGGGCATCGGTGTGTTTTTTTCCATTGCATGTGCTCTTTCGGCATCAGTAGCGGAGGCTATTCGGAGGAAGCAAGCAATAAGGCAGGGCCTAAAAAACAATATTTATGGGGTTGTAAATATGTCAGTGTTGTGGCTAGCCCCTCAATGTGTTTTTGCCGGCCTCATTGGTGCATTTGGATCCATTGGACAGATCGAATTCTACTATGCAGTGCTACCAAAGACAATGAGTAGCTTAGCACTAGTCCTCCTCCCCCTAGCATCAGGTGTTGCAAACATTGCAAGTACAGTGATTGCCAAGCTAGTCAAAGTGATTACATGTAGTGGTGGAAGAGTAGGATGGCTTCCTGATAACCTGAACCAAGGGCACACTTCTATTTTGTGCTTGCAATGCTTGGCATTGTAGGTTTCATCTATTTTGTTGCTTGTTGCTATTGGTTTGAGGAACCATCACCAAACCAACTTGTTGAATCTAATGAAGATGAAGCAAATATGAGATGAACATAGGTTTTTTCCTTTTTCTTTTATAATAGATCGCCTCATGGTTGACATATGGCTTTCTACAATGGTTGTTGAGGCATAGTTTTCATATATAAGTGTAACATGGCTGTTTATTGGACCTACTATTCTTTTGGTTCTTTATGAATCTCACATAATTATCAGTTATTGTATTATTTGTTTTCATGTTATTTCATTTCACTGTGTTAACAGGTGTTGCTGGTATAAGTTTCTTATATAATGGTAAGGCTTTAGCTACAATGAAAAAAAAAGTAAATAACAAGCCATTGGTTAACATAAGTAGTCTCTCAATGAACTCTTGTTCTTCATGAGATAACATAGTGAAGACGTTGATTTGACAACATGACTTCTTAAGTCCATCCTATTGGAGCTCATGAAGCCATTGGTTTCATGAAGGCGTTGCTACAACCTGAAGGTGTTAACACAAGAAGTTACTCGCTCCGATTCCTAAAAAACTGAGGTTGTAGCACCGAGCAACTATAGGGTCATTACTTTAGTCCATCCCATTGCAAGCCGATCTTCAGGTTTATGGCATACTGCTTGGCTACATGCTTATTACGCAGCTAATTGGCACCAACCAAAGTATCATCATCAAGCAGCACTCTATCTTACTATTACCGACCTCTAAATTAATGTAACACCTCGTGTTACGAGCTCGCTAAGCACTGAGATTATGGCCTGAGAGATAGATCTAATAATATAGTGAGTTCGTTTACTTAGCGTAAAGAGGTGGTGATGAAAACTCCTAACAAAAAGAATAGAATGAGTTATGTTAATTGTTGACATGAAAACAATTTCTATGAACAACGACCAATTATAATTGGAGTATAGTGTGGAAATAAAGATTTGAGGGCAAGTTACGTAGCTGGGCATGCAATTTTAAATCTTGGATGATAATAATATCAGCTAGTATTTTTGGGAAGCTCGAAAATCAAATTAAAATTAAATCCACTCTTCACGGTTAAGTCGGCAAACAAACGACTTAAGTTTAAAGTGCTATCTTTGGTAAATTATATAGTGGAACATACTTAAATAGTGCTTTAATATTTTGTTCCTATGAGTTAGTACGAAGTATGGACTAGGTCATGGTATGTTAGTTGAAATTAACAAGGCTTAGACCTTTTGGAAATTATGGCTAAAGCGTTAAAAGTTGTAGATCAAACTAAACCCTTAATTTTTCTAAGTGGGAAATGATAGACAGTGTGATTTTTTGTGGTTAAATTCCAACAAAAACGGAGTAAGCAGTATGTCTATGTTTTTGCATGATCGATTGCACCACGGCGAGTACATCAGCGTAGTATGAGTAGTTGTGGTGTGGGTAGAACGTTGTTCTCACAAAAATTACCCGAAACTCGTCAGAACACGCTGTGAATTATGTCGTGGACGTTCTATTCATAAACCCGTGATCGAGCGACGAGCTCATGTTGGCGGGCTTGTATCTTCATCTCTAGTCGCTCTTGGGGCGTAGGGATTACTTCGCTGGCTAGCTGATAGTCCCAGTTGTGAGTTGGGATAGCTAGTCGGTCTCGGGTTGAGTTAGGCTCAGTTATTCGTTCGCTTTAAAACTCGTGTACGTCACCCTTGTCACTTTCCTGTTCGGGCTCACGGTCACCGTGTGCACGTGCGTGGTGGGCACCGGGCTCGGCTGTTGCCGGCCGCGGCTTTCTCCTCGGGCCTGTGCGCATGTCGTTGCTGCGTGTTGGCCGACGTCACGGCGCACCCCTAGCCTTCCTGTGCCCTCGTGCTATCCTGGCCGCGTCGTGCCGCTGCGCAATGCATAGGGCCGGGCCAGTGCCTTGGCGGCCACCGTCAGATCGACGTGGTGCTCTTCTCGCCGTCCAATCCAGCTACTGTCGAGTCGCTAGAGGTCTTCCCTGCCTCGTCGTGTGCCTGTCCTTGTCGGATGTCATCGCTCCTCTCGCGTCATGGCGTGCCTTGACTCTGCGCGGCGGCTTGCGCTTGGCTCTGTTTTGCTACCACAGACATTGTCCACTCAGATGAGCTGTCCCATCCCGGTAGCTCGTGACCACTCCCTCTGAGCCACGCCGTGAGCTTGTCCTCACGTATTTATCGGGGCCTCGGACGGGTTTGGTCGGGTCAAGCATAGCCGTCACTGCTTGCCTTGATCAGTAGAGCTACGCCATTTTCACCTTGCTTGCGGTCTGTTGCACGCCACCCTAGATCAGTGCTCCATCAACTAATTAAGTTTGACCGCTTGCGGGCCGATTCGTATTAGGGCACAGGTGCGCCTCGTAGGCGACCAATTTGGCAATTTGGTTGCCGCCGACCATAGGCGCCACCGCAGCCATAGGTTTGGGGTAAGTCCCACTTCGTGGGAAAAGAATCAAATTGGGGGTGTTTCTGAGCTCGTGTTAACTTCCTCTATCCGGTGCTCGTTTTCATTTGGCTAGGGCGTGCGTCGTCGACGTGCTGACGCCACCTTGTCCGCACCGAAGCACCACCGCGCTCGCCGGGCGCACGTGGATAGCTCGGCTCGAACTCCCTCCGACTCAACCGTCACCACAGCACGACCCGTGGTGAGCTCCTGATGCCTCCCCGTCATCTCGACCGCCTTGTTCGAGCTCTAGATCGCCGGAATAGTAGCGTTGTCGCGTGATTCCACCCGTCGTCATGGATAGCATTCGTTGCGCGTTGGCTCATAGTTCCCCGTCGGCCCGTTTATTGCGCTAAGTCGGTCCCTGGGTGGCCGGCGTGGCCGCGCAGCGCCGTCCGGAGCGGCGCCGATGAGCAGCAGGTGTCTTAGGGACCGGCTCAGTGTGAGGATGGGTTTGTTGGGGGTGCTGGATGAAAAATGCGCCTCTTGTGCAATAGTGAGCAAAGGCGCCGGAAAATAACCATGTAGTATGGGGACTTTTCTGTAAAAGCGTGGGCATGCGCACGGGCTCCCCGCCATGGGCCGCTTGCTTGGCTGGCCTGCTGCATGCATGGCCGCTCCACGCAGGCCGCGTTGGACTGCTGGGCGAAAGTGGTTGCCGCCGGTTTCAAATTCTAAATCATTTTCTAATTTATTTTCTAAGGCCAATTGTAAATTCAATATAAATTTGTGTAGTGGACCAAAAATTGTGAAACTAATCTTGTTAGGTTCCTAAAATCATGCTCCATCTGCTAGTATATCTTATCCACAAAGTTCTATAATATATGCAGGAGTTCTTAAATTAAACTGAGATGCTTAATATTATTAAGATGCAAATATGTGGGAATTTTTGTGACATAATGATGGTAGTGTTAGCTTTGAAAATTTTACAATAGCTCCATAGTATTATTATGTGCCATCTGTAATTTTTGTAGCTTCAGAATAATTAGTTTGCTGAGGTAACTAATGAGCCCTAGTTTATATATATAGTAAATAAAAGGAAATAAACACCTAGGGATTTTATAACTAAAACATTGTGGAAATTTAGCGCCTAGTTCAACAACTTGGATACGTGGCCTAGTACGTTAGTCGTCAGAGCTAGCTCGTTAGCTTGAGAGGCGTAATCATATTTTAAGAGTTGCGATCGGCATTGATTATTTACATCTCTGCGTTGCATCACGAATATCATAATAGAGACAACGATGGATCGTGGAGTCAACCGAAGTAGCAGAGAAGATGGTGCCTTGATGATCGTGTCATCATGATGGAACATTAACTTTGGTTATATCTTACCCAGGCAAGCCACGGTGCATAACCCCTATTATTCTGCACTTTATTTTATGTTTGTGCATTAAGTTTAAGGAGTTGAATGAAACCCACTTGCATATATATCCATATCCTATGAGTCTTACTAGTATGATAGGATCATGTAGATTGTTATGCTACAGGACTCCGGTAGAAGTCGACTGATTGCCTGACACTCGTGAGAGATAGAAAATATATTATTGTTACTATTATCATGTTACTATCACATGGAATATATGTGGAAAATAATTGAAGACCGGGCAGGACCATACTTTGGATTTGGATTTGGACATGGTTAGGTAACCGAGCGAGGCTTTGGTTGCGTTTGTCCTGCCTGTGTCGATTGAGGACCGTTCGTTGCTGTGGATGGTAGTCAGGTCACAGACTTACTACCCTGAGCACATATTTACTTATGGGAGTGGGAAGACTCGTCACTCTCTTGTCATGGGTTCCGGCTCTTTCTGGATCGACTTTTAGGGGTGGCTTTTGGGTGGAGGTCTAAGCACCGTACCGAGTCCGGGACTCAGGTGTGGGGGCTTAGAGTCCAAGTTTGGACCGAGACCTGGACCCCTTGACCGGAGTGAGACGAGTTGGTCTTGTTTGTGCCCGGGGTACAAATAGGGCGTGTGTTTTGGGGTACCCAGCTGGGATACATTGGTTCGTGAACCACCATGTGATACGGTACGACTTGGCTATGTCTAGCACCGTAGTAAGAACTAGAATATGCAAGATGATAAAATGATTCTGATTGCTCAACCCTTGCTTGAAAGTAGCATAGGTGCTTACCTAAAATGGTTAGATAATGGACTAATGGTGACTACTAATAAAATTGAATATAAGGATGCACGCTTAGTAATGATTCCTGCAGATGCAATAACTCATAAGCCAGATAGCCTTGCATATCCTTGGGGTCTTTTTTTCTCCTGACGGGTAAGCCTTGCGGAGTATAATTGAGTACTCAGGGTTTGTTCTACCCTGTTGCAGGTGATAGGAACATGTGGAGCTGACACTTATATGTGGAAACCTCCTGGTGGGCTCAGCGAGGATTTCCTTAACGTTGCGGACATAGAGTTTATTTGAAACTTCCACCCAAAATGTTTTACAATGGAAAAACTTATAACCTGTTATGGTGTATATAACGGATCATCATGTTAATGTTTAACTTGTCATTAAATGATTTTATTTTCTCTAAAACTCTAATAACATGGTTATATTCCGCTGTTATAAACAATAAATATTATATTATGATGTTGCATACAAAGTGATGTAAGAAATGGTTAAAATGTTGTAAGCTTTATTCTCCCATTTATGATCTTGTTGAAAAATGTGGATTTTCGGGGTTCTCCCATGGGGTGTGCTCGACAGAACTGTTTAAATTAGCTCACTCTTGGGGTGTTTAGTGTCTAATGGAAGACAAGCACCTCCGAAAGTGAGTTATTTTATGCGGTTTTGCCACAATTAATTCTCACAAGATATGCTAAAAAGATAAAAAGATAAATTCTAAAGTTTCTCAAATAAAAAGAGCTAGTCATCAATTTGGTACACTCTACTCACAATTGATAATAGCCTCTGGATCTATTATATTTTTTAAATAATTACCCACATCTGTCATTATGGAAAACAACAGAGAAATTAACTCCTAAATCCATATGTTATTATAAAACATAATCTAAATAAACTCCAAATTTGCATCTAATTATCCACATTTTATTTAGATAGATAGTTTAAGTAACCCCTTGAATTTACATCTAAATTACCCCTTCTACATTTATTAAAAAAAGACTAAAATATCCCCTTAAATCTACTAGTACGAAAATGTTAATAACTATAATATGTTCATATATATGTTTCTTAATTATCCACTTGTATCAATACTAATACATTAAAAAGTGACTAAAGTAAACATAAATGTGTACCCACCCAGTTTAAGTACACATGCATGCATGGGTGATAAATTTATGTGTTATGTTTCACTAATCATGAAAATATTCTCTTAACTCATATATGAATGATAAAAGCATTTTATTATAAAATTATATTAATATCATGACATATAGCTTATGTAAATTGTTACTTTAGAAAAACCGACATTACCTATATTGGTAGAATAACTGTAAGCATTCTATTTTCTAATAATAAAGCAACAATACTACACATGTAATTATTAGATAAAGAAAATTCAATACCTTTAGAAGTGAGTGCGGTTATTAGTTTGTGCATACCAACCAAAGGTGGGTATTAGAGATTGATATGGAGAAAGAACATGGAACCAAAACACAAATAGCATCATTAACTAGCTAATTAAACTATTAAGTAGTTAATTAAGTGGACATATTATGGGGGCATAGAAATGTTAGGGGTGCTTGCCTCTCCCCCACCCTCCTCTTCCCTCCGCCATTGGTATTGGGCTAGTGATCATGGGTCTGTCTTGTGGAATGAGATGCTTAGATGGATGAGCTTTACCTAAAAGTAGCCTGCTAGCCATCTAAACGGGTTCCCGTCATGGGAATCCCTACAGGAAATAGGGACAAGAAATGCTACACCATTGTAACACCCCAAATTTTGCACTTTTAGAAATAGAGTAAAAATGATTTATTTTGTAGTTTTGTGCTCATAAAAACATAGGTAAAAGAATTTTTTTTCTTTAAATTAAAATCCAACATAAGGGTAACAAACATGTTTGCGCATACATGCCGTTGCATTGAAACTTTTGTGATGAGTGGTTTAGAAAATAAATTTAAATATCAATCTTTAAAATATTGCTTTCAAGTAGTGGTTTAAAAAGAATTTAAAAATTTGCAAAAACAAAAGTTAGATAAGATGCCTTGTTTTTAAAATCTAAGGGCTTGAAAAAGGTTTTGAGACACGTTAGGCGATGCCTCTCTTTCCGGGAATCTTTCCAACCTTTTTCGGGATTAAATTCATATTTCTTGGAGTTTTATCTTTTTCCTTGATCAATGCAAAAGTTCTTTTCGGGAGCTAAACCACTTTGGTTGTGTTCCTTATCCTTTCATCTATTCCTAGGAATTTTTATGGAATTTTTCGGAGCTCGGACATATTTTTCGGAGCCTAAATAGTAATTCCTGATTTTCTGTAATTATTTTAATTCCGAAAATCAATATTTACTAAAATATCTCGGATTTCCAAAATATCCAAACCCTACGTGTATATATATGCCGGCGTAGCCCTCGATGCGAGGATTCCAGAAGTACAGCCCGTTTTTCGAGCCGCCACACGTAGCCCCGTAGATCGGACGCCGAAGTTCTCCACGGCTAGGTTTCCGGCGAACTCTTCGGCGAGCTTTTCTGGCCATCTCGTCCGTTCCCGACGACAACCGCCACCACTAGAAGGTAGCCCTCTTCGTCCTCTACGCCGTCGTGTCTTCCGTTTCTCGACTCCATGTCCGTTTGATGCTTTCCCTAACTTCGTTTTCTCTTTTCCGGCGAGCTCCTCCATGGACATCATGTTCATCGTCTTCTCCGGCTTGCTGGCCACCCAGCGCCACCACAGCACCCTCCCGTGTCCCGGACTGTGGCCCTGTGCCGCCCTGTCCCCACGCCCCTGCTCGCGAGCACAGCCAGGTAGCCACCGCCGCCTCTGCACGTGCGTGCAAGCACGCCGCACGGCCTGGCCGGCCAACCGCTGCCGCCGCCCCTCTGGACGCGTGCGCACGTGGCTGTGCCACAGACGACGCCGCCCGCAGCCCTCCAGGCGGGCCGCCGACCAGCCCCGGCCGAGTCCCTCCCTCTCCTCCGTGAGCAGCAGCATCAAATTTTCATGGCTGCCATGCCACGTCCGTGAGCAGGAAGAAGGCAAGGAAGAAGATGATGCAAATTACAGAATTGCCACTGGTTCGTTTAATCTCCGTCGTTTCTTCGTTTTAAATCCATTTCAGTTCTGTGTCGTCCGAGATCTACGCAGTAGAGTTATTAGTTTTTATATCACATGTTTATGAATTTATTTTATTAAAATATTAATTGTGTCTATAATTAATTAATCGCTGATTAATTAAAGTCGCTTTAGGTTTTTGATGTCGATTCGATTGCACGAGTTTCATCGCAGTGTGTGATACGTGTTTGCAGCGATGATTAACATATCTCACATCTAGGAAATTTATAAGGTGAATATTAATTTGATTAAGGATTATTCAATAACTTGTTAATTAAGAGCAATTTAAGTTCTAATTTCGTTTTGCACCGTTTAAGTTGCGTTTGGTACGTGCTGATGTGAATGATATGGTAGGGGCAATGTTTTTCATGTCACATGATTTTTCATATATAGCTAAATATTAAATTGGTTAACATGCTTATAATTAGTTTTATAACTAGAAACAATATAGGTTTTGTATTCCGGTGATTATACATAACCAGTCTTAGATTATAATTAGTTGAATGTTGCATATGTGTTAAGTATGAATAGATGCCCTCACATGATTTATGTTTTTAATTTATAGATGTTTAAATGACTAAAAGTATATATATAATCTTTTATAATTATAAAATATGACGTATGCCAACATTAATGCCTTTTTAATTATGACTTGCTTAGATCAATTATGAGACATAATATAATTGTTCTATTAGTTGCTCTCACATGTTCTATATTTCTAAAGTAAAGTTTAAATACTTTATATAATATGAGATATGTTGATTAATAAAATATGATTAATTAGTGACATAAACATGTATGTCTTTAAATTGTAATTTGCCAAGTTTAAATGTGACATATATACTTTGAATATATATACTCTCATTTGTTATTATATTTCAATTTAATTTGCATAAATGATATCAAGATATTTATAATTAAGATATGATTAATTTATCTTAGTTTTCTAAATCTAATAACTCAAGTATAAAATGACTTAACTCAAACAACGAGATATCTTATACATGTTTTATGATCATTAAAATAGATAAAGCATATTCCTTTGATAGATGTTTACTGCTTTTACCGTAGTCTCGATTAGTGTGCCTTTTTTGCGTGTGTGTGATCGTAGCAATGCGTAGATTAGATTTCGAATCTTTTCATTGATTGGTGCATTGTTCTAATCTAGTATGTTTGCTATGCATGTTTGTTCGGATGCTTGTGTGGTGCTTTTCGGTCTTGTCCAGTCGGTGAGTTTTGCGTTGGTGATCTATAAAAAGTTGGAGAAGAAGAAGAAGAAGAAAACGTTGAAGAAGAAGAAGAAGAAAACGTTGAAGATTAAAGCTTACCGAAGGATCGGTGTTTAAGGCAAGTATAGCTTGGGTTTTCTTTCTGTGACCATGATCTTGAAACTGGATTAATGAATATGCTATAAACATAAACAAGATGACTTTTTAGCAACATAAGGACTTGTCTTGTAAGTGATCATCCAGGACTTACAAAGAGACAAATTGTGAGGGCTATATGGCTCGGGCTTTAACTCAAATTATGAGGTCTTTTTCTAGCCGGCTTAGAGGATATCATGAAGTTGGGTATAGGATGACCCTTCTGTTGAGCCTAGCTATGGAAGCGGCCTTTTTTTTTTTTTGGAAGGGGGTTCCTATATCCGATGACCCGGCCCTTCCTGTTAGATGGAACCTTTGAAAGGCTTCATAGTGAACCCCCGCGGCCTTCCTTGGTAGTGGGTTAAGAGGCTGATCACCTCGGGTGAAAGGGCAAATCACGACTCACGGTGAAAGTGTACACCTCAGAGAGTTTAATAAGCTGGTATACTAGCCGTGCTCACGGACACGTGCCTTGGAACCCTTACATAAGGGATGATGACTTTTACTTGTTAAGATGATCATTTATGTCAATTGTTTAAGATATTTATTATTCAATTGTACTTGATCATGTGGTTATGGAATACACTACCTTGTTGCTATATTTGCTGAGTTCGACATGGACTCACTCTTGCAATTTCCCCCACATCTCAGGCCGGATAACAATTTGTCAGAGACTTGAGAAGTTAGGCTTGTGATCAACCAGTCAGTTTGGATCCGGTGGAGTGAAGTCTGCACCCGGGGATCAGAGTTGTCTATCCGTTGATTGCTTTCTAAGGTTATCTCTTTTGCTAAGTTCGCTATATATTAAGCATTACGATTTGATACTGCCCTTCATTTGTAGCTATATGTGAGATTTGATTTTCAGGGCTCACATATGGTGTGCATTCGGCTTTGTCCTTGAAACCGGGTGTTACAACCATCCCCATCCCGGCTAGACTCGACACGGGATAAAATTGCCCCATTTTTATCTCAGGGAGAAAAGGCTCCCTAACCTTGTCCCCTTAATAATTGAAGTCCCCAAGGGAAATCGGGTCCCCATTATCATCACTAGTCATGGTGCACTACCCAGCTCAATTCTCATATTTCTCATTAAATCTGATCCTTCCCATTAGATGACCGGTAAAACCAATGGGGCAATGGTGCACATTGTTTTCATTTTTAATTGATATGGTAGTTTTTATTCCCTCTCAACTAACATGGTTGCTTTTATGATTTTTATACTAATTAAATTATCTGCATGTGTTATTTATTTAATCATATATTTTGATTTCTAATCCAACGAGAAATTTAGTTACTAGTTTTATTTTTAATTCAAATTTACCTACACTTATTAGTTGTGCTTGACATGGAGTATTTATTTACCTATGCTTCCCAACTCGTGTAGTATTCAAATTATTGTTTTTTAATTTTGAACTTAGGTGTCTATTAATAGTAGACTTTTTCAGTTAAATCTATCATTAAAATTAAAATCAATATTGAATTTCTTTCTTTCTTATTATTGCGGTAATTGGGCCATCTTGATAAAGTGGTGCCTTCTTTTAAAATTCTTTCTTCCTTCAATGTTGGGGCTGCCATAAGGAACCAATTCACAATACTTATGCCTGCTGAAAAGTGTAAGGACACGATGACGAATGACTAAGACGCCGTTATTGGAGGGGCTCCACACTGTGCTCCGACTCCGGCTCTAAATTTACTGCAACGCATTGTTGAGCATTGTAGACTATTGTAGGAGCTAAAGAAACGGCTCTAGAAAACATGAGGATCCGAGAAGCCGTCGAAGCTGCGTATGTGTGGCTCCTCCGGGCTCCGCTAAGCCAGGATGAGCCCCTCCAAATGGGTCTAATTAAGGCGTTGTTTGATTCCTACTTTATTATAGTAATCAAGATTATGAATGGCCTTATAATAATCTGGATTATGAATTTTAATAATCTAGACAATTTAGATCCTAGATTATAGTGGGTGTACTATTGTTGGTTAGACTACAAATGACCAATGATACCCTTGCATGCGGTAAAGGGGATAAGGTGGAGAGGCAAGTTGGTCTTTTTAGCATCCATAATCTCCCATTAATAAATCCCAAGTGGATTACAAGATCATTATAATATGGTACTTTGATTATAATAATCTATATCTCTCATGTTTCACCATTACATTATTTTAAGTGATTAACATGATCCAATTATGGTCCAAACACCATTATTCCTGTGTGCCAAAAAAACCGTCAAGAAAGCGGAAAAAACCGTCAGAAAAATTAATTCTGTCGGGAACCCGACAGGCATATCCCGTCAAGGATAGATTGACATAGAAATAGAATTTGCCTCTGAGCCTTCCGACAGAAATGTTTTTCTGATGGTATTTCTTTGACGGATGCCGTGAAAAAAAAAATTAACGTCAGTAGGTCCAGTACGTTGTCAGCAACCGTCAGGTTAATTGATTTTACTGTAGGCTTACCGTCAGGTTAAATATTGAATTTCTGTCAGTTCAACCTAATTTTCCTTATGGTTTCCCCTCAAGGAAATCATAATTTTTTTTCAAATCACCACCAGAGAAATTAGTAGATGACATGAAAATATCACAATTACATGTTATGTTCCATATGCACCAAACAACACATTATATGCATAGCACAATAATCAAGCATATATATTAGAAGTTCCATAAAAGCTTACAAAGTATTCAATTGGGCCAACATACCAAAGGTTCTGCCCTCACAAATTACATCTAAAATTCTACTACTAGCACCATATGCTGCTCCTAATTTATACATGTACAGCCATGTCACCTACCACGACATCCTAGTTTTAGCCAAGTTCATCTAACATTCAATTACTACTAAGTTAACCATCCACGGCCATACATGTTCAAAAGACAAAAGACAGCCACCAGCTTATGTTGTTCAATAGATAAAAGTCACTTTGACAACCCATGTGCTATTTCTGCCAATAGCAACCTTACCATATATATCCCAAATCACAGAAGTCATCGATGTATGATCCAGCATTGCTCCCCCATTGTTGTCGTCAATGTCCTCTTCATCCCTGTCCTCTTCGTCCCCTTCGTCCTCTTCATACATGTCCTCTTCATTCATGTCCTCCTCCATGTCCTCTCCTTCCATGTAGCTGCCATCCATGTCCTCTTTGTCCTCTCCATCCCTGTCCTCACCATCCAAGTCCTCGCCAACATGGGATGAACTAGTGGGCAGCTGCAAAATGATAATACCATGTAAATATCAATTGGATTTTAGGACTGATAAACATTAATTAATTGTCTTATACATGATTTCCTTTTACACCAGCACCATACATGAAGCATATACAAGTCAATAGTGGCCCTGACGAGAAATAAAATGAATTGGCATTCTATGAAATTCTGGAGCTGAAAGAATTATTTAGACATGCACAAGATTTCAAAGTCTATTTCATCATCTACTAGCTATGTCAAACCTTCATATTCCCGTGAGACTAAATTATAAATTCCTTAGTGGAGGTGGCAAGTTTCAGTACAGCTAGAAGTATAGCTTACCATGAGGTTAAAACTAAGATGGAAAGTTGGAAACTACAGTAACCATCAACATGGGGCCACTCCCTCACTACTGCACTGCGTGTTGTCATTCTGAGATCAAAACATATCAGTTGTCTACTTAAAATGGTTTAGACCAGCTTGTTTTTTTGTCATAATTAATACCGATTTTATAGGTACAGGTATCAAGTTAATGTACTTAGATTTGTTTGTAGAGCTGCAAGGCGCCTTTTATGATTTTCTAGAACCTCCTGATCCAATTTGCGATAAAGATCCTACATCCAAACAAGTATAGTAGTTCAAAAATAAACTACTAGGAGTGTGCTTTCTTTAATCAATAAATAGACACACGAATTCACATCCATACCAGTATTAGGTCATTATTAAGTTCCCCCATCTAGTTAAGGTGCTCATGTAAACACCTATTTGCATGATGTAAATTCCAATTATCTTTGGCCATGCGTCGATAAGATGCTACATTTGAAGATGCATGATTTTTTTTTCTTGGCAGCAGCCCGCACATCAACCAATTTGACAGCACCATTTGCAATGGCTACACAACCATGGCGCAAGGCACCAGATAGATCATACAGAATTTGTCCATCCAACTCTTGTTGCTCCAGCCCTTATGGATGAGCAGCCTAGGACTTTGATGTATACTCATCCTAGAAAGGAAAAGACATTATCAGCCATGTTTAGGACTAGTTGGCAAGTTGCTACAAACTGAAGATGCTAAACACAACTATTTAGTCTAAAATCAAGCCATTTATTCAACAGACCCAAATTCTATTTTAAGATGAGCACTCTAATGATGGTTGCATTTTCTACTAGATAGACCACTCTAATGTCTATAACCAAACAAGATTGAACATGAAGCATTATGTCAGAACCTACAAGCAGCAGCTTGTTAGATACATACCACAATCTTTTGTGCTTTGCGGCTGCTGATTGCACCAGGTCTGCCAGTGTCATCCACATTTTTCATGCCACACTTCATCACCTTGAAAGTGTTCATACCAGTTGCACTCCCAGGGCCAAATTTCTCACCCTACAATAAGGAATAAGTATGCATACCATTCTCAAGAGAGTTCAGATCTGTATGTAATTTATATAAAGAGAAGAAGTGTGCCAACCAAAAGTTGTCTTATCTCCCCAAATGGTTTAGATCCACCACGATTTTGAGCAATATCATCAGAAGATAACCAAGATTCCTGCCCCCTCTTTCGTTTTGTGAGGAACTCTTCTGAGCACCAATAACGACAAAGAGAAGGCCACGCAACACGCTTGCACCACTTCACTCTGCCATTCAGGTATTGTTCATATGTAAGCTCTATCGGTCGTGCCAACTTGTCATCTAGGTTCTGCTTCAGTACGTCCTTGTAGTACACCTTGACAGCATCCACACGAGCTTGGTACAAAATGTCCTTGACCTTTTTCCTAACATTATTTTCCAAAACACGGTCTGCTTCTTGCTGATCCTCCCTTTTGACTTGAAACAAACGCTACATGCAAAAGCAAAGAAAGTCATTTCATCATGCAAGGAATGACCACAAATAATTACACATATAGTAACCATAGTAGTTATGGTACAGGTGTGTCAACTTATACAAAATTCATGTTACTTACCCAAAATTCAGAAAGTACACGATCTCCAGCAGTCTGTCCCGTTCTATCCTTTGGTGTTAGGAAATAATCAGCCCCCTCCAGTGCTGGGCGGGTGTTAAGAACTACACCATTTTGATCCTTGTCATCTACCAGGCCTGGGTATTCTCTCTTAATAATAACCCCAACTTGAGTAGAGTACTTATAACCACGATAACCAACATAAGTAAATTGCCTTTTCACCGGTACAAGATGTAAGACATGTAAACAATAGTTAATAAAAGGGTTGAAAAGTTGGGAGACAAAATGTAGAGATGATTGTGTACTCACGTATCACCAGGTGGTTCAAAGGCAACCTTGCGACCATGCACTGACATTTTTAACTTTGTTAGACACCCTTGCTTTCTCCCCCTTTGCTTAGCTGACTGTACAGAACAGATGGGTTCAGTAGCATTAAGGCTTTGGGAAGGAGGATCAGACCTTGGTCTTTGAGAGGCACCATCACTTGAGTTTGAAACATGAGAAGCACTCCCTTTTGCACAACTGTTACGGCTGTGACAAATGCTACTCACCATCTGCAATGGAAAATTATAAGTGAGATTTACCATGCAGATTTAAAATACAAATATAACATTCTGTACAACATAATTTTCACAAGTTTGGAGCCATGACTTGAATGTAGCAAAGTACACAGAACATAGGCAATAGCATGGATTATTTCTAAGAAATCATCATAGTGGTCAATTAATCTACACCGTGGCAATCACATGATTTGAATGTAGCGAAGAACACAGTACATAGGCAATACCATATACATTAATAAAGGTTCAATACAGTAGATCCTAGGCATGGAGAACACAAAGTTCACAAAATAGAGAGTACAATACACAAAATACTACAGTAAACATTGAAATTCAATCGTAAGCTTCATCTGAATCTTCATTCTCTTCATCTGTAGACTCTATCTCTTCATCTATAGCTTCATTTTCTTCCTCAATCTCAGCCTGATTTTTCTCCCGTTCTTCCAAGTCTTTAGGATCAGTAATCTCATCTGAGACCAATGATGTTATAGAGTCCAATGCAGCTCCCAAGTCAATAACGAAGGTGCCATCTAATCCGTCCTCTTGGAAGAATTCAACATCCTAAGTTGGCCCTTCACCAAGACTAGAATCAACATAGCTATTAATTGGAGGTATGTGTCCATGTGGAGCAACTTTATACACTACTGACCAATCCATGAGATCTTCTCTATTTTTACATGGATAAGGTAGATAGTAAACTTGACTAACTTGAGCAGCCATGACAAATGGGTCAAAATTTGATAATCTTGATGTGTGCTTAATCTCTACCGAACCCAAGTTCTCAGTGCGCCGCAGTCCATTGGGTGTTGGATCAAACCAACGACAATAAAATAAAACCAACTCAAGTGGCATGCTCCCTTCCCAAACAATTTTGATGATGTCTTCTATGACACCATAATAATCAAGAACATTGCCACTTTCATCATAAGAAGACACACAAACACCAGTATTGCAAGTGGTTAGTCTAGATCTTCCCTTCTCATACTGCTCAGAACGAAATCTATAACTGTTGACATCATAACAACCATAACAATGAACTCGAGTACAGAAATCATATGACATTTGACACAAAGCTTTGTGAACAATAGATGATTGCATGCACTGCAAAATGTAGTTTATATGTTAGCGGTGTCTACTGTGAAACTAACACAAATGCAATCTCATATGCATAGGGACATTACTTGGTCCTTGAACCATTCAAAAAAAATCTGGCCCTTGTTTTATGGAACGGCCATAATTCCAGCCATTTAGTCTCAATTCACGTTTCTACTGTTCAGTTGGAACAACACGGCTCTTCCACTGCTCCTTGTCAAATTTTCTACATTAATAGAATTACTATTATGCACAGATATCATAACTTAATTGAAATAAATGAGTGATTGTGATTTGAAGTACGTACTCAAAGAAATCATCCATCTCAGGTATGTTAGTTAGTATGTATAGAAAGGCAACCTTGTACTCTTCTCTAGAGAGCTCATGGGTACCTCTTGGGCTGATGCATCTACCCGAGTATTGGAAAATTTTGAGGTCACATACGCTTTCAAACGTAGAGACATCATCATCATATCGGGGCATCTTGTTTTTAGTAGACCGAGCACTTGCTCTAAAATACAAGGACACAAAATTTGTAGCCTCTTCAACTAGAGAAGCCTCAACAATGCAACCCTCAACACGTGCCTTATTTCTTACTTTCTTCTTAAGTTTTTTGATAAACCTACACATTGATACAAAGATATCATGGACAAAATTCTAAATAAATTTTTATGTCACAGAATTGATTCTAAGATTTACCTCTCATACGGGTACATCCAACGGGCTTGAACAGGCCCTCCTAATCGTGCCTCATAAGGTAAATGTATGATTAAGTGTTGCATAGGGTTGAAAAAACCAGGAGGAAATATCTTCTCCAGTTTGCACATCAGCACAGGAATATTCTCTTCTAGAGAACGAACAATGTCTTTACTAAGCTCTTTAGCACACAACTACCTATAGAAAAAGCTAAGCTCATCCAAACAATGCCATACATCCTCTGAAAGAAATCCCCGGAATACAACTGGGAGAAGGCGCTCAACAAAGATGTGGAAGTCATGACTTTTGAGGCCTAAAATCCTTTTTTGCACCAGGTTAACACCACGCCTGATGTTGGCTGCACATGCATCAGGAAATTTCAGATCTTGGAACCACTGAAGAATGGTTATCTTGTCATTTTTGTCAATGCATAATGGAGCCCTTGGCATTTTCCACTTCCCCTTGTTATTTCTCACTAAATTAAGCGAAGGCCGGACACATATATCAGCTTGATCTAGTCTAGCTTTCACATTATCTTTGGTCTTGTCAGCTATGTCAAAGCAAGTGTTCCAAATAGCTTCACCTACATTTCGCTCATTATGCATTAAGTCAATGTTGTGTGGGAGCTTTAACTTAGAAAAGTATGGAAGTTGCCTAAAGCAGCTCACAAAAGTCCAATTGTGTAGTTTTCCATAGTTTGGTGTATCATCTACAAACTTATGTAGATGGTCTTCCACTTCCTGCCCTGTTAAGCGCCTAGGTTGTTCCTCAAGCACTATTGTGTTCCTATGAAATGCACTAGCTTGCATTCTAAATGGATGATCTATAGGAAGGAAGCGTCTATGACAATCAAACCAACAAGCCTTACGTCCATGACGGAGTTGAAATCCTTGGCAACCATATCCACATGGACATGCTAATTTGCCATTGGTGCTCCATCCAGCAAAGTCTCCATAAGCACGAAAATCATGCACTGACCAAAGGTAACTTGCCCTCATTGTAAAGCTGTGCTTGAGTGAAGCATCCTTTATTTGGACCCCCACCCACAGTTTTTTTAGTTCATCGACCAAGGGCTGCATCAAAATATTCAATTTCCTTCCAGGGTGCTCAGGGCCAGGGACTACAAGGGCAAGAAAAATATACTCTAGTCTTAGGAGTATGCCTAGGGGTAGATTTAGTGGAGCAATGAACACCGGCCAACATGAGTATGCAGTAGCATTCAAGCTGAATGGTGTGAAGCCATCAGTGCAAACAGCAAGTCGCACATTTCTAGGCTCCCTTCCAAAATCTAGAAAATCCACATCAAATTGCTGCCATGCTTCTCCATCACAAGGGTGGACTATTTTACCAGATGTGGAGCGATTGTGCAATCGCATTAGCTTGGCTGTTTCTTCATGTGTATACAGCCTTTGTAGTCTATCTGTTATTGGAAGATAACGCAAAACATTTGCGTGCAACTTTGTTCCGGCCTTCTTCATATCGATTAGCATTATAGAAGTCACATTTATCTTTGTTCTTGTTATCTCCATAGAAAAACATGCAATTGTTATAACACACATCAATTTTAACATATGGCATACCCAGGCCATCTAGCATTTTTTTTGACTCATAGAAGTTCTTTGGCAACTTAGAGTCCGAAGGAAGGAGTTCATGGATTATTTCTAAGAAATCATCATAGTGGTCAATGGACATATTGTACATTGACTTCACAGCAAGAAAGCGAGCTACAGCAGAAAGTGACGAGTGGGTAGTTTTATCATGCACCAATTCATCAGCATTAGCAACCATTCTATAAAAGGCTTGGGTAGAGGATGTCGGCGTATCATCTATAGCTGGTGGATGTTCGCTAACCAGATCAAATAGCATATCATCCATACGGTCAACTTCATTGCAACCTCCTCAAGACCTCTACAAGTATATGTTCATCATGACTAACAAGACTCTCACCATGTTCTGTCCATGTTTCATAGCCTTCTCTAAAACCAAATTTAAACAAATGAAGCTCTATAGTATTCCTTTTCTGCCTAAAGTAGTTCCGGCACATGGCACAAGGACACTTGATGGTATCATTTTCAACCACATCCGATAAAGAGAATGCATGATTCAAGAATTCAGTTGTTTCATCAACCCATTCATTAGAGGGAAGTTTACCATGTTGCCAACCATAATACATCCGCGAGCGTGACATTTGAACTATCTCTGTATTGCAAATATAAAATTTTAATTATTAATTTAGACCATGCATATAGGCATACACCATATCTAGGAATATGGCATATCTATCATTCCATAACAAAAGACGTGTATACCAACCAAATTAACAAATGTACACTGGTGGCAATCACAAGATAGCAGCAGTGTGTAATAAAAGCATACCAATCATATTAACTAGTGATAACCAATGGCAATCACAAGACGATGACAGCAGTGTGTAATAAAAGAGAATGAGCATCACAACATAGCAGAGCACATTCATAAACACAACAAAAAGAGAACTTTACCTTTAACCAGAAAGCCAATTCACACCACTTTGTTATGGGTTGTAGTGATGATGAAGTATTTTTTGACTACTACACAAATCGCAGAAGCTTATTTTAACCTATGTCAAACAAATAAAAATAGTGCACTATGCATAAGTTGTACTGATGAACAGCCTATACAATATAAAGGCAATACTGATGAACAACTTATCATGTTATTGATAAAAAAATAAAGTAATACTTATCTTAATCAAGACAACAGTGAAGCACCAATTCTAATAACAACTATTTAGCTGCATGTCAAATTAGTAGTGCATTTGTTAGATGCCTTCAATTTGCCGCTCAACATACATCCACATAAAACAAGCCCAATGCATGAATGAATCAAACTACAAACCCCCTAATCTACCAATGAAACAAGCCCCGAGATGGTACCACTGCTCTCTTTGCCCATCCAGAACCATTGCTATCCCTTTCCTCCAAGAACCACTAAGTTACTCCCTGCATTAATCATGTGTGCTATAAATGAAACAAAAAAACAGATCTATATTTTTTCTCTATAAACTAACAAGGTTACTGGTGTGCTACTGCTGATAGCTAGGGCGCCTGCCATAGCTTGCTACAGGGTGGGTGCGCCCCTCGTTCTCAACACATGGGAGTATTTCAAGAAAATACATAGGCCCAAGACCTGGCTTTCCATATCACAAGATAGATCGAGTTTTTATTTTAAGAAACAACAAATCTCCCAGAGGAAAATCAAATCTACCACAACATAGATCTAGTTTTGTGGAAAAGGGATTGGTCAAGATGAGGGTTAGGAGGAATAGAGACTTACCACAGATCCTGGAAGCTGTAGTTCAATACGAGATGCAGATGGTTGTCGCAGAGGCGTCGTGCTGTCCTCCACTACCTTGGCCGCCTTCGCATCAGCGGTGGCCGACGCCGAGGGCCTCCGCAGCGGCTTCAGCTCAGTAAAGGGCGCTAGAGGCGGCGCCTCTAGATCCAAATGGAGGAAGTGGTGGCTGGTGCTGCAGCCCCATGGATCTTGGAGAGGGATAAACGAACTAGTTGCTTGGTGAATGGCCTCACGGGGGATGCGGAATATGTGGCAGCCGGAGAGAAAGGGAGTGCGGCGGCCAGAGGGAAAGGGAGGAGACCGATAGCAGGGACCCAATTTTTTACAATTTGGCCCTTTTTTGAAGAAAATTTATGTTTGGCCCCCTGGGAGACTTAAACTCATCTTTGGACCCTAGGGGTCGGCGCCAGGACTCATGATGCCGAGGTAACATGTCTCGGTGCCACAGATCTTGGCGCTGAGGTGCCCGCCATGCACAGCAGGGCATCCAAGGTGGCGTTCACATGGCCGGTACCTTGGCGCCAGAACACATGGCGCCGTGCTCGGCGCCACAGATCTTGGCGCCGAGCTCAGTGCCACAGATCTTGGCGCCGAGCTTAGCGCCATGTATTCTAGCACCGAGCATGGATTCAAAACCCGAAGCCAAGCTTCCCTTACCGACGCTGCTCTCATTTCTTCCTCGCCCTCTCGATTTCTTCCTCTCCCTAACGCGCCCAATCTCTTGAATCGACGAATTTGACCTTGGATACTTGGATTTGATCCATACATCTTCGCGAGCAAGGTATCCTCTCTCCCCTTATCAAATTTTATGCATTGATTTGGTATAAATTACGTCTATTTTGCAACCCTAGATACGTTATTACCTAATGTTTGAAGTGTTTTTTTTATTTTTTGTATTATGTAATGGTAGGATGCCAAGGCGTGGTAAAGCTAGTAAGCAAAGGTAATCTCTTATCATCGTGTTATATTATATTTTCATCTATGTGCAACAAATAGAAAAACCCTAGGTTTAGGGTTTAATGTTCATTGCTTTCGGTTCTTAGAACAAATTTGATTCAATTGTAGTTATGGTCGGATGACCGAAAATGCATTCAACCCGTTGCCTCTGCCTAGTGGTGTTCCAGTGCCCATGTGCTTTTGCGGCGATCCTTGCAAGGTAGCCAAGTCTGATGAAGAGGACACATATAGGCAGAGATATTGGATGTGTGCCAATTTTGCATTTGAGCCTACACTTCGCCAGCCCCGCATTAACAAGATGGTGAGGAATTAATATTGTTTAATATTTATTTTGTGTCAAATGAAGTCTTACATGATTTATTTGTTTTGTAACAATTGCATTTGCTGCAGACCCCTCCACCGCTCTGTGATTTTGAGCAGTGGATTGACACTAAGATCAAGCTGGAAGACAAGGAGTGGATGTAGAAACTGTTACGGTGGGAGGCAGAGGACAAGGAGATGATGGAGAAGAGACGAGAGAGGAGGCTCTAGAAAAGGAGCACAAGGAAGAGGAGGAAAGGAGGCGTGTTGCTTCGCATGGGAGGAGAGGGAGAGAAAGCTTGAGCGTGCGCAGCGAGCGAAGGCAGCGATGGAGGAGAATCCCGATGCCCAAAGGAAGGGAAAGTGGCCTCGTTGCACTCAGTAGTCTTCATAACTTGCTAGTTCTATGGTATATTCACGAACAATGTTGTCTAATCTTGGACTTTGCATTGTGTTGTCATGTAATGCACTTTTAGTTTGTCGGCATGTACTTCAAATGTTGTTATGTTGATTAATGTGCTCTATTATTGGACCTTTCATAGTGTCGTTGGTTTCATTATTTGTTGTCATAATATTGAGTTTAATATTGCATAGGTAGTGAAATGAGGTCACGTAGTGCAAATAAAATATAACAAAATAGTGGATTACCTAATTCAACACACACAACACATGAAATGGCATGTGATAACATTGACCAAACTAGCGTACAGAGGTCCTGGACTAAATCTAACATGCCTTAGGTAATTAAAACAAACAACAAGCACATGAAATGACATGTGAGAACATGTGCCAAACAAGGGTACATATTTCCTTCGACTAACCCTAACATGCCTTAGATGATTAAGGCAAAAAAACAAACACATGGATGTCGCCCATTAAAAGATTGGTTTGTCCTAGTAGTGTGGCCACATAGCAAATTGTGCTGCACCTTCTCCAAAGTATCCTCCTATTGTTGGTGGTGGTGGCGGCGGGGGTGGCGGTGGAGGACCCTTGTTCCTGTGATTAGGGCAGGTGCAATATGGATCATTGCAGAGTGCCTCTCCTATGAACTGGCACCATTGTTGTCGTCTTCCTGTTTGTTGCCCTTGTAACCACTGCTAACTTCCCTTTCTAGATCGAAGATACGGTCCTGCAGGTAGTAGATGTACTCCGCATGCGGATAAATAGGTCGAGGATCGACCCACCTAGTGAACCCACAGTTTGTGAGCACAGACCCTCCAATTGCAACCTGCCATCTCGCACACCACTGTGTAATGGCGCTCCACATGGGAGTGCCTCACCTTGAATGGTCTCTTACGTCTCAGAATATTCCTGTAGCCACCTTCTTAAGGTGGGCAAGTCCTTGAAGACCATGCCCAACTGGATTTCCACGCTGCCATCGGCCTCAGGAGCCTCTAGCAGCTCGTCATCTCTTCCTTCTCCATAATCATGTTGAGAATGACTAAGGTCGCTGAATTCATGAACCAGTGGATCACGATCAGGACACAAGCGTCTGATGAGCTCCATTTCTTGTTCGCTCAAAGCTACAACTGGGCGGTCATCATCAGAATCAATGGCCCTTGCTATGCCATAAGGCTCCTCATCATCCGCAATATCAACATCTACATTGTTAGAGGCCGTAAACCCTGGGTCCACGTTGGTTGATGGAGGAACAGGAGCACAACCATCATTATCAGGATTGTCTCCTGCATTTAAAGCACAAATATGGATACCACTGAGACAAAGGAATGGAATGAACAAAGAATAAGGAGAGCTAAAGTGTTACTAAATCACTTACTAGGATGATTCTGGGTCAAAGGGATCTCCTGAGGGGCACCTACAACATCATCAGTCCCACATTCTGCATGGACACTAGGACATACACCAACCTCATTGGGGGTGGATTGAGCATCGGGCACCACAACCGCATCTTCCACATCCACCTCACGGTTGGGTAACAGAGGCTCATAGGGTGCTAGATTCTCTAGTGCTGGCAACAACCCATGAGGGGGTGAATGAACATTAGGGGGTGAATACCCATGAGGGGTGGGATCATTGGACAACTTCCGCACAACCAAATCCAAACATTAAAACTCATTCTTCATGACAGTTTTGACATATTTGTCCCATTGAGCCTCTGATGCAATTGGGACCAACCGCCTCAAAATTGTCCCTGACCTGCCATGGTGAAGTACCCCCTCAACTAAGATGGCATCTTCATTTGAATTGCATTTATGCTCATCGCGGGCCCTACCAAACAACTCACAAAACAATGGCCGATCATCGAATATCACTGGCACCCTTTGCATTCCAACAAAACTGACATTACCAAACTCATCTTCCTCCACACTTCCTCCATGATACAGGGTGACTACGTTGTCCATCTAGTTGGTATGCACATTAACCAAGTTATTATGGATATATTATTATAAGATAACTAACCATAATATCTAACTACATTTGCTAACTAAATTACCTAACTATCGACCTAAACAAATAAGTATCTAACTGTCTAACTATCTCTATAACAAGATAAGAGATTTGGTAACTACACTTACTAACTAGCTAACTAAATCAATAGGTAACTAACTCCCTAATTATGTCTCTAACAATCTAATCTAACTAAATAAGCTACATACATATATTCCTAAGTATATAATATAACTAAATAAATAAACATCTAACTTTCAACATATGTAATTAAATTTGCTTACTGAATTTGCTAAATATTCTAAAAAATTACTAACTAAATTATCTAAAGTACATTAACTAATTTAAGTTAACTAAAAAAATTACCTGGATAGGCTGCTTGCGCACGGCCCGGAGGGGCTAGGGGGCGTAGGGACCCGGAGGGGCAGGGCCCGGAGCCCAGCCAGCCGGTGGGAGCTCCGGCGAGAGGTGGCGGGCCGCCCTCACCGCCGGACAGAGATGAGGAGGAGGGAAGGGGCGATGAGGGCAGCCGAAGCCGCCTGGCGGCGGCAAGCAGAAGGCGGCGGCCTCGTCATGGGGCGATTCTTGTGGGGCGCAGGAGCCGAGAAAGGGAGGGGCGCAGGGACGGACGGCCGACGGTGGCCTGCTGCCAGTGCAGGAGGCGCGATCGACGGCGGCGCGGATAGGGTGTAGACGACAGCGGTGAGAGGCAGAGACAGAGCGCGCGAGAGAGAAAGAGTTGCGGCCATGGGTTTTGAATCCATGCTCGGCGCCAGAATACATGGCGCCGAGCTTGGCACCAAGATCTATGGCGCCGAGCACGGCGCCATATGTTCTGGCGCCGAGGTACCGACCATGCCACCTTGGATGCCCTATTGTGCACAGCTAGGCACCTCGGTGCCAAGATCTGTGGTGCCGAGATGTTACCTAGGCGCCATGAGTCCTGGCGCCGACCCCCAGGGTTTAAAGATGAGTTTAAGTCTCCCAGGGGCTAAACGTAAATTTTCTTTAAAAAAAGGGGTCAAATTGTAAAAAAATTGGGGAGCAGGGACGGAGTTTTGGAGACCGTTTCGGTATGCTGGGTGGGCTCGTGGGGATGGGGTTGGGGATTTATTTTTAATTTATTTTATTTTTAGGGGTTAGGACTGTGGTATGCTCGGAAATTATGCGCGCCAACTGAAAATCTTGCACGGCAACTGAAAATATTGCGCGCCAAACAATTAACCTGTGGATACACCGACAGAATAATGTGTCAGCACACAGAAAAAATTCTTTATTATCCTGGGAGGACTATATACCAACAAGAAAATCTGTATTTTTCTATGAGGAAGGCGACCCGACAGAGTAATTATATTTTCTCTGTGAGCCTTTCGAGATCTGTCAGGAAAATAAATGGCACACAGGAATAAAGTAGTTTCTAAGTAGTGAAACTAGATCATGGTGTTTAGCGGGAGCCAACAAGCAGCTCAATGAGCTTATCCCAGCGCTAATATCTTTCCTAATCTTGCATGTTCTGCTGCTTTCATAAATTTATGTAAGGGCATGTTTGGTCCAGCAGCAACTTCTATGGAGGAGCCAAAGAAGTAGTACCAAATAGTTTTTAAGAAGGAACCGCTTTCTGATGAACAGTAGATGAGCTAGAGCTGTTTTTGGTTGAGCTGGAGGTGCAAAAGGTAGCTCATCTTCAAGTGATTCGGCTCCTATGGAGGAGCATTTGAGGAGTCGTGCCAAACATGCCCAAATGTTAATTTTCTTAAACTTCTTTCTCTATTAACTAGCAAACATGCCCTGCTTTGCCGCATGGAACCCAATTAGTGCTGGAATCGTACTTCGTATTATCGCTGGACGAGTTCTTCTAACTTGTATAAGCATGTGTCATGAAGCCAGGCCATATAGGGGTCATGAATCCAGGTCATATACGGGATACGGAGTGTGCGAGGACAGTTGAGTCATATATGGGATACAAAGGGTGCTATGAGGGCAGTTTAAAAAGTAAAAAAAAAAAAGCAGGACAAAAAAGATAGTTTGGGAAGTAAAAAAAAACAAGTTAGACGCTTCACTCTCTTTAATGTTAGATACAAATACATGCTCAGTAGACCGATACCTTATATGTCATTTGTTTTAACAATAATAAGAGAAGGAAGAGGAGGAGGAGGAGGAGGACGAGAGGAGGAGAAGGAGAAGAAGGAGGAGGAGGAGAAGAAGGATAAGGAGAAGAGAGAAAAGGAGAAGGAGAAGAAAAAGGAGGAGGAGGAGGAGAAGGAGGAGGAGAAGAAGAGGAGGAGGAGGAGGAGGAGGTTAGCTCAATAATGACACAATATTTTGACCCTGAAACATTATTGAAAAAATTATCCTTACGACAATGCTGCGAACGAAAGGATCACAAATATAATTATGTGATCCCTCTAGCGGTACACAATTCCACTATGGGAGGTTCCGTACACTAATCTTCAGAAACCTGGTCTTCAGCCGCCAAATGTAGTTGAAGGCCGGAACATTCACGGCTGCATCTGCACATACATAGCCACACTGTTTCTTTAGTCATGTTGCGCTTTGACTCCATTTTTTCACATAAGTAACTTCTAAGCAAGAGAGCTATCCATATTTTAATTTTACCAGAAGTCATCTTAGCCTCAGGGTACCCTGTGCCTGCTAACAACAAAGTGCAGAAGTATTGTTGGAGTAGGTTTATTTCGAGTCGTCGGCCCATTTCTTCATTCTCGTACTGGCTAACCTCGCCTGCAAATAAAGTAGCAATCACAAGTAAGAAATAAACCGATGCGGTCAGTAGACGGAAGAAACTCAAATATATATGCAGAAACACTCGAACCAAAGAAAATGAGAGTACAGTGCTCCACCTCTTCATCCCAGTCGCATTTGACAGTGAGGTAGGCGAGTATGATCGTTTGAACGGCAGTCCCTCCGATCATGCCGGACCAGATTCCCTGACAATCAGCTGTCAAGATCAGCCCAAATTCCAAAGTTGATGCACAAAGTTGATCAGGACTACTGCATTGCACATGTTGTTTATAGCATCATTACCCCTACTCCAAACTGCAGCGGCCAACCGAGTAGGATACCCAGGGGAACTCCGATGAGGTAGTAGGTGCCGATGTTCACGTAGGCGACCAATGCTTGCCATCCTGAACCAATGGCCACCCCTGCAGAAGCAACAGAGCCCGATCGGCCGGGTTAGCATTTCTCATGTCTCACTCACCATGAGAATCACAAGGAAGCAAGCAGGCGATCCTCAGGTAAGGTACTCAGGTTCAGCGGCTTGCCTGAGAGGACGGGCTGCACGCTGTTGAGGAGGATGGTGAAGGCGAGCAGCACGGACAGGTGGTGCACGGCGTCCAGCACGACCGCGCTGGACGTGAAGAGCAGCGCGATCTTGTCGTCGAAGTAGAGGATGAGGCACCAGAAGACGAGGCCGATCACCACGGACGTCGTGATGGACACCACGATGGCGAAGCGGGCGCCTTTGCCGCTCCCTGCGCCCAGCTCATTTGCTACTCGCACCCTGCCATGCCATGCAAAATCGATCGGTGGTTTATTTCTAGTGTATACTGACTGATGTTTTCGTTCTTAAAACAAAAAAGAGAGATGCAGATCATGTACGTACCCGGTTGCCGCTAAGAAGCCGAACGGGATCATCATCTCCCATCCGTTGATCGTCTGACTGCATTTGGATCAACAACCAATACACAATGCACTTGTTAGATATGCATGGAAACTGATTTGGATGTGAATGGCGTAGTACTACGTTCTGCGTTAATGAGCACCATGCAGTTACCATATGGAGAGTGCATCCACAGCGATTTCAGCGTTCTTCAGGTACCCTGTCAGCAGCACCAACACTCGGTAGTACCAGTTCTCCAAGCTGCATGCAGGTGAGTAAATCATGAAGCGTAATGTCGTCGCAACACTACGTCTAGCTCACTAGTAGAGAAGGCTAGAGAAACTAAGCTACGAAATGGACGGCGACGGCGGCACGAACCAGAGCATGACTCCGGACGCCGAGGAGAGCTTGATGAACTCCCAGAAGTCGGCGAACGCCTCCATGGTGAAGCCTTTCCACGACAGCGGGCACCCGCCTCCGACGACGTAAACGTACTGGCCCAGCACGACGAGCCACCACGCCATGTCCGCGGAGGCGACGGCCCCGACGATCCCGAACTCGAGGCGCTTCACGACCACGTAGGTGACGACGACGTGGATTGCCAGCGCGACGGCGGCCGTGATGGCGGTGACCCAGTTCTTGAGCTGGCTCTGCAGGAAGCGCGTGAGCGGGAGCAGCATCGCCATGGCGAAGTGCTGCGGGAGCAGCCACACGCTCATCTGCCCCGCCAGGCGGGACAGCTCCGGGGTCTGTCCGATCAGCAGCAGCAGGTCCTCCATGAAGATGTACGTCGGCGTCAGCGCCACCGCGAAGATGAGCAGCACGATCCAGGACCGCTGCAGGTACACGCCCAGCATTTGGTGCTTCTTCGCGCCGAACGCCTGCCCGCACAGCGTCTCCAGCGCGCTCGCCATGCCCAGCTACGTACAGCATCAGCATCAGGCCATCAGCATCGTTAAGTTAGACTATTATTATTACCGTGACTACGCATGGGTTTTTCATTTTTACTGTGCTCGCAGCATTATTAGTAGAATCATTAGTAACTGCGAGTAGCCAAATGTTGTACAACTACTACACATGTCGTGAGCCATGACGAAATGGTAGAGTAATAATTGAAGACGGTGACATTTTATTTGTATGTCTTCTGCGACCTGAGCATGATCTGGAGCACTGCATCCGGGTTGGATTCGGTTCCTGGACAGAAGCTCACAGCAGATGCGTTTTTATCACTTGGCAGTCCATCGTCGACAGCAACTATCCACATAAAAAGGAACACCATGCACCAGAGATCCAATCTCAGCAGCCCATATGGACCTTTTTTTGTGAAAAATAATGAGTGAAAGGTACTGGGAGACAAGGAGAGATTAACTGGTGATACTGCGACAGCTATACTCAGCAAGATGTTAATAATCTTGGTGTTTCTTCATTCAGTTTTTAATTAACAGCTACAGGAAGCCAAATAAATAGCCCCGGCTAGCTGTTAGTTACATAAACCTGAAAGTCAATCATGGCATAATCGCATCACATCCCAAAGATCATTATAAATCAGAGCTCAACTACCGCATGCATGGGTCCATGGATCCGACACGACTCAATTATATTATTATTGTTATAAGTATACTGTAATACTTGATCCGTTCCAAAACATAATCGGTTCAGCTTTATCTTAAGTTAAACTTGTGATCAAGTTGCATTATGAAATGAATGCAATATCAAAATATATTTTATGGTACGCTGAATCTAATGAATCTAGTTTGATTTTTTTATAAAGAAAAGATTTTATTAATTCACAATCATTAATTAGTTGATACAATAATAGTGAACCCAATCTTGTGTGATGTTGTATATGTTTATTGTATTTTCTATAAACTGGCCGGGTCACAACTAAAGAAATTTGACTTAGAATAAAGATAGAAAGAAATAATTTGAAATGGAAGGATATCCCACCGGCCCGATTGGAGGTAAACTAACATTGTAGAGTATACAACTTGAAAAGAATATTCAGAGCTATTTCTGCAATCTGCAAACCAAATGCATCCAGTAGGTGTTGGTTGACCATATCAATGTTTTTTTTTTGTTTAGCATAAATAAACATTTCAGTGGCATTGGATTTGGATCTTCTTACCTACTCTACCATGCTCTATCGTCCAATAGAAGTTCCAAAGACGAGTTCCTCTCGGCGGCAGACGGCACTGCTTGTTAGCTGGTTAAGCTGTTCACAAATTGTAGGGTAGGGGTAACAGGTTGCTTGACGTGATCTGCCTGCCTCCAGCTCCAGAAACAGAAAGGAGCTAGCATATATAGGACAGGAAGCTCCGCTGTCTAGCTCGGGCGGAGCTGAACTGGTGAGGCAGCAGCAGCCACGAATTCGTGCGCGCGCGCGCGGGCGTGCACCGCGTGTGTGCGTGCATAGCAACGACATGATTAGGAGGCAGCAGCTAGCGGGTGGTGACTGGTGACGCTTACCAGAAAGCCGAAGTTGAAGCCGGCGACGACGGTGGCGGCGATGGAGAAGGCGGCGAGCTCGAGGTCGCCGAGGTGGCCGATGAAGGCCTGCGTGACGACGTTGATCCCGTACAGCGCGATCCGCTGGAAGATGGCCGGGCCGACGATGTGCCAGAGCTTCTTCGACTCCACCCACCACTCCAGCGCCGCCCGCCTCGCGTGCCCCTTGGTGGTAGTGGCCGCGCCGCCCGCCTCGCCGAGCGGCTGCAGCAGCGGCGCCCGCGCCTGGTCCTCCATGGCAAGATGGTACAGACACGCGCTACCTTAAGCTTCCTATCTACAGTAGCTAGGACGCGTGCGGCTACGACGGTAGTAGGCTAGCTGGTTGCGGAGGATTGCGGTGGTGTGGGAACTGCGATTGCCTCCGCTGTATATAGAGATGGCCAGACGAAGGCCCGACGCACGGCGCGCGCGCGCGCCCGTTTTTATGCGACGCTGTTGTTAGCTCGTGGACAATAATATATCATGGCGTGTTGCTGATGATGCAGTATAATAAAGTGTGTTGTGCCGGTGCTGAGCCACGAAAATCAACCTTAGTGCCCTGTTCGTTCGGCTGATAAGCCATGGCTGAAAGTGGTGAGAGGAAAATACTGTTCGTTAGCTGAAAAAGTACGGCTTATAAGTCAAGTGAACAGGGCGTTAGTTTTTGCACAATTTCTACATTTCAGTCGCCTGATTTGTGGGCGATGCTCAGGCGACGGCGTGCATCTTCCTCCTTGCCACGATCGTCTTCCTCCTCTTTGGCGTGACATGGACGAGGCGGCTATGAGCCTACGACAGGCTTTCACATATCTCCGGCGGCCTTAGAAAAAGGAGGGGGCTAGGGGTGGCTGGTCGGACAGGCAGTGGTGGCGGGTTGGTCGGCAGTGAGCGGGGGCGAGGGCTCGATAGCGAATTCGCGGGATTGGGATTAGGGGAGGGCGGAGTCAGCGCGATGGCGACGTTTGGTGGGCGGCGGGGGAGCTGCTGGCCGGGGCGGCGAGGGAGGTCGGCGGCGGGAGCGGGCTAGTGCAGATGTGAGGAGGAAGAGACACAGTGTGCGGATTGGGATTAGGGGAGGGCGGGGTCAGCACGGCAGTGGCGGTTATTGGGCGGCGCGGCGGCGGTGGGAAAGTGTGCTGGTGTGGGCACGAGGAGGAAGAGAAACGGTGTGCGTCAAATCTGAACCGCTCCTTTCTCATCAAATGGTGTGGGTTTGTCGCCTGAAAAGAAGGAAAAAACTACGCGCTTGAAGAATAGCTAATCCCTACTTTTTACAAGTACCATCTCCATCTAAAAAACAATGTCATTTTAGTGAAATAGGCATGTTATAGGAATATATTTCATGATGAATCTAATACTACTTTTTTATTGATACTTTTTTTATAAATCGGATAAAAAATAAGATGGTTTGACTTGGTATTACTTTAGAATTATATTTTTTTAGATAGAGGGAGCATATATTAAGGACTTAGCGGTGGCCCAAACAAACAAATTGCATGGTTAGTCTCATCTCTTATTTCAGCTTGTATCTCAGTGTTAAACGGTATTGACAGTGCCCGAACGTCCATGCAGACGTCCGCGTCCGAACGCCCGAGTTGCACTCCATTTTAATTTCTGCGCTTGCGCCTGCACTAGACCGCATGCGGGGACCGCTCGCACCCCTCTATTTATCACGCGCATTGTAACATGTCCAACACTTGATCTACTTTTACAATATCTAGATGAAACACTTGCAACGTATGTCCAAAGCAAATGAAACACTTATAACATACGTCTGAAACACTTGCAAAACATCTGAGAAACACTTGAAAACCATTGCAAGCATATGCAACATCTAGCTGAAACACTTGCAAACATATGTGTGAAACATATGCAACATCCAGAAAAACACACTTGCAATTTATGTCTAAAAAAACAGATAAAACATTTGGAATAGACTTTTGCAACATACGTGTATAGCCATTGAAACATATGAAACATCCCGATCAACTTTTGCAACATCCATATAAAACACTTGCAACATACCTTTCGAACATCAAACACTGGATTAAGCCTTGGTTGTACTACGTTGCTCTTAATCCTGTATCTCTAAATCTCTGTGTGGTTTAGTATCCGCAGCCATGTAATCTTCCGTGTAAATTCAGATCAACGAAGGTAATCGTATTTTCCCCTTTTTGATTCTTGTTTCGAATCTCGGGACGAGATTCTTTTAAGGGGGGAAGGTTGTAACACCTCTGGTGTTATAAACCTGCTTAGCACCTAGGTTAAGGCCTCGGAGAATCTAGCCGAACGAGTTTTTGAATTTTAACAAGTTAAAACACATAGGCAACGAAAAACAATTTTTGTAAACAAAAACAAAATATAACGTATGTATAGTGCTTATGTAAAAATGGTGAGCAGATAGTGTGGATAAGAATACAACTTTAATTTTGGAAAGTGAATATTGTTAACTAGGGTTTTGGAAGCTCAAAAATCGAATCTGAAATTTAAACTAGAACTTTCCATTGAATTGGCAAGAAATTGAACTTAGGTTACGAACGTCATTTTTGAAAAATTATATTGAGCAAAATAGTTAAAAGATGATTAAATGTTTTGCTCATATGGGTTAGTATGTAGTATGGGCTATTGAGTGAAATATTCATTGGTTGAAATTAATAAGGTTTAGACATATTAAAAATTGCAACAAAAAGTGCTAATGTTTGTTAGTATTAACCAAACCTTACCCTCTTCTAAGTCTGAAAATGATAGTAGACAATGCCGTTTTGACACTCAAATTCTAACCAAATTGTTTAAACACTAACTTCATGTTCTCATATTGTTGGTTGCCTCTAAGTGAGTACTTGAGCATGGCTTAGGTGGTACTGGTGTTGGGTGTCACGATACCCTCGCAAAAATTGCCCGAACCTTGTTAAAACATGTCAAAGTCATGTCGTTGGCGCTCCGTTCGTGAACTGATGTTCAGAGCGACGAGCTCACACTGGCATCCATCTACCTCCTTCCCTGGTGGTCCTCTGGTCATGGCGATGGCGTTGCTAGGTCGTTGGCAATATGGACTTTATGATAGTGGAGTTAGTTGAACCTCAACTATGATCGATAGTGACTTTTGCTATGCTTTGAAATGTGTGCACGTCACCTAGGACAGTCATTCGGACTGGGTTCACGGTCACCGCGGGCACAGCGTGGTGGCGCCGGGATCACGTCGCGACCAAGCCGTCGTCGCTGGCCCGCGCGTGCGCCAGGCCTGTGCCGCGTTGTGCCTAGGTCTTGTGTGGCCCTACCTGGCTGGCAGTGGTCTGGTCACCCGGCCACGGTGTGCGCGCGCCAACGCCAGCCATCGAGCCATGTGCGGGGTCATGGCGGAGCTGCGGCTATCACCGCCTTGCCGTCGTGGCGCTTTCCCCACCTTTCAGCCTACCTACCGCGTTGAGTCTCTAGACGTGTTCCGCTGCCGCCACGCCTAGGTCAATGACTCTGGTCACTATGGTGATGAGATGTTTCCCTATCTTGCCCACTAGCCGACGCCGGTGAGGCCCTGCTCAGGTCTTAACGCTTCATTCAAGCGCATCGCGCCAAGCCCATGAACCGTCACCTGTGCGCACGTGTTCGAGCCACCACCATCAAATGGAGCTGCCCCGTCTTAATCCGCTCACCCACGCTCGGGTGCACTCTCCACAACATGACCATGGCTAGAGCTCCGCCGTTCCGCCCTCCAATTCGCCTAGCTTAGGGCTTTGCAGTTTGATTCCTCGTACCAGTAGGTGGCATAAGAAGGCAACTAGGCGTCCCATCTTCCCCATGCCCGGTCAAGCGTTACCGATCTCCAATTTAGCATTTTTCTCATCGTCGGCCATGGGCGCCGCCGCAACCAGTGGATCGGGGGTAAGTCCCAATCCGTGGGGAAAGAACACAATTGGTGGTGTTTCTAGACTCATGTTGATCCACTCTAGCCGGTGCTTGTGACAGGTTGGTTTGGTTTCTTGTCGTGGGTGCGGTGATGTGATAGTGCCACGCTCGGAGAGCCACCGCCCGCTTGGTCGCACGTGGCCAGACCGCCCCAGCGCTCCCATGTTTCAACCGTCATTGGAGCGTGCACCACGGTGAGCTACTGATGCTTCTCTGCCACCTCTACCCTTCCGAGAGTGCGTAGGTTCGTCGGAACAGGCACGTCGCCGTGGCGGCTAGCCGTTCGCCGCTGCCGCTCCTGGCAATACGCCGCTGAGTTCCCAACCGCCATCCATGCTTGTGGATTTAGCCGTAGATGGTGGTCAGGCCTTTATTCCTGTCGCAGTAGGTCTAGCTCGCCCGGCATAACCGCTGTTGCCGCCAGTGTGCCGCGCCATCGCGCGCGGGTACGCCGGGGACCGCCCCATTGCGAAGGTAACATGTTCCAAGGACCTTAATGTAAAACACATCTCTCGTGCAATAGTGATCAGAGGCGCCGCGTAATAGTCGGTTAGTTTGGAGGTTCTTTTGCAAAACGCGAGCGCACGCGCGGGCCTTCCGGTCTTGGGCCGCACTAGGCCATTGCGACGCGCGCGTGGCCGTACCCGCGCTAGGCTGCTGGCCCGATTAAGTCACCACTGGCCCTTTTCTTTTCTAAAGCATTTCCTAAATTAGTTTCTAAAACCAAACTTGTAAATTCAATAGAAATTTGTGTAGTTGACCAAAAATTGTGAGACCAATTTTGTTCCGTTCCTAAAATCATGATCTACCTGTTAGTGTATTTTGTTCACATAGTTTCATAGAAATTTTAAGAGTAATCTAATTAATTGGAAGCACTTAATATTGTTAAAACATCAACTTGTAGGAATTATTGTGAGGAATTGATAGTAGTGTTGACTGTGGAATTTTTATAGAAAATTCCTAACATTATTAGATGCTTACTGTAATTTTTGTAGCTCCATAATAGTTAATTTGCTAAGGTAGCTAAATGAGCCCTAGTTCGAATATATAAATTTAATCAATAAGAAGCCAAAACACTTTGGGATTGTAGGACTAAAACATTTTTCCGGAAACAAAGCCTTACCTGACGACGTGGATACATAGGCTAGTATGCTAGTCATTAGAGCTAACTCGTTAGCTTGTGAGGCGTAATCGTGTTCTTAGAGTTATGGTTGTTGTGGGTTAATTACGTTTTCTGCGTTGCATCTACGTATATTATAATAGGAACAATGATGGATCGTGGAGTCAACCGGAGTAGCAGAAAAGATGGTGCCTTGGTGATTGTGTTACCACGATGGAATGCTAATCCTTGGTTACCTCTTGTCCAGGCAAGCCCCGGTGCATGACCCCTATCATTCTGCACTTTATGTTATGTTTGTGCATTAAGTTTTAAGGAGTTGAATGAAACCCACTTGCATATATATAAATCCCTGTCCTATGAATCTTACTAGTATGGCAGGATTGTGTAGATTGCTATGCCCTAGGACCCCGGTAGAAGTCGAGTGATTACCTATCACTCACGAGAGATAGGAAAAATATTATTATTATATATACTATCCCCTAAAATATATATGGATGCTAATTGGAGATCAGGTGGAATTGTACTTTGGATCTAGATTCGGTTAGACAATCAAGCGAGGCTCGGGTTGCACTTGTTTCGCCTATGTCCGTAACACCCTCGGTGTTACACTGAAAATCTTTTGCTAAAACATGTCATGAGCATCATGGTTATGTGATAATGCATGTGATATAGTGTGTAGATCGATTTTTGTAACTCGAAACGATCGACGGAAACGCGAAACGAAAGTTACATTTCATAGTCAAGTTATATCACTTCGGGTTTTAAATCAATTTTTATTAAGCGAAAATGCTATAGAACGCATATACGGAACTTTAATAAAGTTCGTAGTACAAACTTTGTAGATGATGATGAAATACTTGAGGTCAAAAAATGAATTCACTAGCTAGCATACCTAATAGCTTGGGAATCGAATTTGACGCGAATCCGATCGAGACTTAGTCGATTTCGTAAGTCTAAAAAGTGGTTTGGCAAAGCTAGGTTTGGTGATTTTTTTAGAAGAATCGGATTAAAGAGTGGTGTGGTTTTAGGCCTCATTTTAGTAGCTTAATATGCCCTCTTGAGAATTGCATAGGTGTTTTGGTGATTAGATCAATGTTTTAGGGTTTTTCAAACACTTTAAAAATCGTGCGCACAACGTTCCCGGCCGGTTTTATCGCGTGGACACAGTCACCGTGCCTCGGCACTCGGCGTCGCAGCGTCGACCGCCCGGCGCACGCACGCACACCACCGCGCTGGCCTGGCCGCTCTGCCCCGTAGTGTCCTTGCCGTTGCTGTCGTGGGCCAGTCGCTCTGGCCGGTCCACTGCCGCCTAGATGCCTGCCTCGCGCTGTCACCGTTGCATGTAGATAATAGCCCGCCATAGCCCGCCGCCGTCACGTCACCGTGCTGCCTCGCGCTGTCACCGTTGCGCCATAGCACGCGCATGTTCCTCTACGTCGTGTCGTCACGTCGGGCGATCGCAAGACGCAGCGTGGTGTGGCCCCCACGCGCCATCGCTCGCACTCGGCATCCGTGTCCCGCCGAGGCGACCACGGCGTACCATCGCCACCATGCAATGCCGCCGCCGCTCGTGATTGTGTCGCATGTGGAGCTGTCGTTCCCTCGCCTTGTCCTCGTTGGTTAAATGGCTTCGCGACACGTCGTGCTGTCTTGTCCCTGCATTTCTCGCACGCACTGCTGCAGACACCTGGTATGGCAGGCGGGATCGAGCTGCGCCGAGTCAAATTCGCTATGCATGGTCACTGTCGGAGCAAATACTCGCGCCAGGTGCTGGTGTTGGAGCCCTGCTACCGCCTAGTCACCTTCGACCTTCAATTGAGCCCGGCCGAGCTTCAATTGGCCATTTTCCCCCTCTGCTGTGCCATTAAGGTTGGAACCCAGCCACGGCCGAGGATAGCTACCCGCCGCACCACCTCTTGCCAATTCACCTTCACCACGAGTTCCGCCTTGATCCCCTCCATCCCGTGCTCACCCCACTTTCACCGCCACTGCCTTCCTAGCGCCACTATCAAGGTCGCGCCACCACCGCCATTGTGGAGCTTGCTATGCGCATCTGGCCAGAAACACCTGGTCCGTCCTCAGCCAAACCTTCGCCATAGCAGCCACCAGGGTACGCTAGTGGTGCTTTAGGGTTAGCTATATCTCACTGCGGTGACTTAGGGTGGCTAGCGTAGTCGTGCCGCCGTTGCGCGTGGCCACACGTCGTGGCCACCGTTGCTGCGAGCTTCGTCGCCCCTGTAGCTTTGGCTACGGTAGGCTCTAGGGTCATAGTTGCTGATCGGCTCGCTAGCTTGGTCGGAGCAGGTCCCGGTTGGCCAGCGTGACCGCCCGGTGCCGTCGCCGCGCGCGCGCCGGTGCCCGAGGGTCTGGCCGTTGTGAAGACAGATTGTTTTGAGGGCTTATTTGTAAAACGTTGGCTATAGGAATAGTTCTGTGAACCTCAGGGTAAATCATCGGTAGCTTGAAGGCGTTTTCGCAAAAAGACCGACACGCGCGGGCCTCCCCGTCGTGGGCTGTTGCCGCGCGGTTGGGCCGCGCCCGCGCGATGCACAGGAGTGGGCCGCGCCACTCACTCGCGGGGCGCGTGGGTTGAATTTAGTTTTCCTTTTTCTAGGGAATTAATAAATGTTTATCCAATTTAGTTTTGAGCTGATCTTTGGAAAATTATAGAAAATTCCATAGGTGTCCAAAAATAGTGAAACAAAATTTGTTAGGTTCACAAAAATGTTATCTATCTGTTGGTGTAGTTAGTTTATAGTTATCTATGATAATGATAGATTCATTAATTCATTTAGGAAAGTTTAGTATTATTTAGCTTAATATTTGTAGGAATTTTTGTGGCAAATTGGTGATAGCTTTAGCCTTGAAATTTTTGCAGTAGGTTCATTAGATTATTATGTGCTCACTGTAATTTTTTGTAGCCTTAGAATAGGATGATAAATAGAGTAGCTAGTACTCCTTGTTTTATCATATATAGAGTAAATCGATATTAAGAATAGGAATGCCTTTAGTTGCTAAGTTAATACATGAAATGTTTCATACCTGTTAGTGGTAATGATAGGTAACTTAGCATCTTAGTCGATAGAGCTAGCTTAGTAGCTTGATAGATGTGTTTTATTTTAAGAGTTGTTGTTGTCGTATTACTAAGTGTTGCATTGTCATTTCATACATGTAGATAACGAGTTGGTAGAGTTCGTGCCTGCGGGCGAATAGGAATACGAGGAGATCATTGAGGAGTACGAGGAGGAGATTCTCGTATAGGAGGGAGCCCCGGAGCCATCAGTTGCTGACTTTGTTGACACCCCGCCTGCCCAAGGCAAGCCCCGGTGCATAACCGTTATTTTTTAATGATCATTGAATATATATATATATATATGTGTGTGTGATATGCATTTACATTACAGGCATTTTATGGAAACTACATGTATAGATATACTTACCTATGAGTCCTACTAGTATAGGTCGAGTAGCTGTTATGCTTAAGATTTCGGTAGCATGAGTAACCTGCCATTACTCACAATAGGTGATTATTAAGATCACTCATGATAAAATGGTGGAAAGGAAAATTAGAGACCGGGCAGGGATATGGTATGGGTATTGGTGGGTGTAAGAGGTTGTGTCCTACGGCCAATGGGGTATAGCTTGGTTACACTTTTTCCCTGTCTGTGTTGGTCAAGTACCAGCCGTTGCATTGATTTCTAGGCAATTCATAGACTTATTATCCCGAGCACATACTTGGGTATGGGCGCAAGAAAGGTTTGTTGCTCTCTTGTCGTGGGTTCTGGTTCTTTCTGGACCAACTGATTGGAGGTGGGGATGGAGGAGGTCTAAGCACCGCACTGAGTCCGGGACTTAGGAGCAGGGGCTTGGAGTCCAAGTTTGGACGGGGACCTACACCCCGTGACAGGAGAGTGATGGGTTTGTCCTACTTGTGCCTGGGGTATAAGCGGGGCGTGTGTTTCGGGGTACCTAGCTGGGCACATTGATTCGCGAATCGCCGGTGTTCCGATACGGCTTGTCTACAGTCTAGCATCGTAGTAAGAACTGAAAGATAAAAGGTGATGAAATGGAACTGCTTGCTCAACCCTTACTCGAAAGTAGAACAGGTGCTTATATAGAATGGCTAGATAATAAATTAATCATGACTACTAATAATAACATAAATAAGGATTCACTATTAGTATTGTTTTTGCAAAAAGGAAACCTAGCAAACCATAAAGCTTATAATATCCCTTGGAGTCGGGAAATTATTCCCACTAGTCGGATAAGTCTTGCGAGTACATTGTGTACTCAGGGTTTATTTACCCCTGTTGCAGGTGCAGCTTGAGGAGTAGCCGTTATGCGAAGGATTCTTCTGGTGGGCACAGACGGATCCTTGTATATTATCGATAGATGTTTATTTTCATTCCACTGTTTAATTTCCGCACTCTAAATTTGGTCCTATAATAATGTATTTTTAAGAACTCTGGATGTATGAAATGGACTAAGTAATGGAGACTCGTTCTCATTATTGGATCCTTGTGGAAAATGTGGATTATTCGGGCTCTCCCTTGGGGTGTGCCCGACGGAACCCGCCCGATGTAGCTTGCTTTCGGGGTGCTTAGTGTTTGGTGGAAGACGAGCGCCTCCGAAGGTGTGTTATTTCGGGCGGTTCTGCCACAGTGTCGATTGAGGACCGTCCATTGCTGTGGAAGGTAGTCAGGTCACAGACTTATTATCCTGAGCACATACTTGCTTATAGGAGCGTAAAGACTTGTTACTCTCTTGTCATGGGTTCTGGCTCTTTTCGGACCAACTTTTAGGGGTGGATATTAGGTGGAGGTCTGAGCACCATACTGAGACTGGGTTTCAAGTGTGGGGGCTTGGAGTCTAAGTTTGGATGGGGACCTAGACGCCATGACAGGAGTGGCATGGGTTGGTCTCGTTTGTCCCTGGGGTACAAGCGGGGCGTGTGTTTCGAGGTACCTAGTTGGGATACATTGATTCGTGAATTGCCGTTTCTGTGAGACGGTACCGACTTGGCTATGGTCTAGCACCATAGTAAGAACTAAAATTGGAAGGTGATAAAATGGTTCTGATTGCTTATCCACATGCTTCAAAGTAGCATAGGTGCTTACCTAGAATGGTTAGCTAAGTAACTAAAAACAACTGCTAGAAACTTGGAACATAAGGATGCACTATTAGTAATGCTTCTTGCAAAGGCAATGAACCCGCAATCCAAATAAGCCTTGCATATCTTTGGAGTCTTTTACTTTCTCTTATCGGATAAGTCTTCCTGAGTACAATTGAGTACTCAGGGTTTTATTCCCTCTGTTGTAGGTGACAGGTACGGTTGAGCTACACTTGGGTGTGGGAACCTCCTGGTGGGCTCAGTGAGGATTTCCTTACGTTGCTAACGTAGAGTATATTCAAAATTTTCACAAAATGTTTTTGCAAAGGAAAAGACTTATAGTATTTTATCATTCCATGTATATAAATATTCCTCATGTTAGTGCTTAAACTTGTCGTTATATACATTTTCGCTGAAAACTCTGATAACATTGTTATATTCCGCTATTATAATCAATTGAGGCAATATTCTGCTATTGTAATAAAGTGATGTAATAAATGGCTAAAGATTTTGTAAGCTTTATACTCTTATTTATGATCCTGATGAAAAATGTGGATTGTCGAGTTCTCCCTTGGGGTGTGCTCGATAGAACTACATAGTTTAGTGTCCTCGCTTGGGTACTCAGTGTCTAATGGAACCGAATACTAGGGTACCCTTGAGAGGGCATTAGATTAGGCGTGTTAGGGACCGAATACTAGGGTACCCAATGAGGAGGAGCTAATAACCATCAAATGTTGATGCTTCCAAACAGGCAAGAAACGTGACTACACCTCTTGCCCAATGACCGAAGGTTAGCTCCGTCATGTCTGACCCCCAAAGGTTGGCTACGCCTCGCTTGACGTCTGAGGGCAGACTTTGCCTCGCCCGACCCCCTGGGGGCTGGCTCTGCCTCAACTGACGTCCGAGGGCTGGCTCCGCCTCGCCCGATGTCTGGGGGTAGGCTCAGCCTTGACGTTCAGGGGCAGGCTCCGCCTTGCCCGACGTCTGTCCGCCTTGCTCGATGTCTAGGGGCAGGCTTCGCCTTGCCCAACATCCTGGGGCTGGCTCTGCCTCACCCGACGTCTGGGGGCTAGTTTCGCCATAACTGCACAAGCGAGATAAGGCAGGGCACTCAAGTCAACCGCAATACCGAGGGCCATACCCTGCATGCCTATAGGAAAGTACCGTTAGGATCTGACAAGACGGGCGCTTTAGGGCCCTTCCAGGCATGTCAGAGCCTAAACAGTGTTGTAGGCACCGTCATTTGTTTTACAGTGTTGTGGGCACCGCCGTTGGCCCTCGGGCGTGGATCCTGAAGGAACCATACGACAACCACTATGGTCCAAGAGGAGACTCACGTCCTCTACAGTGATGGACATGTAGTCACTACGCCATCCGCTCCCCGTTGGGTTGCGGATCAACACCACGGTCCATCGCGCCGCCCGGCGGGGCAGGATGGAACGTGACCACGTGCTGATCAAATCAGAGCGTGGCATCATCAACAGACAGACACCTAGTATGGAGCTATACCTAGCACCGTCTGCCATGTCAGCAGGGCTGGCTCAAAGGAAAAGGAAGACCCGGCATCTTCGAAGGACCTTCTTTGCCTCTAGTTTTTCTTCTTTCTCCCATCTATAATCCTTGCTTTCCCTTGGTCTATAAAAGGGAAGGCAGGGCACCCTACTAAAAGGATGACTTGATTCAACACACACCACATCACACATAGACTGAGCAGCGACCCAGCTCTCGGCACCCGTTCGACCTTTCCATCGGAGACTTGGGACCTGTCCCTCTCTCGCCCGTTTGTACCACCTATTATGAACCTTTTAGTGCAAATAACATGAGCAGCAGCCACAAGTTGGACGTAGGGACATTCTGCCTGAACTAGTATAAACCTTGTGTCTTTTTAGCACACCACCTGGGCCAAACACGTAATAAAACAAATTTACTCGTTGGTGTTTACTCGAAACACCGATGGTTGGCGCGCCAGGTAGGGGACCTTTGCGCGTTCCAACATTAACATCAGGCCATGGATGGCTAGCCACAGAATCAGCTAGGTCCCAGGCGCACATGTTGGCTTTAGTGACCTGGACTTCATTGTCATGGTGGGAGGAGAGTTGGCATTGGCTCACATCGCCATCCAACCTCTCCCTTCCATCGGTCTCGACCACAGGAGGCTTAGGCGCCAGCTCGGCGCATCCCTGGGACCCCAGCCATCTAGGGAGGACTCACACCACCTCGCCTTCTCTAACGCCAATGACATGGCATGACTCGCCGGAGGGAAACCCCTCTCTTCAGAACGCCCCACACGGAGCGCCTTGACAGTGCTTCCGTTCGATCTCCACAACACCGCGGCGACCATTACCACCTTGTGGCACAGCACATGATCCCATTCCCCACGAACAATGAGTTCATAGGGGTGATCGAACACGTCATGGAATCTCTCCACAACCTCCTCATAGAGGAGCCGGGGTCACCCTCTGGCTCTGAATCTAGCAGGGGGAGCCATCACCCCTCCCGGGAATGCTTCATGATGGGTACCCCTAAGGGACACGTCAAAAGCATCTCCGAGGAGGAGGCTACCCTGGCGAACAACCTTAGCGACGACGCTGAGGGGGAGACAACGGCCCCACCTCACATGAGGGTGGAGCAGCTGAAAGCCCAACACCTGGAGATCGAGGAAGCACGACTCCAGCTCGAGCAGGAATGCGCGGAGCTCGATCACGAGATCGAACGCCATAGAGACGGTGGGCGTGCATGCGCCATGCCCCATGACATGAACCAAAGGATCATTGCAGATGATGAAGCCCTCCCTCGCTTCACCCGGGCAAGCCAGAACATCGCCGTCGTGGTGGCCTTGCTCCATGGCATTTCAGAGGCCGCGATGCCCGAGGATCGTTAGGCCCACCGTGAGATTCGCACACTGCTCGAGCGTGAGGCAGTGTAGCAGGCAGAGAGCTCATTGTCTTGGCGACACGAGCTTGACGCCAGCCAACACACGCTCTCTGAGCATCTCGACAGGGACGCGTTGGTCCACCAGGCACCACAGGGCGATAGGCGGGCGCCGTGGTCCCGGTGCACCAGCATCTCGACCATAACCGTGATGCACGCAGCACTCTCGATGCTCGCGGTATACCCACAATGATCCAAGAGAGGGAGTCAGCCGTGGCTATCATCCTCGTCGTGGCGGACGCTGCGATAGCCTCGAGGACCAAAGCCTAGAGCCCGACTTACCGAGGTCTCAGGCTTTCAGCCATCACATCCTCAACGTTGCTTTCCTGCCAAGGTACCAACCACCAACCAACATCCCGAAGTACTCTGGGGAAACAAACCCCAAACTATGGCTCGAAGACTATCGGCTTGCCTGCCCAAGCGGTGGTGCGGATAATGATGACTTCATTATCCACAACCTTCCACTATTCTTGCCCGATTCGGAAAGAGCGTTGTTGGAACACCTGCCGTCCAACAGAATCCAGAGTTGGGCGGACCTGAAGGAGATCTTTGTGGGGAACTTCTAGGGCACATACAAGTGCCCTGGAAACCCGTGGGACCTCAAGAACTATCGGTAGAAGGCCGGATAATCCCTCCATGGGTACATCAGGTGCTTCTCCCGGTAATGCAATCAGCTTCCTAACATCGCCGACGTCGACGTTATAGGAGCTTTCCTATCTAGGACCACCTGTGAGTCTCTGGTTCACAAACTAGGATGTAAGGGCCCGTGAACCACTAAGGAGCTCCTGGACATCGCCACCAGCCATGCCTCAGGCGAGGAAGCGGTCAGGGCGATCTTCGATCGCCTCGATGGCAAGGCGAGGTGGGATGAGGACGCTGATGAAGACACCTCTAATCGCCCGCCAAAAAGAAGAACAAGAAGCAACAGCGGGAGGGCTCGCTCGTAGTCGCCGCTGACCGAAGGGGTGGTCGGAAGCCCACGGAGGGCACTCCGAACCATTTTGAAAAACTACTCATGGGACCATGCCCAAACCATGACTTCCCGGTCAAGCATCTATTCAAGGACTACAGCCTCATGAGCGCGGTTCTTGTCTGGAGACTCCAACAAAGGGGAGCACGGGAAGGACCCTGATCCAGCCACGGACGACGCCGAGGAGAAAGACAGCAGCTTCCCAACGTCGGATGGCTACCTCATGATCTTCAGAGGATCAGAGGCCTATGACTCCAAGCATCGCCAGAAGATCACGTGCCGTAGCCGGGAAGATACCCACTCGTGGTCGACCTGATCGTTGGCACAAAGTGTCTCACTAAAGTGTTGATGGATGGAGGCAGCGGCCTCAATATCATGTACGTCGAGACGCTCAACGTGATGGGCGTTAACCAAGCACTTAATCGCTTGGGCCTAACTAGAGCGCCTTTCCATGGCATCGTGCCTTGAAAGCAGGCCATGTCGCTTGGACAGATCAATCTGCCCATCATCTTCGGGGGTCCGTCCAACTACAGGACGGAGACCCTCACCATTGAAGTAGTTGGGTTCCCTGGAACTTACCACGCCATCCTGGGATGACCATGCTACGCGAAGTTCATGGCCGTCACCAACTACACCTACCTCAAGCTAAAGATGCCAGGCCCAGGTGGAGTCATCACCGTCGACACCCCCCTTTCAGCGCGCCTACGAGTGCAAAGTCGAGTGCTGTGATCACGCCGCGGCGATCATCGCCTCCGGGGAGCTCGCTGCCATCAAGAAGGAGGTTGTTGAGGAAGCGCCCGATCCCAAGAAGTTGACTAGGTCTTTTGAACCAGCGGAGGGCTCCAAAGAGGTCCTCATAGATCCCGACAGCTCCGAGGGCAAGGTGGTGCACATTGGCACCATGCTTTCCTCTAAATAGGAAAGCGCGCTCGTCAACTTTCTTCACGCCAACAAAGACATCTTCGCGTGGAAACCCTCAGACATGCTAGGCATTCCGAGGGAGGTCACCGAGCACGCCTTGAAGATCCACCCAGAATCCAAGCCGGTGAAACAACGCATGCGTCGCTTCGACGAGGGGAAATGGAGGACCATCGGCGAAGAGATCGCAAAGCTTTTGGTGGTCGGATTCATCAAGGAAGTGTACCACCTAGAGTGGTTAGCCAATCCCGTTCTTGTATGAAAAAAGAGTGGGAAATGGAGAATGTGCATTGACTATACTGGTTTCAACAAGGCATGCCCAAAGGATCTATTTCCTTTGCCACGCATAGACCAAATAGTCAACTCTACTTCAGGGTGCAAAACTCTCTGCTTCCTTGATGCGTACTCCGGGTATCATCAAATCATGATGAAAGAGTCCGACCAGCTCGCGACATCTTTCATCACCCCCTTCGGATCATTCTGCTACGTCACAATACCATTCGGTCTGAAGAATGCGGGGGCTACATACCAACGGTGTATGCTCAAGTGTTTTGGGGACCTCATCGGATGGACCGTTGAGGCCTACGTCGATGACATCGTGGTCAAGTCCAAACGGGCTGACCACCTCGTAGTCGATCTTGAGCAGACATTCATGAAACTCCGAGCAAATGGCATCAAACTCAATCCCGAAAAGTGCGTTTTTGGGGTCCCAAGGGGTATGCTGCTCGGTTTCATCGTCTCTGAGTGCGGCATCGAAGCCAACCCGGAAATGATCTCAGCCATCATGAGGATGGTTCCAATTCAGAACATAAAGGGAGTTCAGCGTGTTATAGGGTGCCTCGCCGCACTTAGCCGCTTCATCTCATGCCTCGGCGAACGAGGCCTCCCCCTTTATTGACTTCTAAAGAAGGTCGACCACTTCGAATGGACATCCGAGGCCCAGGAGGCACTTGACATGGTCAAACTGCTTCTGACGAAGGCCCCAATCCTGGTTCCTCCTACCGATGAAGAACCCCTCCTGCTCTACATCGCAGCCACCATGCAAGTGGTCAGCGCCACCCTAGTAGTGGAGCAGGAAGAAGAGGGGCACGCCCTTAGAATACAGCGCCCTGTGTACTTCGTTAGCGAGGTCTTATCCGACTCTAAGTCCCGCTACCCCCAAATCCAAGAACTCCTATACGCCATTCTTATCACTAAGAGGAAACTACGCCACTACTTCAAGTGTCATCTGGTGAAAGTTGTGACGTCCTTCCCCCTCGGTGAGGTCATCCAAAGCCAAGATGCCACGGGAAGAACCGCGAAGTGGGCACTCGAGCAGATGGGTCAGGGCATTGGTTATGCCTCCTGAACAGCCATCAAGTCCCAGGTGTTAGCTGACTTCATCGTGGAATGGACCGATGTCCAAATGCCACCAGCGGTCGTCGATCAAGAGTATTGGATGATGTACCTTGATGGATCGCTGATGAAGAAGGGCGCCGACGCGGGGCTGGTCTTCGTGTCGCCCCTCGGAGTACGCATGAGGTACATGGTTCGCCTCCATTTTCCTTCATCTAACAATGTGGCCAAATATGAGGCGCTCATCAATGGCCTACGCATCGCCATTGAGTTGGGCATCTGATGCCTCAACGTCCGAGGTGACTCCTAGCTGGTCGTCGACCAAGTCATGATGGAGTCAAGTTGCCACGACACCAAGATGGCTATGTACTGCCGAGAAGTCCGCAAGCTAGAGGACAAGTTCGATAGCCTCGAGCTCAACCACATCCCGAGACGCCTCAATGAGGCAGCCGACACGCTGGCTAAGGCAGCGTCCTGCAAAGGGCTGGTGCCAACAAGCGTCTTCGCCAGCGACCAACGTAAGCCCTCTGTTCGCTATGAGGGATCGAAACAGGCCGGTGACGGTCCGCCCGATGCAGGCTCAGGGGCTGACCAACCATGATATGACCATGTCATCAACCAACATGTTACAACCTCCAATTCAAGTAAAACCAACTCAAGTATCACCTACATCGACACCAGCCCAAGCCTTTGGTGGCCCAATTACACGTAGTCGAGCAAAGAAGCTACAACAAGAGGTGAACGCGCTACTTTATGAAGTTCAATTTAATATTAATGAGAATTATATACTGCCTAAGTCATGCACGTTGTTGTTGCTCAGGGTCACTAAAGAGAATGGCAAGAACACACAAGGTGATTACCACAGAGAAGAACCACACTCAAACCAGACCAGTCCTGCAGAACAGTCGGAAAGAAATATTCATAACTTTTGATTTCCTGAGGCTATGAAGGTGAATGAGCACATTTTGGAAAGCTTGTCGAGTCTACTTTCCAATGATGCTAACACTGACCAGTTTGGACTTCTAACTAATGAAATCTGACCAGCTTAGTACATACTGGTTAGACCTCTTGAAACTGACAGAACTGTCAAGAAGAAAATATCATGACTTTTTATTCCCGAAGGCTATGGAGGTCAATGAGGACTTTTTGGAAAGCTTGTGAAATCTAGTTTCTAATGATTCAAGGCCAACCAGATCCGACCAGTTTTAGTGTAGATCCGATCAGGTTTAGTGCAGACTGCTCAGAGGGTTAACATTCTTCTCAGGACATGATATTATTACAACTTCTCATATTAAACTGTACCATTCTACAATGTTTCGTGGTGCATGCTATACATGGTGTGAAACCTTATCAAGTTAGCTTTCCAACGCAACCAACAACGCATCATTTGGATTTTCCAAGATGGAGTTATTGCCAAAACACTGAAGACTGCGCAGAAGACCAACAGCCACGCGGAAACTACTCAGAAACTCATTTCGTGGAAGCTTGTTCACATAGCCTACCCTTTCTTTTCCTTTTCGTGTTTATACCTATCTAGGAGGGCTGTTCCTAGTACAAATATCCATGTACTGCTAAGCAAAAGAAGACTTTTGATAATCGAAATACAGAACCCCCTTTTGTTCAGCTGTGTGCTAACAAATATTGAGAGTAATCTCTACCTCTTTGCTCTTGTGATTTCCTTCGAGGGATTTACAGAAGCGGTGGCTTCATCCGCTCCCAATTGGTGCTCCTACTCCCTTCGAGGTTTACCTTGATTGATTGTAGGTTGTGTTGGTTGGTTTCTTGAGAGTGTGGTTGGGCGAATCCTTGATTCAGGTTGCCGGTTAAAGACGGTGGTTGGCTTCGAGTTTTATTTGCCAGGTTGCACTAGTTATCGCTGCCTGCAGCAAGTTATCCGGTTGTTCTTCAGCTAGTTATCTGGTGATTGATCCTACGTCGTGAAGATCAGGACCTCGCATCGTATCATATGGTATCAAAGCTTTCGTTACCACGGTAGGATTCTTTACCCTTAGCTACATATATTTTGTGTTCGTCCTATCCACTAAAAAGCCACAAAAATATTTGCCATAGCCCTTTGTTTCAATCTGTTATTTTAGTGAGTTTTGTTAAGTTTCAGTCCATTAGAGTCTTATTTTAGTTGCTGATCATATTTTCCTTCGCGTGTCCTTTGTGCCTCTTTCATATATCTGAAAATTCCCAAAAAAAAATCTAAAACCCATATCATCTCCTTCGCGTAAACTTTGATCCTGTCAAATTATAGCTACTAGTTACTTTTGTTTCTATCATAAAGTGTGCAAGTGTTATATCTGATCCTTGTATTTAGTTCTATAAAAAAAGAAGTGCAAAAAAAAGAGAGTTGAGAAAAGTTGTGAAAGAAAAGTTGAAGATCAGTTGGTTTATGTGCACAAGTGCTGAAAGTTTTTCATATCAAGTGAGTAACCAGTTTGCTATCTTTGTTTGGTGCAAATTTTGGTTGGGTCTGATCGCAACACTTGCATCCCAATCATACTCCTTGTTTGCATCAAATCCAAAATCTCTTTGTGCGTGTGTTTGATCTATTTACATCATTCATATCCTGTGGTCAGCACTAGGCAGAGAACTTCTAGTTTGGATTGTTATTTAACTTTACAACAACTAGATTTCAGATTGCATTCCTTGTGTATCACTCCCTACCAAGTTCCACATACAAGCCATCGTAATCGGTACTCTCTGGTCTTGTATTCGCCTAGCCATCACTTTCGTTACCACCACACGCTGTTTTTCCTATAACCCGCAGGGACTTCATAAGAGTTTCGGTTGGTACGAGAGGTGAGGTTGTGAGAGCTACCAAATTTTTTTTATATATTCCATAAGTAACTATTGTTCATTTTTTGCTAACCTTACATAGGAGATGGGTGATATAGAAGATTGTGTTACTATAGCACAATTTAATGAACTCCGGCAAAGCATGGAAGAGAAGCAAGATCGGTTGACCCGAGATCTTCAGGCTATTTTGACTGAAATCAGAGGGTGTCATCAACCTCATGATGGTGCAAGCCACCATGGTGAAGATGGAGAAGATAGTGATGGAAGAACTGCTGCTAGAAGAGCAAGAGAACAAGAAAGGAGAAACCAAGGTGCTGCACATGGTAGAGGAAGAGGACGAGGTCGAAGAAATGATGACCATGATGAATCTGAAGATGTGGATGAAGATAATCATTCCCAATATCGTGGTGGTCGCCGACGTCATAGCAGAGGCAACCATGAGGAGAGGTTTGGCAAACTAAAATTTACCATGCCAAAATTTGATCGAGGATCTGATCCTAAAGCTTACTTCACTTGGGAGTTGAAGGTGGACAAGATATTTCGCCTGCATAATTATTCAGAGGAGAAGAAATTAGCCATGGCATCTCTTGAGTTTGATGGATATGCTCTGATATGGTGGGAACAACTTCTGCATGATCGAGAAGAAGGTGGAGAAAACCCTATCGCAACATGGGATGAGATGAAGCGAGAAATGAGAATTCGTTTTGTGCCGAAACACTATCGGTGTGATCTTTTTGATAAATTGCAGAATCTGAAGCAAGGAAGCCTCTATGTCGAGGAGTATTATAAAGAGATGGAGAAGGCTATGATTAGAGCCAATGTGTATGAAGATGAAGAGCAAACTATTGCACATTTCATGGCTGGGTTACATCGCAATATCCAGCGCATTGTTGAGTTTCAGCCGTACCGTCGTCTTATTGATTTGGTACATCAAGCAACTAAAGTTGAACGTCAATTGCAGAAAGATGCTAAGAATAGCAAGCCATTGTCATATGGCACGAGGACTATGTCAGGAGGAGGCAAGTCAATCTCGAGGTTTACTGCTGCACCCTCATCAGCGAAAAGCTCAAGTGGAGACTTACGTTCTAATGTGCAGGGTGTTTTTAGAGGGAAGAATGCTGCTGCCCAAGGCATGAGCTCTAAACCATCAGCATCCACCACTACTTTAGTGGGTTCTACAACCAATAGTAGTGGGATTCAATGCTTCAAGTGTGGAGGTCGTGGGCATGTAATCAAGGAGTGTCCGAATAATCGTGTGATCATTGTGAAAGACAATAGAGAATATGAATCAGCTAGTGAAGAGGAAGTTGAGGAAGAGTATGATGATGAGGCTCATGAAGATGAGGAACATACTAGATGTGAATTTGAGCAAGGTGGTGCTCTTGTGGTGGCTCAAATTTTGAGCATTCAAATGAAGGAAGCTGAAAATGGACAGCGACATAATCTTTTTCAAACCAGAGCTAAAGTGCAAGATAAGGTAGTCAAGGTGATCATTGATGGCGGGAGCTGCCATAATCTTGCTAGTCGTGAGATGGTTGACAAGCTTGGTTTGAAACTACAGTGGCACCCTCATCCATATCATGTCCAATGGTTGAATGATTTAGGAGATATTAAGATTGGATATAGAGTAAAGGTTCCATTCAAAATTGGTGAATATGTTGACACAGTAGAGTGTGATGTGGCACGAATGTCTGTGTGCCACTTGCTGCTTGGAAGACCTTGGCAATATGATCGATATACTCAGCATTGTGGGAGAACAAATCAGTACACACTAGATTTGAAAGGAAAGAAGTTTGTACTCAAGCCTATGACGCATCAACAAATCATGGCTGAGCACTTACAAAAGCAAACTAAAATTAGTCCGGCAAGTGAAGGAAGAGAAGAGCAAAAGAAATTGAGTGCCATCCACAATTCGGTGAGTGAGTGCCACAAGCCAAATTTGAGAGATAAAAAGAAAGGAGAGGGAGAGCATCTAGTTATGCTAGCCACAAAATCTGAGCTGAGAGAAGTGAGGAACAACCCAGATCAAGTGCTCTTTGTACTTATGTGCAAAGACATTTTATTTCACCTAATGATATCACCTCTCTTCCTAGTGTTGTGTCTCATCTTTTGCAGGACTATGAAGATATTTTTCCAAAAGAAACACCGGCTGGACTACCTCCCATTCATGGAATTGAACATCAAATTCATCTTATTCCAGGGGCTGCACTCCCTAACCGTCCATCATACCGCACCAATCCTGAAGAAACAAAAGAAATACAAAGGCAAGTACAAGAACTTTTTGATAAAGGTTTTGTTCGTGAAAGCTTAAGTCCTTGTGTTGTTCCTATGATATTAGTGCCTAAAAAGGATGGTTCTTGGAGGATGTGTGTTGACTGTAGAGTTATAAATAATATCACTATTTGCTATCGTCATCCTATTCCACGGTTAGATGATATGCTTGATGAATTGAGTGGTTCCATAATATTTACTAAAATTGACTTGAGAAGTGGTTACCATCAAATTAAAATGAAAGCGGGAGATGAATGGAAAACTACATTTAAAACTAAATTTGGGCTGTATGAATGGTTAGTTATGCCTTTTGGTTTGACTAATGCCCCTAGTACTTTCATGAGATTAATGAACCATGTCCTGCGAGCTTTCATTGGAAAATTTGTTGTTGTCTACTTTGATGATATTCTAATTTACAACAAGTCTATTGGAGAGCATATGAAACACATTCGGCAAGTCTTGGATGAGCTTAGAAAGGAGAAATTATTTGCTAATCTTGACAAGTGCAGTTTTTGCACAGACCATGTTGTGTTTCTTGGCTTTGTTGTATCAGGAAAGGGCATAGAAGTAGATGAATCAAAGGTGAAAGCCATCAAGGATTGGCCAGCTCCTACGAATGTAAGTCAAGTAAGAAGTTTTCATGGCCTTGCTGGTTTTTATAGGAGATTTGTGAGAGATTTCAGTACCATCGCTGCTCCTTTGAACGAATTGACAAAGAAAGGGGTTGATTTTAAATGGGGGAACTCACAAGAAACTGCTTTTCAAGAATTAAAGAAACATTTGACTGAAGCACCATTACTTGTTCTTCCTAATTTCACTAAAACTTTTGAAGTAGAATGTGATGCTAGTGGAATTGGGATAGGAGGAGTTTTAATGCAACAAGGAAAACCAGTAGCATATTTTAGTGAAAAATTGGGAGGTGCCCAATTAAATTATTCTGTGTATGACAAAGAATTGTATGCTTTGGTGCGTGTACTTGAGACATGGCAGCACTACTTATGGCCAAAGGAGTTTGTTATTCATTCCGATCATGAAGCTTTGAAGTACTTGAAGGGACAAGCTAAGCTGAACCATCGCCATGCCAAGTGGGTTGAGTTCATCGAAACATTTCCATACATTGTGAAATATAAGAAAGGTAAGGACAATGTGGTTGCTGATGCTTTGTCTCGAAAGAGTGTGTTGTTAAATCAACTTGAGGTCAAGGTGTTGGGTCTCAAAAGTTTGAAAGATTTGTATAATAATGATCCTGAATTTTTAGAACTGTATAATCATTGTAAAGATGGAAAAGGTTGGGAAAAATATCACATACATGATGGATTTCTATTTAGAGCTAACAAGCTTTGTGTTCCAAATTCTTCTGTTAGATTCTTTTTGTTGCAGGAATCACATGGAGGTGGACTAACATGTCATTTTGGATAGAAGAAAACATATAAATTGCTAGGTGATCATTTCTATTGGCCTAAGATGAGGAGAGATGTCATCAAATTTGTGGAATGATGCATCACCTATCACAAAGCTAAGTCAAAACTAAATCCTCATGGCTTATACACTCCTTTACCTGCTCCTAACATTCCTTGGGAAGACATAAGCATGGATTTTATTTTAGGGTTACCTAGAACTTAGAGAGGAAAGGATTCGATTTTCGTTGTGGTTGATAGATTTTCAAAGATGGCTCATTTTATCCCCTGCAACAAGAGCGACGATGCTTCACATGTTGCTATTTTATTTTTTAGGGAAATTGTGAGGCTACATGGGATGCCTAGGACCATTGTGTCTGGTCGTGATGTCAAGTTCGTGAGCAATTTTTGGAAAACATTATGGGCTAAACTTGGAACCAAGCTCTTGTTCTCAACAACTTGTCACCCTCAAACCGACGAACAAACTGAGGTGGTGAATCATACATTGTCAATGTTGCTGCGAACCATGGTGAAAAAGAACTTGAAGATTTAGGAGGATTGCTTGCCACATGTGGAGTTTGCTTATAACAGGGTAGTACACTCTACCACTAACTTGTGTCCTTTTGAAATCGTATATGGTTTCAAACCTATTGCTCCGATCGATTTGTTGCCCCTTCCATTGCAGGAGAGAATCAACATGGAAGCTTCCAAGCGTGCTGCATATGTAAAGAAGATACATGAGAAGACCAAGGAAGCAATCGAACTAAGTGCTAAACGCAAGGCTACAAGTATGAACAAACATAGGAAGAAAGTGTTATTCGAACCAGGGGACTTGGTGTGGATACATTTGCGCAAGGATCGCTTCCCTGATAAGTGCAAATCCAAATTGTTGCCTCGAGGAGATGGACCATTCCGTGTTCTTGCAAAGATCAATGATAATGCATACAAGATAGATCTTCCAGCAAGCTATGGTGTAAGTACGACCTTCAATGTTGCTGACTTATCGCCATTCATAAGAGAAGATACTTTAGAGTCGAGGATGACTCCTTTTCAAGAGGGGGAGGATGATATGACCACATCATCAACCAACATGTTACAACCTCCAATTCAAGTAACACCAACTCAAGTATCACCTACATCGACACCAGCCCAAGCCTTTGGTGGCCCAATTACACGTAGTCGAGCAAAGAAGCTACAACAAGAGGTGAACGCGCTACTTTATGAAGTTTATATACTGCCTAAGTCATGCACATTGTTGTTGCTCAGGGTCACTAAAGACAATGGCAAGAACACACAAGGTGATGACCATAGAGAAGAACCATACTTGAACCAGACCAGTCCTGCAGAACAGTCGGAAAGAAATATTCATAACTTTTGATTTCCAGAGGCTATGAAGGTGAATGAGCACATTTTGGAAAGCTTGTCGAGTCTACTTTCCAATGATGCTAACGCCGACCAGTTTGGACTTCTAACTAATGAAATCCGACCAGCTTAGTACATACTGGTCAGACCTCTTGAAACTGACAAAACTATCAAGAAGAAAATATCATAACTTTTTATTCCCGAAGGCTATGGAGGTCAATGGGGACTTTTTGGAAAGCTTGTGAAATGTAGTTTGTAATGATTCAAGGCCGACCAGATCCGACCAGTTTTAGTGCAGACTGCTCAGAGGGTTAACAGTCTTCTCAGGACATGATATTGGTACAACTTCTCATATTAAACTGTACCATTCTACAATGTTTCGTGGTGCATGCTATACATGGTGTGAAACCTTATCAAGTTAGCTTTCCAACGCAACCAACAACACGTCATTTGGATTTTCCAAGATGGAGTTATTGCCAAAACACTGAAGACTGAGCAGAAGACCAACAGCCACGCGGAAACACTGAAGACTGCGCTAGAAGACCAACAGCCACGCGGAAACTACTCAGAAACTCATTTCGTGGAAGCTTGTTCACATAGCGTACCCTTTCTTTTCCTTTTCATGTTTATACCTATCTAGGAGGGTTGTTCCTAGTATAAATATCCATGTACTGCTAAGCCAAAGAAGACTTTTGATAATCGAAATACAGAACCCCCTTTTGTTTAGCTGTGTGCTAACAAATATTGAGAGTAATCTCTACCCCTTTGCTCTTGTGATTTCCTTCGTGGGATTTACAGAAGCGGTGGCTTCATCCTCTCCCAATTGGTGCTCCTACTCCCTTTGAGGTTTACCTTGATTGATTGTAGGTTGTGTTGGTTGGTTTCTTGAGAGTGTGGTTGGGTGAATCCTTGATTCAGGTTGCCGGTTAAAGACGGTGCTTGGCTTTGAGTTTTATTTGCCAGGTTGCACTAGTTATCGCTGCCTGCAGCAAGTTATCCGGCTGTTCTTCAGCTAGTTATCTAGTGATTGATCCTACGTCGTGAAGATCGGGACCTCGCATCGTATCAAACCGTCAGCTCCATCTGGCCCCAAAGTCATGGAGCTCAAAGAGGACCCAGCGACAGAGCCCAACCCTCTAGTCGACTAGAGGACACTCTACCTCGACTACCTCCTCCGTGACATGCTACCGACGGATAAGATGGAGGCTCAATGGCTCGCGCGCCGCGCCAAGTCCTTCATTCTTGTGGAGGGCAAACTCTACAAGTGGAGCCACACCGGGATCCTGTAGCGCTACATCCCCATCGAATGGGGGAAGCATTTGCTGAGCGATATCCATGGTGGGATCTGCGGTCACCATGCCTCACCTAGAACTCTGGTTGGAAACGCATTCCGACAGGGCTTCTACTAGCCTACCGCAGTGGCTGACGCTGAGCAGATCGTGTGCACCTACGAAGGGTGTCAGTATTATGCTCGGCAAACTCACCTTCCGGCCCAAGCTCTCCAGACAATCCCTATCATGTGGCCGTTCGAGGTCTGGGAGCTCAATCTAGTTGGACCTCTCAAGAAGGCTCCTGGAGGTTACACCCACTTGTTTGTCACCATAGATAAGTTTACAAAGTGGATAGAAGCTCGGCCGATCTCTACGATCAAATCCGAGCAGGCCGTACTGTTCTTCCTCGACATCGTCCATCGCTTTGGAGTCCCGAACTCCATCATCACGAACAATAGCACACAGTTCACTGGGAAGAAGTTCCTACAATTTTGCGATGAACATCACATCCGCATCGACTGGGCCTCTGTAGCACACCCCCGAATGAATGGGTAGGTGGAACGCGAGAAAGGGAATGTTCCTACAAGGCCTTAAACCCAGGATCTTCAACCGGTTGAATAAACGACGCACGCTGGGTCGCCGAACTTCCTTCAGTACTCTGGATCTTGAGGACAACCCCTAGTCAAGCCACCGGCTACACACCCTTCTTCATGGTCTACGGTTCCGAGGCCGTCTTTCCAATCGACCTTGACTATGGAGCGCCAAGGATTAGGGCGTATGACGAACAAGGAGCCGAGGCATCCCACGAGGACGCCATGGACCAGCTTGACAAAGTGCGCAACGTCGCCCTCCTCCGCTCGGCCAAGTACCAACAGGCGTTGCGACAGTACCACAGCCAACGAGTGCGGGGATGGGTCTTCAACGTCGGGGACTTGGTCCTCCGCCTCGTCCAAAGCAACAAGGATCACCACAAGCTCTCCCCGCCATGGGAGGGACCGTACATAGTTGCGGAGGTGCTCCGACCGGGCGCCTACAAGCTCAAGACAATCGATGGTGAAATCTTCACCAATGCCTGGAACATCGAGCAGCTACGTCGCTTTTACCCCTAAATAAACGCATACTTTCTCTTATCAGTTTTGTTATCAAAATCCCCGATCTTTTGTGACATCCAACCCCTGCAACGGTGAAGGGTCGGGCCTCACTCGGGGGCTGATGTGAGCTTGTTTATCCAGCAAACATTATCTACGCATGCCCACCTTTTTCACATTAATTCCTAGGAGCTAGCTTTACAGGAACAATCCCTGAGTGTAACTAGTAGGACTGCGGGAAACCTACACCCCGGTGGCTATGCTCTCTTTACTCACTAGCGTGATCAGGATTGGCTCGCCCGCACTCCGAGCTTTTATGGCCTTAACTATGAAAAGGGTCAGACTGCGCTAAACCTTTTTACACAAAAAGGGAGAAGAGCTAAGAAGTTGTTTGCTGTAACGAAATTTGAAAGCTTGTCCATTTGTTACAAGTTTCTCCGCCTGGCTTATCTACCTAACCAAATTCTTGCGCGGGAGGCTCTCATCCTCTATCTCCGCAAAGAAAGTCTTGTCTCAGTAGGTAACCCCTATCGACCAAATGGCACGACCATTGCCAGGAAATAGGAAGGGAGTGGATAGGATCCCGCTTATATCTGGTGAAAGGTTTTTCGAACCCATTTCTCTTACCATCGAGGTAAAACCGGTACCTGGGTCGATCGAACGGCACCGAACTGCCACCGAAAGATAAGCATCCTCACTTACTTACTTCACGTATTAATTTCATTACCAAGCCTCCGACCCTAGCAACGGCAGGGGGTCGGACATCGCTCGGGGGCTGGCGAGAGTATCTATTCGCTAGACATCATCTTTGCCCGACCCCTCTTTATGTTTAAAAACTAGAGGCATGGCGTGCGGGTGTAAACTTTGAGTAAAACTGGTCGAACCGCTAAGACCCTATGCCCCGGCGGCTACGGTGTTTTTGTTCACCCGCATTATCAAAGTCTTTGTTCCCACACCCCAAGCTTTAGCATCCACCTTGCCGAGAAAGGGTTCAGAAGGGCCTACCTACGGAATCTCCATCAAGGAGAAGATATCAGGTCACCCAAGTCAATCAAACGGCTCGGATCACTACTAAGAGACAAACAGAAAATTGGGATGCTCGTCCAGGTTACACCGGCCCCGTCATGAACGTCAGACCCAAACACCACACGGATATATCTGGTAAGTAGCTCCCAGAACCCATCACTCGTGCCATCGAGGTAACATTATTGACACCCATTTTTTCTTAAATCATTCATACATTAGTCAATTCAATCATTCCGTACATCCAAGCATCGCACATGCGATTACCGCATCACAACACTTCTTGTCGCATCATGAAGTGGTAGTCGTCTCATTCAATATGAACGGCAATCGACCAAGGTTCGAAGCCTGGCCCGTGAAGGGCTCGAGGCCGCCTCGTGTCAAATAGAGCTAGGGGAGAAAACCAAGATGAGCCCAAGCGGCCATGCCCGACCCCGCTCAGAAGCAGACAGGCACATCTTGACCTTTCTCGTTTAATTCTATACCTCGAGCCAAGCCCATAGGATCTCCATCGAGGAGAGGCCAACGGGCCACCTAAGCCTATCGAATGGCTCGGGCATCTACCAGGAGGCGGGTTAAGAAGTAGTGGAATGCCACATGAGGGCTCTGCCGACCCCGTCAGTGGATGACGGACCCGGATTCCACTCGAACGTGCCCGTTAGCGAGCTCACTAAGCGCAACACTCGAGCCATCAAGGAAAGTGTTGTTAGCTCAGCCCCTCCAGTTGTGGAAACCGAGGACAAGGTGATGGATGAAACACGACCGACCCTTATCAAACCCCAAGGGGCTCGGGGGCTCGAGCTGCCCGATCCTAGATCGAGTGACCGAGGTTTGAAGGCTGCCCACGAAGGGCTCGAGGCCGCCTCGCGTCAAACAGAGCTAGGGGGAAAAGCAGATGAGCCTCAGCGGCCTGTGCCCATCCCACTTAGAAGCAGACAAGGCCATCTCAACCTTCCCATTCAATCCTAGCCTCTAGCCGAGCCCATAGAGTCCCCATTGAGGGGGGATCTATTAGAAGGCGGGTTAAGGAGCAACGGAATGCCCACCGAGGGCTTTTCCGATCCCACCACAAGTGATGGAACTAGATTGCGGAAACCGTGGACGGGGCGGCGATCACAAAAACAAGCCGACCCTCAACCAAACCTCTGCTACGCGTGGGGGCTCGAGGAAAGTTGGACTTACAAGGAGACCGAACGCATGGTCACTGGACGATATCTAAAATCCTAAGGAAGGGGTATGTGCGAATACAAGAGTAGTTTCGCTATCCTCTCTTTGATCTTCAGTGACATTCGACCCCAGCAACCACAAGGGGTCGGATATCACTTGGGGGCTGATAAAGGTATAAAACCCCCCTTTTTTCGAAACAGACGCTGCGTCGGACCTCTTCCTCAAGTTAAGGTTAGTGGCAAGGTTTGTGGGAACAAATAACCGAGTATGCCCGGTCAGACTACAAAAAACCGATGCCCCGACGGCTACGGTAACTTTGCTCACCAGCATAATCGAAGCTTCCCTATTACACACCTCGGGCCCTACGGTCTTAATAAACGGAAGGGTCGGATTGCATGAGCCCCTTCTTCGAATGCAAAAAGGGAAGAAAGCAAGTTCAATCAAATGAAACGAAATTACGAATTTGTTTAAACAAAACAAAACTATGAATCTATTTTTAAGATACAAAAGTGCCGACACTTGTCCAAAGATTATAGATAATGTCCAGCTTATTCGACTAACTATCCCCTTTGGGGAAGAACTATATCTTCAACCTTGTCCGCCAGGTTCCACTCGATAGGAGCAACCGCCTTCTCTATTTCATCCAGCTCAAAGGCTTCATAGCCAGGCGCAAAGCCAAGGCTCATCGTCTCCAAGTCGATACTCTCGGCGTAGTGGGAGCGGGTGATGGCGAAAGCTTGGGTAATCCTAGAATGAAGAGCTTCTCTCTTAAGCCGGTGCACCCGCGCCGTGATATCTACGGTAGCAGAGGCCGCAAGCGAGCTGGTTCCCTCTGGCCATGCCACCTCTAGGTCATCGAAGACCACCCCGATGGCTACGCATAGGAGATCGTGCTCATCGCTCTCCGCCTAAAGGATCCCCCGCATCTCGGCAAGCTCCATGATCAGCCCAGTGGAGATGCTCTCGGCCTCCAGCCTTCAGGCTACCCTAGTTCCAAGATTGGCCCGGAGGGAGCTGACCCCCTGACGTGCCTCGTTGCGCTCTCGAATGGCCTGGTCGCGCTCCTCGCGGGCCGTGCCGCGCTTCGAGCGGAGTCTCTCCATAGTCTGGCATAGCTCGTCCCGCTCCTTGCGCAGCCAGGCTATCACCTTGGCGTCCAGGCTCACCCTCTGCTGCAGGGCCATGGACCTCTCATCGGCTCCTAGCTTGAGCTCCCGCTCCTTCTCCACCTCGGCGTCCCTCTAGAGCAGCTTGTCCCGCTCCTTTTGGACTCTGGCGGCCTCCTCCTCGTCCTACCATGCCCTCACCGACAGATCATGGAACGCCTTCTCGGCATCCTCCATGTCCTGACATGCCTTGGCCTCCCGCTCTAGGCGACCGGCTGCCTCCTTAGCCAAGGGAGTCAGCTTGGCCACCCACTGTTGGGCGACAGCAAGCTAGGCGGTCACATCTCCGCGCAGCCAGGCCTCTTCAGCGAGGTGGTCCCATTCCACCTTCTACTCACGGAGGAACCAGGATTTCTCCCGGCTATGAACGATAAGGGACTGAAAAGAAGATCGATGTCAAAAACACAAAAACACATGAAGAAAGAAGAAAGCGAGAGGGGAGATTAAGTACATACCCAGCTAGTAGGAACGATGATGTCACGCAGGACACCCCTGGCCTAGTTCAGGACTTCCATCATGGCTGAGATCCCTTCATTAAGACTCTCTCGCTCTATGCTCTTAGTAGCATCGTTGAGCGAGAAGAGTATCGACGTTGGGTCTTGAGGATCCATCCACTGGAGCAGCAACTCACCCCGCACGGAAGAGCGGCTACCACCCGACGTCAGGGCCAAGGGCGACCCCCTGCTGGTCCTCTCCACCACTGCCACGACGCCCAAGGACCCTTCGGCCATGCCCCCCTTCGTCTGACCCACGTCGGGCACTGTCACCTGGGCCGCCGGTGGCATGGATCGTGCCGCTTCCTCAGGCACCACCACGGCTGCGTCCCGCTGCACCTAGCTTGTCTCGATCGTGGCCACCTCCATTTGCGAGCAAAAGCCCCATCCGCTCCGATGTCTACAGTGGGATCACCTCCATCCCCGGTTGCTCGGCGACCGCCGAGGACGCCCCAACAGCCCCAGCGTCTGCTTGACCCACCGAGGGCACGGGCACCACCGTGGGCGGCGCCTGACCAGCCGATGAGGCTGTGACATCGGCTCCACTTCCGCCCAAGATGAGAGCGACATCGGGCAACGGCCGCCATCTCACCTGAATGGCAAGGCTCTTCTTAGGTGCCAGCGCCAAGGAGCGGCCCCGTCTGAGGATGCTGCGAGGAACAAAAGGCGTAAGTCACAATGAAAACAGAGTAAAACAGAGAAAACAGAGGAGTTGGTGACTTACGTTGGCGCTGTTGGGTGGTGGAGATGTTTGGGGGATGAACCCCCAGGTCCCTGCTCCACCTCGTTGGGGCGGGACCATTTTGAGCCCGTCCCCTGCTCCTGGGTGGAAGGGTATGCCTCCCTTGCATCTGGGGGCACAGCGGCGGAGCTGCCCCCCTCCACCAGCACCTCGGACGCGGCGGTAGATCCACCCACCCCGGATGGCTCTTGAGGTGCGGCGGTGGGGTCATCCCCCTATGTTGGCACCTCGGGCTTGGCAGCAGACCCCCCGCTCCTACTGACTCCTAGGGCGGGCGATGGTTTGGCCCATCTCTACCGGCCCCTCGGACACACTTTCCCCCGCATGGAACAGGAAAGGCCCCTGCATGGACGAGTGGATACCTGTCAGCGTATCCTCGCTCACTAGGTCATCCCACTCAATGTCGGCAACTACCTCATCATGGTCATCATCATCATCACTATCTGTCTCCTCCCCTCGCTCCTATGCTCGTAGCTTCTGTTGTTTCTTCCTCCTCTCCTCTTTCTTCGTCTTTCGCTGCCACTCGGCCGCGGCGCGATTGGCTGCCGCCACGAACGGGTCCTTCGGCAGTGGGTCCGGGTGATCCAAAAGGGCAAGTTTCTTTGGCTGGCCCCCCTATCTCAATATCAACATCAAAAAGGTCGGGAGTTCAATCAAAATGGAGGCAGGAGGAAAGAAAACTTACAAAGGCGATATACCTCGGTTCCGGTCGCATCGGGGGGTGTCATGGCACCGGATACACGAAATCAAGGGCATCATCAGCGATCGTCCCATGGAGGCTCCATCACCTCCTTGATGCGTTGCGCCACTTTGGAGGGGGAGAGCGCTCCCTCAGCGAGCGTCGTCTCGTTGAGGGACACCCCAGGCACCATCATGTGTAGGGGAAGCGCGTTCCTCATCAGCGGTGCCACCCTCCACATGTGGTAAGCACCGATGATCCCCGACCCCTTCACGCCTTGCTCCTTTAGGATGCGAATGGCGGTGAGATGGTCTTGGATTTTCTTCTTGTCTTTGTCTAGGACCCCCACCTCCTCCACAATTCTAGGACCTCTTCGATGAGGCACCCGGTGAACTCTAGCAAGGGGGCAGCTGTGTCATTCCTAACGTAGAACCAATGCGAATGTCACCCCTTGTTGGAGGTCGACAGACGCATCGGCGGGTACTCACTGACCCGGTTGTTGCGGAGTTGAATGCTAGCGCATCCCATCGACACGTTCAGCTCCTGCTTCTTCTCCCACTTCTTTAGGAGAGTGACGGCGAAGAAGTACCGTCATAGGTCAAAGTGGGGACTAATCCCTAGGAACCCCTCACATAGGGCGACAAACGCCGCAATGTGTTGGATTCCATTGGGATTAAGGTGCTGCAGCTTCACCTTTTAGTAATGCAGCAACCCCCGAAGGAACTTGTGGGCGGGGGTGGTGAATCCCCACTCATGAAAGTGAGTGAAGGACACAACGTAGCCTTCGGGCAGCGACGGCACATCCTCATTGTCGGGCAGCCGCCACTCCTCGGTGGCAGTCCACGCGCAAAGAAGGCTGCGGTGAACGAGGCCCTCTAGGCGCTGGAGGGTGATATCAGATCTGCACCTTGGCTCCATTGATTGATTGGGGTGGGAGGATGTGAACTTGACGGTGGCTGAGATACGGATGCAGGGAGATTGGGCGATTGGCAGCAGAGGTTACAGATGCGAAGGCAAGGAGGCAAAGTACGAAACCATAGGGGCGACAGATGCGAGGTAAGCAACCGTTCGCCTAGATCTCTGCGCCTTCCACGATCCATCACCACATCACGATCGCGGGATATGTGCCCGCAATCCCTATCCTTTCTCTCCGAAGACACGCCGGACGTTTTGCCTCCCCTGACGGACCAGGACTCTTTGCCAACAAAGGGGATACGGGTCAAAAAGCATTTTCTCTGGCCCGCCTGGGCCCAGGAGTTTGAGGGCTGGCCCACCAATGGTTTTGACGGCTGTCCCAAGGCACCCTTACGACAAAGGATGGGCCCGCAAGCGGCTAAAACTCAGATGCACGAACTTAACAAGGGTCTCGGTCCACGATTAAGCCTCAGCCGGGCTGACCGTGGATGGATCCCCGTGAATGGGATACCAGGGCCCCATTTAAGCCATCCGGCTAACAACCATCAAATCTCACAGCCATACCCGCGAAGGGTTCGAATCACCCCCAGGCGATTCTATTCGAATCACCCGGGGGCTCGGGGGCTACACCCAATGGGTGCGCTCGCGCGCACCCTCTAACAAGTCAAATCAACCTCCGGGCAATTCTATTTGAATCGCTCGATGGCTCGGGGGCTACACCCGTCGGGTGCGCTCGCGCGCACCCTCTGGCAAGACAAATCACCCTCGGGCGATTCTATCTAAATCACCCCGGGGCTCGAGGGCTACACCCATCGGGTGCGCTCGCGCGCACCCTCTGGCAAGTCAAATCACCCCCCGGGCGATTCTATCTGAATCGCCCGGGGGCTCAGGGGCTACTGTTGGGGACCGAATACTGGGGGACCCAATGAGGAGGAGCTAATAACCATCAAACGTTGATGCTTCCGAACAGGCAAGAATGCGACTACACCTCTTGCCCAATGACCGAAGGTTAGCTCCATCTCGTCCGACCCCCAAAGGTTGGCTCTGCCTCGCTCGACATCTGAGGGCAGACTCCGCCTCGCCTGATCCCCTGGGGGCTGGCTCTGCCTCGCCCGACGTCTATCTGCCTCGCCCGACTTCCGAGGGCAGGCTCCCCCTCGCCCGACGTCTAGGGGCTGGTTCCGCCATAACTACGCGCGCAGATAAGGCAGGGCACTCAAGTCAACAGCAATACCAAGGGCCATACCCTGCACGCCTGTAGGAAAGTACCGTCAGGATATGACAAGACGGGCGCTTTAGGGCCCTTTCGGGCACATCAGAGCCCAAATAGTGTTGTAGGCGCCAACATTTGTTTTACAGTGTTGTGGGCGTCGCCGTTGGCCCTCGGGCGTAGATCCGAACAGAACCATACGACAACCACTATGGTCCAAGAGGAGACTCACGTCCTCTATAGCAACGGACGTGCAGTCACTGCGCCGTTCGCTCCCCGTGGTAGGATGGGACGTGACCACTTGTTGATCAAATCAGAGCGTGGCATCATCGACGGACAGATGCCAAGCATGGAGCTATCCCTAGCACCGTCTACCATGTCAGCAAGGTTGGCTCAGAGTAAAAGAAAGACCGGGCACCTTCAAAGGACCTTCTTTGCCTCTGGTTTTTCTTCTTTCTCCCATCTGTAATCCTTGCTTCCCCTTGGTCTATAAAAGGGAAGGCAGGGCACCCCACTAAAAAGACAACTCGATTCAACATGCAACACATCACACATAGCTGAGCAGCGACCCAGCTCTCGGCACCCGTTCGACCTTTCCATCAGAGACTTGGGACATGTCCCTCTTTCACCCGTTTGTACCCCCTACTATGAACCTTTCAGTGCAAATAACATGAGCAGCAGCCACAAACTGGACGTAGGGACATTTTGCCCGAACCAGTATAAACCTTATTTCTTTTTAGCACACCATCTAGGCCAAATGCATAATAATACAAATTTACTCATTGGTGTTTACTCGAAACACCAACAAGGCGGTTTTGCCACACGCCTCGATGGGCAGAACGGGGCTAGGAGATGGTGGAGAGAAGAGCACCACAGACTTGGCCGCCGCGAGCTTCTTCTTCCATTGGGGCACAGGGGCACGAGGAGCCTCAAGGTGGGCATGAAGTACGGCACGGCGATGATGCCGTCACCATCTCTAGCCATAGAAGGAGGTGACAAGAGGACGCAAGCGTCGGCTATGGCTATGAGGACAGGGGCGGGCTGTAGGTGTGACTCCAACGGCGGAGCTTGGTGTCATGGAGGTGGGCGAGGGCCCCTTGGCGGAGAAGTGGAGGTGGTCGCCGCTGGAGAAGACGAGCGGCGGGCGAGCGGTGTGGAACGCCACGATGGCCGTACGAGTTGGGAAATATTGCTGCCTTTTTTGGGGGAGAAATCATGAAAGAATGAAGGTAGAGGGGAGTAGGCCTGTTGTGGTAACACAAGGCCCAAGAAGCGCAGTGTCCGGATGGACAGACGCCCCGCACCAAAGCATTTCTAGGTATTAAATCAATACTAGGTAGCGTGCATGTGCGTTGCTACGGGATAACTAACAATTTATACTAAAAACACACGGATCGCATGATAAGATAACAATATTGTTAAATTAAATACCAACGTTAAAGTGACATTTAATCCAAAAAGGAAAGTTTATGAATTTAACACAGTCACGGAGTGCGCGGCGTCGCAGGCTCACAAACTCTAGAGCTTCCAAAGATTGGGTCGAATCCAACCTAGAGCCTCGGAACCCTGCATCTTTTCCTGGACGGGCTTCACTTCGGATGCGCCGGTAGCAATATCAACGATCTCCAGTAGATGGACCAAGTCGTATGGATTCTCATACAATGGCTCAGACATGTAGATTTTGTTGTCCTTGTACTTAGATACACTTGTTCCACTAAAGCTTTCATTGAAATGTTTAGACACAAAGTGTCTAATCACCGATGTCCCTCACCCTGGACCACTCCAGCGTACGGTCGTGGAGGTTGCACTTGTAGATCGCGCTGCTGTAGGTGAAGCTCTATGTCTCGTGAAACGTGCTCACCATGGCACCCACAATGTGCAGCTCACCGTTTGATTCTAGGTAGCTGCAGTGGTAGAGCCCTGCAGGTGGCGACAGCAATGGCAGCAGCGTCACGGTTGGAGTAGCGCCGGTGGCGTTGCTGCTGCAGACGAAGATTTCTCTAGTGCAGTCGATCGCCAAGAACTTGTTTTAGCAATGGACAATGGACCCCACGGAGAACTCCAGTTTGGTGTCGAGCAGCGTCCATACGCTGTCGACTCCAACCCGGCAGAACATGACCTCCATGGAGCACCCAAGCATGGCCATGGCCACGCACTCGCGGCCGGCGTCGTCAGCGGCACCGAGAGCACGATCTCACGGAAGAACACATCCCTCATGTCTTCTAGCTTGATGGCTCTGCCTGCGGCATCCGCGTCCCCGTAGCCGTTGGTGGGATGGAGGACCCACTGGCCATGGACCCTAGACACGCGTTCCGATGAGGACGCCACCGCGACGTGTTCGCCTACTGGCAGGAGCTCAACGCAGGGGGCACGGGCACCGGTGAATGGATTCAGCAGCGTCACGGACATCGCGTCGTCCATGAGCGCCAGCCACCCACACGAGGAGCCACATGCCACCTTGCCGCGCACATCGGGCAGCATCTTGGACAAAACCTTCTTCTTCGGGACGCAATAGAAGCCAACGCGGTTCGAGTCGGGGTCGAACGGGAGCAGCAGGAGTGGCCCAAAGGTCGCGAACGGGACGGCGGCGCGCCATGGGGAGCAAGCGGATCGGAAGGACGCCGCGTCGTGGCCTGACGCGAGACGCTGCCCGATGGACTCGAGGAGATCCTCTGGCAGGCCGAATCTCCAGTCAAGGAGAGGTAGGGACCTTCTCTTGGGATTGGGAGGCTGAGCCATGGAAGACAGATGACATCAACTATGGTTCACGCAAGAAACAACAAGCGAGGGCGATGGAACATGTGAGCGTGAAACCAAATGAAAGGAGGAAAAAGTTGTCCCTTTTGCAAATGCAAAGAGGGGGAGTAATTAAATATAGCCAGATTTAGCAAGGTTCTCAAAAATGCAAAGATGTTCCTTTTGTCTTAATTCTCTTTCCTTCTGTGTTAATTCTCTTTCCTTTTGCTCGTTGTCATGTATGCTGGTGCATGCAAACATGCAATGTGTATATGGATAGCATAATAATTTTCTACTTCCTATTTTGTCATGATTCCTCTATTACATGACAGGCAATATTCAATCAAGTAGATGTCGTGGGATCGCAGGCGTGGGCAGACGGATGAACCAAAACAAATGTTGCACCAAAAAATATCCACACTTTGTTCTTTTTAGTTGTAGGAGATATGAATTCATTAGTTTTTTTCCACTGTCATTGATTTGCATTATATACTTTTCTCTTATATTTAGCTGATGTCATGACCTCGATGTATAGAATCCAGGCCAGCATTATCCTCTTGTATCATTCAAACTTATGCTTTGCTCACCGGCTAGCGACTTCATCAACATTTCTTATTGCAGCTAGATATTGTGGTTCTACCATTGGCTACATGGCTTACTTCTTTATTCTATTTCCTTACTAACGTTACAACCTCGAGACATTGAGCTATCAACCTAACCTTAGTATGAAAAATCGTAAACAAAACTCATGTGTGTGTACCGATTGTGGAGAACAAATCAAGCCAACTAAGTGCTATAAAACCGTGCGCTATATATCACATGTTTTAACAACCTATAATTGTATGACTTCTAAACCCATGGCAATGTGGCATAAAACCCCCAAAACGCTATTTTCGGCTGTGTTTTCACATGACCTCATATCCCACTATTGGGCAATTCCTCAAACTTCGAGAGCTGGGCTCGCCCTTCTGGGATTGAGGATTATTCCAAGAAAGCAACAAGAAATTAATCAATTAAACTAGAACCCCCCCACCCCACCCCACCCGCTCCACCCTTCAAGGGGGCTCCCTCAAAGTTGCTTGGCTCCAGTAGCCTTTCCCTCCCTGAGAGGAAATTGATGTTGCATGTATTTTTCTCTTGCATTCGTTCAACCTTCCTATCTAGGATACACAATCTGAGCCTAGATCCACTTGACATCACTATGTAGTTTTTATTATTCTAAGTGGCAATCATAGTAAACATGGACTCTAGCAAGGGTATAATGATTTTGGTGGTTGAATGATAACACAACCATTAGAACTAATAATGTTTACTAGTATATGAGGTACTTAGTCATATGGATGCAGGAAATGGACTTGGGCTAGGCTAAGGTGAAGATTGAGGAATCAACACCTCAAATGAATATCAAAGAGAGGTATTGAAGACCCTAGAAGAAAAGCAAGAATCTCAAGACATCAAGGAAGAGAAGCCTAGACAAATGAATGTGTAGAAACACACTTAGATGAGCACCGGAGTGGATGCACACTTGCTAATCTATAATCACTAGTGGATTCCTTAATCTTCAATTAAGGCTCCATAATCACTCTAGAAGACTTAATCACTCTCTTGGACTCAATTGTATGTAGCTAATTGTTCTTGGATTCTAAGAGTTCCAAAATGCACGAGAGGATGAAGTATATATGGGCTAAGCACTCAAACTAGCCATTGGAAACCCACTCAATCGAAATCAATGCACAAGATTTCTTTTATGCAGCATTGGAGAATTCATGTGCCCTCCAACTGACACAAGTTAGAACTAGTTACTGTATGATATTTCTCTTGTAACACCTCAGGTGTTAGCCTTGCATAACTTGACTTGCATAACATGAGCATGAGCATCAAGCATTCATAAACCATCATTTACAATTGAAACATTTGATCGAAACATATGAAACATTGCTTGTTATCTCGTGTTTCTTGGAATATATGCATAGGATCATGTGTAAATGAATGCAAGTGGGTAGTGTTAGTCACTAAAACACCTTAGCTATACTTAGGTTAGCAAATGGAACATGGTTCATGAATGTCACTTTCCATGATCCAGCCCTTAAGTCATGTTTCATGTGATTACTTTAAATAGCTCTATGAGTGACTACTACATGAAATGATTGAATGACCTTGCAAATTGCTTAAACATGTTTAGAGTATCATTATGAACAACTTTGATATTCATGGTTAGGGATAATTAAGTAATTAAGCCATGCCTTGAAGTGTATCATCATTTAAATGTGACATGTTTGACCAAATTTGAACTAGGTGTTAGAGACCTTGCATGGAGGAGATCACTAAAGCAAAGTTGTAGTATTTTATATAAGGAACAACTTTTATGTTTGGGTCATAGACTGGTTTAGCTCCTAACATGCTTGAACTAGGCTCCCAAGAATCATCAATTCCCTGTTTTCAACACTTGGCCAATTCTGCTAAGTCTTGTACCCTAACCGTGCTGACAACCGATCTTTGGGATGGCCTAAATCGAGATTGGTTGAGAGTTTGGGCATGAGTTCTAAACAAGAAATGAAGATGGTACATCGGTCTACAAGTTCCATTTAGATGGTTTACACAATAGAGCTACGGTTTAGCAGCTAAATCGTTGTCAAAACACACTGTCAAGCATCACATCGCGCGACTCAACCGACTGAATCGGCCGATCGTCAGTCGTCAGTGGCCGACCGGCTCAGAGCCGAGCCATCGCGTGGCGCGGGAATTGGCCGCGCGTCGTCGACGCCCTGCCCAGCGCGGCAGTGGCGAGCCAGAGCGCGGCTTTGACACCACCAACGCCCGCCCGATCCATCCCGCGCCCCATTTTTTCATTTCCTCGGTTCCTCCTTCATCCTTGCGCGCAGCTGCCGAGCTTCCGTAGCACCGGGAGCCTCCGCCGTCGCCATAGCCAACGCCAGCTCACCCTCGTCACTTCTTCACCACTGCAACACCTCCACCAGAGCCCCCGCGACTCACCGCCTCCACCGCGCTCGCTGACCGCGCTTGGTAAGCCACAGCGCCGTGCAAGTGCTCGTCGGAGCTCCGTCACCGTGGTCCCACCTAACCAGACCACCCCAGGCCACGCTAGAGCGCTAGCTAGGTTCGCCATAGCTCTGTGATGCCCGACATAGCGTTTGATTGAGCCGCCGCAGCTTTCACCGGCGTCTCACCGTCGATCCCGCACCTCCGCGCCGCCGTAGTACCTAGCTTCAATGATCGGTCCTTTTTGTTGTACCAGTAGGTACGGGAGGTCGTGGGGGTCATGTCGTGAAGACCTCACCGTCGGCGAACTCGCCGTGGCCGCGCAAGCTTGCGCAAGCGCCGCTACTCTGTTTTCGCGTCGCTGACGCGTGGGTCCCTGCTGTCAGCGACCCTTTATTCTAAAGCTAGTTCAAATATTCCAGATTTTGTGTGTGTTTTGTAATTTCTAGATCTCTAGTTTGGTAGCTTCAAAAATTGTGAAATAAATTTGGTTATGTTCCTTAGGAAGTGTAGTATTTAAGAAAAATATGATCTTGACACTTACAGTAGAATTTTTGGAAGATTTAAAAAGAGATTTGAAATGTGTTTTTGAATGCATGCAAATTTGTTTATTTTATATCTAGAGTTCCTGTGCTCCAAAAATTATGAAATTTTTGTGGTAAGCTATTCTTGTCATGTATGAGCTCTGGTAAACATTTGAGGATCAGTGCATGGGTAGATTTATAGTTATAGATTTTTCTTTTATAAATAGTTAATCCTTGTATGAATTTTTATAAATTATTTATGAATCCAAAATTCATGAAATTTGTTGGGGGTAATCCTAGTACCATATGGATGCTAAGAAAAATAGGAAATCTGTTGCTTGACACTTTTTAATAGGGTTTTCTATTTATGCTAATTCAAGCCTTGCTGCCTTGTCATTTTTGTATAGGATGTTTTACTTGGTAAAATGGCATGAAACTTTTACAGTAGTCTATTGGTAGCACTAGTAAGCCACTGTAATTTTCTGAGAAATTATGATGCACATTTGGTATATGTTTATTATTTAACCTATGTATCTAAATAAAATAATAAAGGCATATAAATAAATAGTTTGGGCTTCACCATTATATTTTCTTGGATGTATTTGGTATGCTTAAACTGTTGGTAGACTTTGGGTTGTAAAAATTTGAATACTTATATGAAGTAGAAGTATTGTTACATTGTAATGCGAATTAGAATAGTTTCGGACAGATTCTGGAGTTTGATAAGTTGCATGATAAAAATGATGTTTGCTGTAAAAATAGTTAATAACAAAGTTGTATATAACTTCATTATATGTCTTGGGTTAAAATTTCAGGACCATAGGTCAAACGGTTTAGGAGTTACAGCTGTTTAAAGTTAGCCTTTCCGAATTTGCTTGTTCTCGGGGATTTCTGGACAGCGCTGGATTGATTGTCTGTTTTGGTTAAGATAAAGTAGGAATTAGCTTTTGGTGATTAAATAAGAGTTGTAGACAATTTTATAAGCTTTCCAGAAAGTCTAATATCACAGCATTTGGATAAGTAGAACTTCAGTTATGAGTAAACCAAGCAGCTATTGTTTTGTGTGTAGTGAATGAATTATAAATGTGTTTGATTAAGTAATTAAGAGAGATATGCACCTACTCGGTAAAATATGATGCATTTGTTAACACCATGCTATTAAGAATACTTATACGAATGCATTCATCCTGTGTCATCAATTTATACTTGTACGCATGTATGCATTCGCAATATCTTATGCCATATTCATGCATCTAGGATCGGAGGAAGAAATAACGTTGCTGGAATTCGAAGAAGTAGAGGAAGGGGACCAGAAGGAGAATCCTCAAGTCGCAGCTCCCGAAGGCGAGGAGCAGAATCTCAAGAGCTTCCGAGTGTCACGATCACCGCCCACTTCCTTTCTCATGAGGCAAGCCCGGAGCATTCTAAGTCTCCCAAGATTTTACAAATGATTACTTAAGTACTTATGATTGATGCATTAGGTTATAAGAGTTGAATGGAACCACTTGATGCATATAAATTCCTTGTCCAGCTATTACACCTTTAACCGGTATAGGTCCAGGATCAAATATATGCTTAGCCATGCTTAGACCAAGAGAAGTCGGGTGATTTCTGTCACCTATGAGATATAGGTGGATACCGAGCACACGGTTGGCTATATTTGCTATCGTGGAAAAGAACCATGGGTAATGTAAATGGAGACCGGGCGGGATGTCGATAGAGAAGCAACAAGACATGGAGGTCTTGAGTGTGGATCTATCCCCGTCTGTGTCGATTAAGGACCGTACCGTTATTGGTGCTTCTGACAAGATTGAACGCATGCCTATCACTTAGCTGGCCGGATAACTCGTTCCGACCGCGAAGCCGAATAGCTCAACTCAGGCCGGGACCCGTTCTGTTGTGCGCTCCATGCGGGGGGGCGATCAGACTGAGCCCAAGGGTAGGCTAGGCCTAAACGTCCTGGCATCTGGTGTCCCAGATTGTGCGGCGCGGTACGGACCCGCGAAATGTAGACCTGAGTTGTACCAAAGGTGACCTAAGGCTGCCTTCGCTCGGTATGCCTGGGTTTGTGTTAGGAATAAATTCCCAGCTGGTTGAAACCAATTCGAATCGCCGTCTCTCCCGGATAGTGAGAAACTTGGCTAGTCCCAACATCGTAGTAACTGTGTTATGGAACATGATGGTTCCGATGAATATGGAATTACAATACCTGCTATGGTTACTATTGTATGCTTTCAAATGGATATACCACATGTTTGGCACAGGATAGTTGCTAATCTAGAGATGGATAGTATAATTAACCTGATATTGAACCATAATTTTATAGCTAAGTTAATCGCTTTTATGCAAAATGTTGTCAAGCTATCCCCACTTATACAGCCTTACATAATCCTTGGAGTCATTTTATTTCTGGTTTATGACGGGTAAGTCTAGCTGAGTACCTTCTCGTACTCAGGGTTTTATTTCTCATGTTGCAAATGGCACTGTGTATCATGGTTATTACAAGAGTTGCTTCTATCCCGCTGTGGATGAGGAGTAAGCCTTGGGCAGGCTTCTTATTAATCCTTCTACATGCTTTTGTGGACCGTAATCGTATCTTGGCACTGTATCAAACTATGTTGGAAACTTTACTTTCGAACTTAATTGCTTCCGCTTTATCTATCAAACTTGGTTTGTAATAACTGATTTCATACTCTGATGATGAAATGTATCTGTGAACTTTATGTAATATGTGGCATGTATATTGAATCATGTACGATCTTGGTTGTTGTAAATCGTTTATCGAGACCCGTCGTGGTACTCGACGGACTACCGGGTTTATATGGGTTCAAGTATGACAGTGCGACCGCTTGCGGGACGCCATTGTACTTGTACTCTTATAAATTGGTCGGTTCTGCGACATCTCCAGTGGGCCACCGCCTCATCGAAGAGTTTAGGTGACACTGTTTGACCCTATCCAAAAAATACACCCTCTTTATAACCAATCTCCTGTGCTAATTTCTGGTGCACCAAAGAACTCAGGCTCAGCACCAAAGAACTCCGGTGCAACCTATGCCTCTCAACCAATTGCACACCTCTCTATGATATACCCATGTGCTAATCTCTGGTGCCACACCAGAATTATGTGTTGAACTAACCGAGCAAGGGTCAGTTCGCTGGTCTGGATTCATCCAGCCAGACGGCTGATCCTCCTCACAGTTCACTATTCACCAAACCAGCCGAACAATGTTTTTCTCTCACAACAAACCAGCCGGAACAGTGTTTTTCAGCCAAGTTTCAGACCAGCGAACGAGGCCCAAATCCTAGCCCGTTCACTATTCTATATCTCCGGTGGATTCTCTGGTGTTTCTCATTAGAGAGCTTCAGTGTGTATAAAAATAGTACAACTGTTCCAAATCAAATCCTTTGAGTTTGGCTTTGGGTTTCACTCACCCTTGAGCTTTATCTAAACTACTCAGTGCTAGTTTTGTCATGAGTGTGCATCATATCCATTCACTAGATTCACTTAGGTCAAGCTACCTGTTCTTCATACCCCTCTTTATAGAACATCCAAAGAAGAAAATAAGAACCTAGACTACTCTAAGTATCTCTCAACGCTAAACAACATTTAGAATCCTTAGACTTCATGTATATCCTTTGAAAACCAATCGAAATCTATCATTATTAGAGGCATCAAAACTTTAATGAAAACTATAAGAGCCTAGACAAATATCAATCATTGTGACCTCACTAAGTAATAATGCCGCTGCAAAACACATGTTAGTCACAGTGCATGTGTCGTTATTAAGTGCCAAAACTAAATTAGGGCCCTAGATGCTTTAAATAATAATATAAAGTGACCCTTAATTTGTATCTAAATTATTCGCCTCTCTAAAGCCATCAACCATATTAAATTTTTTCTGAAAAGTGTGGGCATTGGTGTTTACTTTAGATTATATTAAGGAGTGAAGGGCGCATCCTTAATTTCATGGCATTGTCCTGCCTTATCCATCAAGAAGCGTTATTGTTTCGCTACCGGTTTAATTTGCGCTGCACCACACGTTATTTCGATCATTTTAACAAGAGCTACGCAATGATGCTTTTCAGAATGGTTTTGAAAGACCGGCCAGGTTTTCCCATCAAATCTGGCATGCTTTGCCGATTTTGAGACGAGCACCCTCCGTATGCGCTCTGTTCGTGCTTTCATACATGCAGAGGTGCTGTTGGCCCTGTTTGCTTCGCTAAAAAGCAAAGCTGAAAAGTATTTTTCACTGATTTGTTACGAGAAAAAAATATTATACCATAATCAGTCAGGCTGATAAGTTCAAAGCGAACGCGGCCAACGGACACGACTACAGGAGAGACGGATGTAGCGGGGCACAAAGCTTTGGCGTTGAAATGTTGAATTATCCAGCGTCAGACTCGGACAGTAGGAACGTGCTGCAGTGCGCCTATTTCTGCGCGTTCCGCCAAGTGCGCTGTGTGTACCTGTGGTGTCGGGTCGGCACACACGTGAACGAACCATTTTTTTAGGGGTGCTGTGACTGAACGAATCTTTTCTTTGCTGAATGTGTGAATTTAATGTGGATTGGTCACTGGTCAGGCTCGAAGTCTGTTGCATAAGTGTAGAAAGGTTTTTTTTTTCCATAAGTGTTGTATCTAGGAATAGTAACATGGACTATGGATTATTTTTATTCATAATCGAGGGATGTTTTTGTTAATGTGCCAGCACGTGGGATTTCTCCAGTGGGCCGCCGCGCGCTCGCGCACGCTGCGTCACGTGGGCCGCGCGAGAGAATACGTTTTTCTTTTTCACAAGGAATTAGAAATGATTTTCTAATAGAATTTTTGAGCTGATCTTTGATAAATCATATAAAATCATGTAGGTATCCAAAAATTATGAAACAAATTTTGTTACGTTTCTAAAATTATGCTCTATCTGTTAGTGTATTTAGTTTATATATATCCATGTTGATACCCGGAGCTATTAAATCATTTGAGAGTGCTTAATATTATTAGGTTAAATATTGTAAGAATTTTTGTGGTAGATTGGTGATAGCCTTAGCCCTAAAAATTTTATAGCAGCATCGTGGTATTATTATGTGTTTACTGTAATTTTTGTAGCTTTAGAATAGACTAGACACAAGGGTAGTTAAATGCTCTTTGTTTCAAATATACATTAAATCATTAGTAAAAAATAAAGATATATCCTTCAGTTGTAAAGTTAGGTGTGTGTTAGTTAAACCTAACACTTTGCTTGGTAAAGATGATAGTTAGATTAGTGCCTTAGTCATTAGAGCTAGCTTAGTAGCTTTGCACGTGTATTCTTAGTTTAAGAGTTGTTGTTGCATAAATACTAAGTGTTACATTATCATTGCATGCATGTAGAGAACGAGTTGGTGGAGATCATGACCACCGACGATCACGAGTACGAGGAGGTGATCGAGGAGTACGAGGAGAAGATCCTCGTGCAGGAGGAGGTCCCGGAGCTACCACTGACCGACTCAGCTGACACCGCGCCTGTCCAAGACAAGCCCCGGTGCATAACCCTTATTTTAAATAATCACTGGATATATATGTGATGTGCATTTACGTTACAAAATTTATATTGAAACTACATACATAGATAAACCTACCTATGAGTCCTACTAGCATAGGTCGAGTAGCTGTTATGCTTAGGCTATCGGTAGCGTGAGTAACCTGTCGTTACTCACAGTAGGTGATTATTATTATTACTCTCATGATAAAATGGTAAAAGGAAATGAAGACAGGGCAGGGATATGGTACGGGTATTTACGGTTGTAATAGGTTGTGTCCTGCGGCCAAACGGGGCATAGCTTGGTTACACTGTTTTCTCTGTCCGTGTCGGTTAAGGACCGTCCGTTGCATTGGATTCTAGTCAGGTCACAGACTTATTATCCTGAGCACATACTTACTTATGGGAGCGGAAATGCTCGTTGCTCTCTTATCATGGGTTCGGGCTCTTTTTGGACCATTGATTGGAGACAGGGATGGTAAAGGTCTAAGCACCACACTGAGTCCAAGACTCAGGTGTGGGGTCTTGGAGTCCAAGTTTGGACGGGAGACTGGACCCCTTGATAGGAGAGTGGTGGGTTAGTCTTGCTTGTGCCTAGGATACAAGCAGGACGTGTGTTTTGGGGTACCCAGTTGGGATACATTGGTTCGTGGATCGCCGTGTGATATGGTACAACTTAGCTATGATCTAGCACCATAGTAAGAACTGAAAGATAAAATGGAATGAATGGACCTGATTGCTCAACTCTAGCTTTAAAGTAGAACAGGTGCTTACCTATAATGGTAAGCTAATGAATTAATCATGACTGCTAACAAAAACATGCATAAGGATTCAATATTAGTAATGCTTTACGCAAAAAGAAACCCCAGCAAACCATAAAGCTTATCATATCTTTTAGAGTCGGGAAATTATTTCTACTAGTCGGGTAAGTCTTGTGAGTACATTATGTACTCAGGGTTTATTTACCCCTGTTGCAGGTGCAGCTTGAGGAATGGCTATTGTGTGGAGGATTCTTCTTGTGGGCACAGACGGATCCTTGTATCTTATCGTTAGATGTTTATTTCAATTCCGCTGTTAAATTCCGCACTCTGAACTGGGTATTGTAATAATGTATTTTAGAGATCTCTTGTTGTATAAAATGATCTAAGTATTGTAAACTCGCACTCATTATTGGATCCTGGATGAAAAACATGGATTGTTCGAGTTCTCCCTTACGGTGTGCTCGACGGAACTGTCCGATGTAGCTCACTTTCGGAGTGCTTAGTGTCTGGTGAAAGACGAGCGCCTCCGAAGATGTGTTATCTCGGACGGTTCTGCCACAGCATTGTCACAACACGCTTCATAAGGTTGCATCTGGATCAACTTGCACAGCCTAGGGGCTTGGGCTTGAGCTATGGCCTACACCTTTGTGGACAATGGGCTAACATTTAATCCGCTCAACACATTAGCAGGGGCTAGGTCATCCGAGACTACATGTTCTCCACGCAACGGACGTGGGTCGTCTAAACGACGAGTCCAATCAGCGGGTCGACAACAAAATCGATCCGACGCTCGTTCTTTGCCTGAAACGCCCTCGAACGTCTTCCGGCAAGACTCATCGGGGAGACACATATATAGCGAGGGTGTCCTAGTAGGATCAACAAAGCCATCGCCTAGTACGTCGACGGATCTCGTCGAGAGAAATGCTAGACAACAATGGGGTGGAAGAGTTTTATCGGCTGTGATGCTCAGGGGTGGTTTTATCACAACAACAAAAATTCATAACAACTTCAAAGTTTCTCACGAGATTGGATAATAAGTTTCTAAATAAAAAACATGACTGCCAAATCGGATGAGACCGGTTTAAACAGTGACACACAGAGACTCAGAAAAATCCGACCTGGACCCGTTTATTAATCTAACACAAACTGGCCTAGGCCGTTTTTTTTAAAGACAAGATATTGCATTTTTTTTAATTCGATCCAAATTTATTAATTTTATTTTGTTTTTTGGTTTGCATATGTTTTTTAAACTATTTTCAACCTCCAATCATCGTATTTGAAGCTGCCAACATAATGGAGCCTCCTAGGCCGTAGCTAGTAGCTATATAGTATTAGGCTCTTGGCACAGTGGCTGGACGACACGTACCATCGTTAGCAAAGCTAGCTTGGATTCCGCACGACAGCTAGCTATAGCACAAGTCAAGCGAGCAGCCGAGCCTGCACGTGTATCTTTCGTGGCGATTAATACCTTTGGTTCTTTGGCTTTTGAAAAAAAAAATAGAGAGGGTTCGGTGTTATGCGGAGTAGCCGGTTATTTGTCGCTGTCCGCGCGCGATTAAATTCAGTGTGCGGTCCGAACTCCGTAAAATAGGACGTGGTGTGGAGATTTGAAACCTGTCCGGTCGGCTCTAAACTTTCATTTTAAATAGGACGGATCGTGCTACACGTTTAGATAATAATACTATATGGTGGGAGTTAGTAGAAGTCTGCTCCTACGTTTTTTAACAAAAAGAATAGAGAAAAGATTTGATTAATCGAGTTGTGCGTGACAAAGCATCTATCGTCATGCATGTACTTTCTAAAGAAATAAATAGTGGATCCGTTTGGTGCATGCATGATTAATGAACATAAAAAAAAAAGATTAGTGCGCCGATGCATGGTGCTGGTGTTGTCCTAACACTAATAATAATATACGTAATTCTGATGACGGGTTCTAGTAAAAATCACGAGGAACACATGCACTGCACGCGCCTCCATGAGGTGTGACCTGGAGAGAGAGAGAAGAGGGGGTGGGGGGAGTGCTGTGTACTAAGCCGGCCGGCATGGCAGGGCGGCGGCAGGTGTTACTGCGTTACCGACCCAACTTGCGCATCGGCGAATCTTGGGTGCCCTTTATTGCCTGACGCATGCGTGCGTGGTTGAACAAAACAGAAAAAGCGCGCTGCAGGGAGTCACGTGAAGTGCTGTGGCCGGTGGGAGCACACGTTCGTTCGGTCGCCAACGGACGGCCAGGCCGGCTCGGTCGATGGACCGATCCAACCCATGGCTCATCCATCATCCGACCGGATCGGATCTACAGTGTACCGTAACGTACGTACTCCATCCTTGGGTGCAGGAGTACGAGTGGACGACCTTTTTACACCAATTATCCTGGCGGTAAGCTCACGGCTAATGGCTTTCGGCTTCACAGGTCATGGTGTGGCCAGGCCAGCCAGCCCTGGTGATGAAATGCCGGCGTCATGCTGCTTGCTTATATATGACATTCATTCACAGCAAGCACGGGGAAATTAAAGCCACGGCACGTACGTATGGCAACAGCAACAGGGGAGACGAGAGTACGAGACTATCCATCATCCAAGCATAGCGGCCCGACGCACGCCATGGAGGGAGCTCGCTGTTAGCGTTAGACAAAAGGCGGAAAGGAAAGAAAAGGAGTGGGCGGCCCTGTGGAATCTGGCGCGGGCTGGCACATGCAGCAGCAGATGTGCATGACCGGCCCTCCCATCTCCATCCACGGGATGCCCGCAATCTTCGGCCTCATGTGCCGCCGCGGGGACGGAGCGACCCATCCCGGCTGGCCCCTCCAACCGTCACGTGACCCAACCCCGTTCCTCTCGACCATCGCCGTCGTGATCTGCTCTACACCTGATCAACACGGAACTCTACCGGCCATGGCATGTATGAGTACGATACGGAGCTCACTGCTCAGCGCCCTCTTGGCCTAGCTAGCTTGGACCATGAACTCGTCGATCGCGCAGCTGGCAGCTCGAGGCTGCTCCTCCGCTGCATCCCGGCTGGCCAATGAACCCGGCCCATAGCATGCATGTTTACATACCCCGTTTGATCTGAGTTTCCCTAACCTGCTAGTGTTTTCAGACGTCCAATTTCCATCCTCTTAGGTCAAGATTGTCGTGCGATCAATGCATGACAAGCCTGCCACTGTCAGGACGCCATCATCCAAACGCGCGTGTCCTTCTCCAGCATAAACAACAGTACTCACTAGTGGAGAAACGGGCCTTCAGTCCCGGTTTTGGTACCGGGAGTACGAAATCGGGACTAAAGGTCCTCTCCTTTAGTCCCGGTTTCGCGCACCTTTAGTCCCGGTTGGTAAGATCAACCGGGACTAAAGGGCCTCCCGGTCTGGCCACGTGGGGCGGCCCTTTAGTCCCGGTTGGTATTACCAACCGGGACTAAAGGTTTCCTTTTTTTCTTTTCTTTTTTTTGTTTCTATTTTCAATTGATGATTTGTTTTGGTTTTCAAATAGGTTTTCGAATACGCATTCTACGCTGCTAATAATATATGTATTCTACACGTTTATAATGTTCGAACATTTTGTACAAACTAAAGTATGAAATTAACGTATATATTACATGCATATACATATATTGTACGTTATTTTATGTACATATAATATGTATGTATGTGTGTGTATATATATATATTACAAATAAATGTTGCATTGTATATTCTATCATATCTTTGGGATAACAAAATCACTACATCTAGTTTGGCTTCCATGTTTCATTGACGTCATTGTAGAACTCGTCGGCGGGGTTGAGGACCTGGTCATTAAGAAATCCTGCTATGGTCTCTTGAATTGCTTTTAGTTAGTCACGTCGTATGACTTTTTCCTTCAACCATAGAGTCTTCAATAAAAGTTAAAAGGAAAAGTATTAATATATATATATATATATGTGTGTGTTGGTCACTTGATTACTTATATATATGAGCAACAAAAGAAATTATGAATATATTTATATAACATACTTTAAGGATCTCTTCAGAAGTTCTTTTTGTGTACGCCCCGATAAACTCGCAAACATAGTATCCGCAGTAGTTGTTCCCCTGTTCTTATCTCAGAACCCACTTTTACGAGAAAAAAGATCCAGTGAATTGAAAGCATGCATGGTGTTAATTGAATTATATATATATAAATGTAGATAGTACTTACTTTGTGTGCGATTACATCCAGTGGCGCTTTACAATGTTTCATGTGGTGATTCTCAATGAAACTTTTCCAAACACCGCGCCCAATAAAATAAATCATTAATTTGGTCTTTAATAATTATTGCAGTTAAGAGATCGGGTATATATAGTTGCTAGAGAGACCATATTACCCTTGGATAATATCTATCATGTCTTGGTACTTTGTTTGCTCTTTTCTTAACGAGTCTAAGATTCTCAACCGACTATTGGTCATATCGATGACCATCAATATCCAGTGATTGCTGCATATGTTTTTATACACAAATATGATCGACATTAACTAGAGTCAACATATATGTATATATATGGGAGATAGCTTAGCTAGTAAGCAAATAATTGAACAAATGTTCATATGATCGACATTAATTATTTAACACTGACTTAAAGTTGTAGGGGAAGAGTATGTCCTTGTTTTGTTGGTTCACTAAGAACCTCATGAGATTTTTCTCGACTTTAGCTTTCCATTGAGGCAGGGGATTAGGGTGTTTGAATACGATATTTGGATCAACGAAACCAACATCATTATCCTTTCTCTTTCTGAGTTCTGTCATCTCATATCTGCATATATAAAAATATAGTGTGAGGATATATAATGTATATATATATACATGTAGCTTTATATATACACACTTTAATAGTAGAAAATAATCACACTTACAAACAATAGCAGCTAATGAGACTTTTGTTGAGAGAGTCCAGGTGGCATAGTTGGTGTAATTCTTCAAACTCGACATATATAACGTCATCGTCACGGAAGTAATGTTGGTTTCCAACTCTGATAGTAACAAAGGCCTCTCTCCGTTCACACGCCACCATGTACCACTTGTTTAGCAGGTACATTTACGTACCCAATTCACCTAAGGCCTCAGGGTTGTATAGACTCTTTCCACGTTCAAATTTCTTCCAATGATCCACTTTCGGAGCAGATGGTCCTTCAGCGAGCACTTGGGCAAGATCCAAACCAGTTTCCTCGTAAAACCGAGCCAGCTCCTCAAAATCGACGTCTAAGTCTAAGTTCGAACCATATTCATTACGAACGACAAGAGGGGGGACTGATTGTTGCGATTGTTGTCCGAGTTGTGCAACACCTTTCCCTGGTCTAGTCTTTTTCTGCGCCGCCTCAAATGACTTGGTGAGAGAGCGGTCGTAGTCCGATTTTGGCCGGGTCTTTTGAGATTCCCGCTTTTTCTGGTCCACCTTCTTTCTTAGAAGATCTGGAGGTAGGTAAAAGTATGATTTCTCCGGGTTCTCCCTCTCTTCTCGTTGCTTTTTTACTTTTTCGAAGAAATTGTCCACATCTTTTTTTACTGCAGCTTTTAATTCCTTTTCACTTTTCTCGAAAGACAGTTTTTGGGGAATAACCGGATTAGATGAGACTTTCTTCTTTGCCGGCTGGTGGGACAACGACTTTGTTTGTGGGGTGGACCTCTTAGGAGCTGGCTTCCTCTTAGTCATCAAGGGAGGCGGGGCAGCCGTTGGAGGCGTTGGAGACCTACTTGGAGGCGTTGGAGATCTCCTTGGAGGCGTTGGAGACCTCCTTGGAGGTGGCGGCGGTGGTGGCGTTGCCACCTGATTACCCGGAGCACTATGATGATCTGGAGATTGAATAATTGGACTTAGGTTGGCGGAGGTCCTGATGTGTGATTACAAAAAAGAATAATTAGGTATAAGAAATTGTTATTATTAATCATGCATGTCAATAGAAAGTTTGTGAAAAAATTGTTTCGATCACTTTTGTCCGCACCTATTGTCTGGCAGTTGAGGAAGCGGCGGTGGACTAGAGACCCCGAGAATAATGATGTAGCGCTTGCGCCATAGTATGAATGTTTTCTCTGCTTCTCCTAGAGTCTTCTCCCCATCACCTCATGGAATGTCAAGAGGCAGGTCACTAAAACCTTTGTTAACTCTATCCACTGAGACGGTAACATATCCAGTGGTATTATTGCCCCATGGATTCTTGGTGTCTTGGTAGGATCTGGAGGAGAAAAAACGCTGAGAGCCACCATGATTGTGGCATTCTGTTTTGGAATATGTAGCTCACATGATGTAAACGGTGTAGTGATGTCATCCATGGGGAAATATAGCATTGCGTCATCTTGATTTGGCAACTCCATGGAAGCACAGCTGCTTTTCAACTGATCAGGGGGGGGCTAATATTAATGTTCATTCCTAGATCTGATGCCTGCCTCTAGGCACTCATTGCTATTTGCACTTGCTTTATGATTTCGTCCTGCATTCTAGCTTGCATGTCTTTTTCGCGCTCCTGTGCTTGAAGCAACGCCTCCCGTGACTCGCGAACCAATTCCTCCAACCTACTGATCCGCGCTGCTTCCTCATCCTTCCTTCTCTGCCAGCTTCTGTAGGTATCTTTGTCGTCAGGGAAACCATGCTCCCAAGAAATATTCCGTCATAAACCTCTCGTTCGGCCACTGTGTTCAGCGGTCCCGAGGGCATACGTCAGTTCATCCTTCTCTCTATTGGTCCTGAACGCACCAATAGTTTTAGCTTGTAGAGCATAAGATAATCTTTGTGTTACTCTTTCGAGTTTTGAGCCATGAACCAGCTTCCCGGTCTCTAGGTCCAGTCTTCCCCCATGAGCGAAAAACCAATTCTTCGCGCGTTTGGGCCAATTGAGTGATTCTAGTGTGATACCCTTGGCAAGAATGTCCACTTCCATTTTTTCCCACTTGGGAATGGCAGTCGCGTAGCCACCAGATCCCATGCCATGGTGGTATACCTTCTGTCGGGCATTCTCTTGGTTCCTTCTCACCCGTTCCTCACCCTCTTCCGATATCTTGTACTGTACAAAATCATTTCAGTAGGGCCTCAACTTCGTGAGCGGGCCACTAGTATTAAAATTGGGCATTACGTTCTTCTTGACGTATTTCGTGTATAGGGATTTCTTCTAAGTCTAAAATTGTGTGGCCATCTTCTTCATAGCCCACTTTCGAACTAGTTCCTTCAATTCATCATCGTTGATAGCATCATAATCATCCGCTTGCAACGTGAAATGTTGAAGAATATCATCCCAAATTAAATTCTTATCAAGATCAGAGACAAAACTAACATGAGTCTCGTTGATCTTTTGCTTCCATTCACGGGCACTGATCAAAAGTTTGTCCCTTACAAGGCACCCACAGTGTTGCACGAATTTCCTTACATGTGGACCAAGTGGTTCGCCTGTCTCGATATTGAATTCCGATATTATGTAGCGCCCCTCCAATGGCTTTTTTGGGCCTCGAATTTTTTTGCTTTTCGCCGTTGTTGTCGTCGATCCAGAGGGCTACGTATAATAGATGATAGATATTCAAAATATATATATATAATATTCAAATATATATAAATATATATACCTCGCTTGTATTTTCTTGCACAATATTTTCTTGGTTATCTTCAAGAGCCAGGTATTGACTCCCGTCATCTACATCCTGCTGGTCACCATCGGCAAATTGAGTGCCGGTGTTGATAATATTCATCATTTCTTCATCCATGTTGTCTCTCGGGGTAGCCATCTAGCTTTTACACCACCAGATATATCTATAAAAAATAAAAACTATATCTATAAAATAAACTCCTGCAAGACGTGCCACCTCAAGGATAGTAACATTTATAAAAATCATTTATGTATCTGTACTAGTGATAGAATCTAGCATAAGCCTTATTTAAGTGCCTAGCTTGTTTGAAGGGGGAATCTTAACTGACAAAGTTTAAAGGTTTCCAGAGCGTTTAACACTACTCTGCTTGCCGAGAAAGTTGCTAGTGTTGTGTCGTTGGCATTTTTCATGGCCGTGGCCATGGTCATTGTGTTCTCGTCTTTTACTGCGGCAGGTAAGTAATTCACATGATATTTCCACAAATTAACAGAAGAATGGGAGTGTACACACATAACAATCGATTATCGTTTATATTTATATATATACTATGTTTGGGTACGTGTGAATAAATAACCATCCATACTAGTTGACCTTGCTTACGTGATCATCTCGGTGAGCATTTCTCCACCGGACGGCACCGTACTTGGCCACGGAAGAGCTCCGATTCTACAAGGAAGGGAACACGGTCTTCCACGACCGTTGCCGCTCTCCCTCGTAGAATCAAAGCTCCTCCTTGACGTCCATTACCGCTCGGCAGAGAACATGCTCGTCAAGATGAACACGGTCCGCAAGTTCAACTAGTACATATTTTCTACAATTTTCTAACTAGTCGTCATAAGCTACCGCGCAAAAAGGAGAAAACGACGAGACACCGGGCGCGCCCGTGCTCCACTGAGCTCGATGGCTCAGCGCAAAATCGCATTACAAGATTGCTAGCACGAGAGCTCGGCACACGCATCCATCCGATTACAAAAGGTTGGAGCAAATAATCCATCATAAATGGATTATATATGGTGGCGGCGGTGGCTCACATCCAAGGTGTCAAACGAGAGGTCCAGCTCCTGCAGCCAAAAAAACATGTTAGAGACTTAGACTTTACTAAAAAAACATGTTATAGAAGTATGCACCAAATTGATGAGCCAAATTGATACTAATGGAAATCAGCAGACTATTGTTTATAACAGCAAAATGTACAAAACAAATGCAAAATCAAGCATCTCACTATATCTTCAAAAATGCTTCCATTGTCAATGCTGCTCTCATCAGCATAGAGATTTTGTTGCAAAAAGTTTCTACCACTCAGGTTCCAATCCAAACTTCAAAGATCATGCACAGATTCTAGATTCATATAGAAGCATCTTTTTCATGACTTGTAGAAATTGCAAAAGCTCATGATATCAGCCATAACTCCTACCAGATCAAAGTTAGCTCCTGCCCAGATTCTAGATTCATACAAAAGCTCATTTGCAACAAGTATGTACAAATGTATAAAACCATAATTCTAATAAACATGATCATCTAGTAGAGCTTTTAATTAAAGGATTTGTCATGCCGGAGCTCCATGGCCACGGCGGCAGCCTCCTTCTTCCCCTCCTGCTCCCGCCGCCGCCAAGGCCATGGGCGCCCCGCCCCAACCTAGCCCGATGATCTCCATCATCGTCGGAACTCTAACGATGGCATCATCAAGGGAAGTGCAGAGGAAGAGGGAGACGGGCCAAACTCGAGAAGACGTGCCGTAGTTGTGGCTCGCTACGGATCTTGGAGAAGACCGCTTGGGGGAGGTAGGTGGGCGAGGACGGGAGGCTGGCGTCTTGTTGGCCGGCCCGTGATCGGCGGCGAGGCTAGGGTGGCGGCGCCGGTGTGATCGATCCAGTGAGAAGATGAGGCGTGAGGGAGAGGCTAGGGTGGCCTAGGGCGGCGGCTACTATGGCTGGATCGATCTGGTGGAGAAGATGAGGCTTAGGCGGAGACAGAGAGGTTTTATAAAGGGAGACCTTTAGTCCCGGTTGCCACTATGAACCGGGACTAAAGACATTTTAGTCCCGGGTGATGATTAGGCCGGGACTAAAGGTCTGATCTTTTAGTAAAAATGGGTGTAGCCTAATAAATAAAATATTACCAAAAAAAATTATAAAAAAATCACGGAAGGTCATTTTACACAACAAAAATTGTAACATAAAATCTTTTGCCCACCTTCAATCCGGGTGTAATAATAATTACCCGGGAGTGCAAAAAGGGCATTTTAAAATCATTAAAACTATTGGGAGTAAAGGTGGTCTGCAGTTGGCTTTCTCCGGTTTCCATAAGTTTTTTTTTTTTATATATTTCTTTTCCACGGAAATATATAAAAATGCGCAACAAAAAAGAGTTATTAATTGCCTAATAAATAAAAATATTACCAGAGTGAAAAAAAAGGTACCATGGTCGTAACCAAGGAGTGTCCTCATCATTTAAATTTGGATGCTTGGGTCTTTACGGTTAGTCTTTGTATCCCAATATTGTTGAGGTCTTCACGATTGTCATTCATAGATCGTTGGTTTTGTAGACATGTCGACTACTACCCGTTCGCCTTTGTACCCAATATTGTTGAGGTCCACGTTGTTTACCCATCCATTGACACTTGAATAAAGCACTTGTACAAAGGTACTTTAAAAGTAGGTGCATAGTTTAGTTCTCATATCTCCTCTATGCGGCCATAATATATTTGTTTATTTCCATTAGGGTCGGTGGCATCTATGCGGACACCACTATTTTGGTTGGTGCTCCTTTTATCTTAGACTCTTGTGTAAAATGTATTCTCATTTATCTCGTACCCTTTGTATGTGAGGATATGCCATGATGGCTGCCTAGCCAACAAATACAGATTGCTCAACAATACTCTCATCACCTACGACATTCTTTTGCAACCTTGATCATTGAAAGTTTCCATGTCTTGACACGTAATCCAAGCTTTAGACTTCCCTAGAAACTCGGATCGGAGCAACTCTTTATGTGTCTCGATATACTGGATCCACCAAGGAGGAGTTTTGCGGAAGGCTGTAGTGTGTTTTATTAAAATAATTGTCCTGCGTACCAATATATGTTTTCTTCTCTAGTGTCCCCTTTCCACTTAGTCTCCCCTCGTGTCACGATTCAGGAACACCAATCGGGTCAAGGTCGGGAATAAAGTCAACACAAAACTCAATGACCTCCTTTGTTCCATAGCCCTTGGTGATGCTTCCTTCTGGCCGAGCATGGTTGTGAACATATTTCTTTAGGACTCCCATGAACCTCTCAAAGGGGAACATGTTGTGCAGGAACACAGGCCCAAGAATGTTAATCTCCTTGACCAGATGAACTAGGAGGTGTGTCATGATATTAAAGAAGGAAGGAGGGAACACCAACTCAAAGCTGACAAGACATTGAACCACATCATTCTATAGTTTAGCTAGATCCATTGGATCAATTGCCTTTTGAGAAATTGCATTGAGGAATGCACATAGCTTCACTGTGGCTAGACGTACATTTGGAGGTAAAATTCTTCTTAATGCAACTGGAAGCAATTACGTCATGAGCACATGGCAGTCATGGGACTTTAAGTTTAGAAATTTCTTCTCTGGCATATTTATTATACCCTTTATATTCGAGGAGAATCCAGATGGTACCTTGATGCTTGCTATGCATTCAAACATGCTTTCCTTCTCTTCTTTGCTAAGAGTGTAGCTGGCAGGACTTAAGTAATGGCGTCCATCATCTGTCTTCTTTGGATGTTGGTTGTCTCGTTCTTTCAAACATCGCAGGTCCTGTCGTGCTTCAAGTGTGTCCTTAGGCTTCCCATACACACCCATGAAGCCTAGCAGGTTCACACAAAGATTCTTCATCAAGTGCATCACGTCGATCGCGCTACGGACCTCTAGGACTTGCCAATAGGGTAGCTCCCAAAATATGGACTTCTTCCACATGGGTGCGTGATCGTCGGCGTCATTCGGAACAGGTTCACTGCCATGTGCCTTTCCAAATACTACTTTCACATCCTTGACCATATTGAGTACATCCTCACCAGTTCGGTTGCCCGACTTGGACTGGTGGTCTGCCTTACCTTTAAAATGCTTGCCTTTCTTTCTTAGGGGGTGATTCACAGGAAGAAATCGACGATGGCCAAGGTACACGACCTTTTGACATTTTTTCAAGAATATACCTTTAATGTCATCGAAATAGTGCGTGCATGCATTATATCCCATGTTTGATTGTCCTGAAAGATTACTTAGAGCAGGCCAATCATTGATTGTTACGAACAACAATGCTCGCAGGTCAAAGTGCTCATGTTTGTGCTCATCCCACACACGTACACCTGGTCTGTTCCACAAAAGTAGAAGTTCTTCAACTAGTGGCCTCAGGTACACATCGATGTCATTGCCAGGTTGCCTTGGACCTTGGATGAGCACTGGCATCATAATAAACTTACACTTCATGCATAACCAGGGAGGTAGGTTGTAGATACATAGAGTAATAGGCCAAGTGCTATGACTACTGCTCTGCTCCCCGAAAGGATTCATACCATCCGTACTTAAAGCAAACCTTAAGTTTCTTGCGTCATTTGCAAACTCCGAAAATTCTCTATCGATTGCTCTCCACTGGGACCCATCAGCAGTGTGTCTCAACATATTGTCTACCATACGGTCTTCTTTGTGCCACTGCAATAACTTTGCATGGTCTTTGTTTCTAAACAGACGTTTCAAGCGTGGTATTATAGGAGCATACCACATAATCTTGGCAGGGATTTTCTTCGTGGGACGTTCGCCCTCAACATCACCAGGGTCATCTCGCCTGATCTTATACCGCGATGCATGACATACTGGGCATGCATCTAAGTTCTCGTACTCCTCGCCATGATAGAGGATGCAGTCATTAGGGCATGCATGTATCTTCTGGATTTCTAATCCCAAAGGGTAGACTACCTGTTTTGCTTCGTACGTAGTGACGGGCAATTCATTATCCTTTGTAAGCATCTTCTTTTGGATTTTCAGTAACTCCCCAAATCCCTTGTCAGATACACCATTCTTTGCCTTCCATTGCAGCAATTCCAGTGTGGTACCCAACTTTTTCTGTCCCATGTCACAAGTTGGGTATAGCAATTTCTTGTGATCCTCTAGCATGCGCTCGAACTTGATCTTCTTCTTTTCACTTTCGTATTCTCTTTGTGCGTCACGAATGGCCTGACCAAGATCATCAGCGGGCTCATCTTCTGCCACTACCTCTTCTTCAGCTTCTCCCATTGCAGTATCATTGAAGGCACCATATTCAGCAATAATGTCATCATCGTCCCATTGTTCTTCTTCACCTTCTTCCATTACAACCCCGGTTTCTCCGTGCTTCATCCAACAAATATAGTTTGGCATGAAATCCGCCTTCAACAAGTGTGAATGAAGACCCCTTGAGCTAGCATATTCCTTTAAATTCTTACATATGACACATGGGCAGCACATGAAACCATCGCGTTTGTTTGCCTCGGCCACACGTAAGAAAGAATGCACGCCCTCAATGAACTCTTGGGAGCGGCGATCAGCATTGTACATCCAATGTCGGCTCATCTGCATTACATGACATACACACCATATTAAAACCTAGAACATAATTAGTTAATTATACGACATGGATACCACTACACAAGGTATTAATTTATGAAAGTCTCGCTACAATGTAGACAATCCCAACTACCACTAAAAAACTAAAGCTAAAATGCACTTCAGCAGCATAAGGATTTCGCGACCAATCCCAACTAAAATAGACAGATCATATGTTTGTTCAACATATATGGGCTTCTTCCGCAGGATCACTGTCTCATCAGCCACCGTAGCCGCCTGTGCAAGAGAGTTTTGCACGTGTTCAACATACTCTTCCTCCCAGTACCAGCCTGAACATCCAGTGCCATCCCACTGAAATTAAAATAAAAAATTAGAACCTTAATTACAATCATCATGAAAATAAATATAAATTAACCATAATCATCAAATGTGACAAAATAACTCACATTGCGATCCGGACACTTGTAGAAGATACGGCCCTTGTTGGGACACTCGTTCCTTCACCCGGTACTCCATCACAATCTTCTCCTCACACTTGCCGCATGCAATGAGAGGAAGGTCCGGCCTCAGTCGCTTTGTAACCCGATGAAAGGCCGAGGACCCGGAAGCAGTTGCCATCTACTCTCTATACTCATTTTTAATATAATATAAATTTCTCATTTTATAAATAAATAAAATTAAAAAACTCTAAAATTATCTATATCTCTAAAGCATGAAGTGTGCTATGCATGCTAGAAATGAAAGCTCAATACTAGTTTTCAATAACTACTTTAACCTTCCTTCATCCAAATACGCAAACTTTAAAGTGATTTTGAGCTTAAATGGCTTACAAATAAAAAAAATCTACCATAAAAAAACCACATATATCTAGTCCATAAAATAAAATAAGCTATAGATGAAACACGAGAGTATAAAGTTGGTAACCTTTAGAACCGATGAAGGAATGGAAGAAATCTTGTGATACACCGGTGATGAGGAAGAAGAGAGGCTGAGAACACTAAGCTATATAGGAGGGTACCTTTAGTCCCGGTTGGAGACAGAAATCGGGACTAAAGGTCCCTTTCTAGTCATGGACGGAGCCTTCAGCCGGGAGTAGACTTTTACTCCCGGTTGGAGACACCAATCGAGAGTAAAAGTTAACCTTTAGTCTCGGTTGGTAGCTCAACCGGGACTAAAGGTCCCCTGCACCAAAAGCCTGCTGCAGTAGCCGTTGACAGGGACCTTTAGGTCCCGGTTGGAGCTACAAACCGGGACTAAAGGTCTCTCTACTCCCGGGAGCAAGAAATACCGGGACTAAAGCCAAATTTCGAGACGGGATCAAAGGTCGTTTCTCTACTAGTGACTACATCCGTCCGGGAAATAATGCAACTACGGGTTGTGTTTCACGAAAAGTTATTCACGTTTGATTAAGTATTTAGTGAATAATATTCACATTTATGATTTTAAATTAATTTATTGTAAAAATACATTTCATAATTAATCTAATAGTATTTATTTGTTATTATAAACATTGATACTTTTATATATATAATTGGTTAAATTTAAGGTACTAAAACGTGGTACTGTACTAGAATTATATTCTTTTTAGGATAGAGATAATACTTACAATGAATAAACAGTATTTTTCTCACGATAAATTAGCTTAAAGTTCAGTATAAACCAAATTTCAGCGATACGAATGGGACGAATAACTCACGCGCTACGACGCACGTGCCACGTTTGTTACCAAGCGTCCAGACATGCACAGCCCTAGTGTCTAATCTCTATCAGGGCGGTCATAATCACGTCCCCTCATCCTCACTAGCTAGCTAGCGATAGCGGCGACCCCCACAAATTTACGGGAGAACCCTGCTGTGTCGTTAAAAAAGATAGTAATATTTTATGTGTTTTTAAAAAAGTTCAGCGGTCTTCAGCATTATCACTCTAACTTTTTTATGCCCTCTATGCTACTGTCGTCAGTTTAAAAAGTGAAAAATACCCTTATGTCTAAATATGTCATTAATTTTTTTGAGCATCTTAACGACTTAAAATAAAAAAAACTCAAAACTAGAAAGTTGTAGATCTCGTCGAGATCTATAATTTTCATATAAAAATTATCTTCATTTAATTCCGCAAAAAAAAGATATGATTTTTTCTAAGATATATTAATCATATCAAATTATATTTTTTACGGAATTAAATGAAGATAATTTTTATATGAAAATTATAGATCATAACTTTCTAGTTTTGAGTTTTTTCATTTGAAGTCGTTAAGATGGACAAAAAAAATAATAACATATTTAGACATAAGGGTATTTTCGACTTTTCACACCTACAGTTGACGGCATTAGAGCCTAAACTGACGGCAGTGGCATGGAGGACAAAAAAAAGTTGGAGCAGTGGCGCTGAAGACCGCTGAACTTTTCTAGGGGCACATAGGGCATTGTGATCTTTTTTAATGACACACAAGGAATTTCCCCAAATTTATTGAGGTGTTTGATCCGGTAACTAAAATTTAGGAGATGTCACGTGAGTGTGTCGCATGGAGTGTTCGGATACTAATAAAAAAATAAATTACAGAATTCGTTGGTACTCCATGAGATGAATTTATTAAGCCTAATTAATCTATCATTATCACATGTTATTGTAGCACTATATTGTCAAATCATGGACTAATTAGGCTTAAAAGATTCGTCTCGTAAATTAGTCAAAAGCTATGCAATTAGTTTTATAATTAGTCTATATTTAATACTCTATTTCTGTGTCAAATATCCGATGAAACAGCGACTAAAATTTAAGAGGAGAAATCAAACAGCAGTGGGAGGGCAATATAGTGTATCTGAGGGCGTCCTCAACGAGGACAGCCAAATCATCGGGCGAGTAAACATAAAAAACTGAAAAAATGTTCCCATCGCTACAGCCTGTTCGGGAGGCCGTATCGTATCGTGAATTATTTACTGCTGACTGATTTGATGTGAGAGAAAAATACTGTTCCCGACTGAAAATTTACGATCGTTTACGAGCAAGCGAACGGGCTAGCTTACCGGAGTGGGTCATTCGGTCAGACACAGTAGATTTACGGGTAACTGTGTGAGCTAGGCGAGTACCAAGCGCTAGCGAGCTGTTTTTTCTGCATTCTCCGCATCGCCAAATAGCTCGCTAAGAAAACACCGTTGGGGACGCCCTGAGCTGTTGTTCGCGCAGCTAGAAGCGCGTACATACTCTGTAGGAGTATTATCATACTCCATCTACAAGTTGCATTAACGCATTGGGTGCTGCCTCGAGGGTCGAGGTCAATCAATCGTGTGATAACGTGTTTCACGAGAAATAAAGCGAGTTATTGAAGGTCTGTGGTGATGCCCATTGTCGTCATCAATGGGAACTCGAAACTGTCAGCTGCCGCGGGGTATGACAGCTAATGGTACTACTACGATGCAAGTTTGCAACCAGCCAGTTCTCCCCTCTCTGCGATCGCTTTTGCAAGTGGCCAGGAAGTATTCAAGGGCGTGTTCGGCTGGCTGACTGGCCTGCTAACTCACGGAATCACTATTCACGTCCTATCAGAACAATATTTTTCTCTCACAACAATCAATCAGAACAGTATTTTTCAGTCCTATCGAACAGGTCCCAATTTTCTGGACCCTTGGGCTCTGGCCACCACTTGGCTGGTTCGTCAACCACGTACAGTGAGCCCCGGGACGATTTGGATCCGTCACCTAACAGGCTACTACAGTAGCTGCTACTAGTACTACTGGCTAGGCACTGTGCAGTGTGCACCGATCATCCGTGCATCGGCGTCCAGCTCCTCTGGATTGGGAATGAATGAACGCGCACGCAGTCGTGTCGTGGTCGTGCAAAGACAGGGTGTAGCCGCCGGAGGCCCGGAGCCCGCCGGCCGACCGCCGACGTAACGCACGCCCTGACGCCCGCGATGGGAAATGCATGAGCATGACATGCCATACCGAGGGTGTCTACACCGCTGCTTCATGGAATCATGGGTCATGGCTGTGCGTGAGGGGTGACGCCAATTAAATGTTGCAATTGGAACAGAGATGGATGCGCGACGACTGAAACGAGACCGACGGCCTGCGGAAAGCGACGGCGGACTACTGCATTATAGATCGCGTCTACAGCCAGTCCGTATCAGACACGGATCGGATACGCTTTCCCGTCGGTCCGAATAAAATTTATTTTTTTTCTTCAGGCACGTGTGTGGCAGCGTACTCCAGCAAGCCCGATAAGTATCACCACCCGACATGTCACCACAGCCTGAATAAAAATCCATGATTAGCCCGTGACTAGCGGATGCAGATCCATGGGGATCACGGCTCGCAGAAATGATTTTTGAGTGGACCTATTTTGAACAAATAAATTTGAAAGCTATGAGGGCTCAAAAATAGGAATTTTAGAGAAATCATACAAAACCTTTCATAAGAATCAACTCATTTACATAGGAAAATGCGGGAACAACAACAATTTCGACATTCCAAACAAGACTCGAATATGAAATTACAGGAAAGAAATACGAGTGTTGTCGGAAAACAGATGAATGAAAAAAAAGGAGGAATAATTCATTGAATGGTGTCTGGAATGCAGAAATTCTAAATACATTCTAAACACATGAAACTTAGAGTCTATTTGGTTGATGCTTAACTTTGACATGAGTGAGGTTAGGTAAAATATGGAAGCCACAAAAAAATATAGGCAACAAACCTAGAACATACTTGTGGCAAGGTTTAAACAAGTCTATGACATATGAGGCATATATATGAGTAATAAAGATCGGTATACTATCTCTAATAAACCATGCCCCCTAATTTGCAGCATAGTCATGAAACGAAAAAGACCCCACAAGTGAAGGCGGGTCTCACGTGAAACGCCCATCTAATACACGCTACCTACGTTTGTCTCTTACCTAGGGCAGGTATATTGGTCTTGTCTGGTTGGTAGTTTCATGTAGTGCCTAGTTTTAATACGACTAAATAGACAATTTGTACCATTGTTGTTTTTAAGTTGTCTCGTATTAACTAACAATTCCTTAATTTATACATAAAATAAAAATAAAGTTGTTAGTAGCATGGCAGCAACAACTCATACAATGGTATAATGCATGGTTGTCTCACATAGTCCTAAATTTTAGCTCATGAGGTGGTTGTTTTGTGTAACAACGATCTCTTTCTCTATCCTCTCTTTTTTCTCCACGTCAGCAAATTCTGCATGACACTGCATGAGACGGGCTACGAGACCGCTAATCTGTACCCTTAGGGCAAGTACATTGGTCTTGTCTCGTAGGTGGTCTCATGTAGTGCCACATAATTTTAACATGACTTAATAAATAACATGTACAATGGTTATTTTTTAAGTTGTCTCATAGTAACTCAAAATTCCTTAATTTATGGATAGAATAAAAATAAAGTTGTAAGTTACATGGCAACAACAACTCATACAATGATAGAATAATTATCTCGTAGTCCTAATTTTTAGCTTATGAGGTGCTTGTTTCACGAAACGATAACCTCTTTCTCGAAACAACGACATCTTTCTCTCTCTTCTCTCTTTCCTTCATATCAGCAAAAATCCTACATGACACCGTATAAGACGACGTACGAAACCGCTAACGTGTAGCAATGCACCTGCCCTTAGCAAGTAGCAACTGATATCATGCTGACCACGTAAGTTGCGGGTCCCAAAATGAGTTGCACTCTCTCACTCTTATCCTGTCACTCTCATCTCCTCCTCTCGATCTATCGCTCACTGCTACAACTGCAGCGATGGCCGACAGAGGTCAGGCATGACGCAGGGACGGTAGCGGCCAGGTTCCTCTTGAACTCGCTGGCCCGTTTCTCTGTTCTTCACTCTCGCTGCCATGAACATCCGAGTAGGCAAGAAGACAAGAGAACAGGGTGGATATTCATGTGCAGTGCAACCCCAACCCGTTCCTGGTAGAGGCACTAAAATTACTTTTTGCCTTTTAGTACCGGATCCTACCATTGCATCACCAAGTAACTAAAGAAATTTTACAGTCCCGGCTCAAGTACAGGTACCGACTCTAAGGAGTAAAATACGTTATTTTCTAACCGTTGTCCCTACCGTTGTCCATCCATCGGCCGGCTCAAGTTTTCTTTTTTTTTTTTTTTTTTTTTTTTTGAAATGGGCCGGCTCAATTTGGGAGAAGAATACTTTGTTAACTAGATAATATCCTGCACATTGCTGCGGAAATTTTATAATACTATATACAAAAACATTATGTTATATGTAAGAAGATCTAAGCTACAAATTCTCTGTTAGCAATGAAATCAACTGCCTCAAGCAAGTGAAAGTTCAATTAAATATAGACTGCACAACGCATCTGGTGAGTCACACTGTTGGCCAGGTCCACATGTCATCTTCCCTACTATATTTTTCTTTTTTTTACCGTGCTTGATCTTCCAGGTCGGAGGCTCTCTGCTCGCTCGCGGACTCGAGCCGCCCCCGCTCGGAGTCTTCCCCAACCTCGCTGTTGCCCATGCGGTATCGCGTAGGATTCACGTCGCCCCCGTTCGGAGTCGCCCCAAGCCTGGTCGTCACCTGCACGGGGTCGCGGAGGAACGCCGCCGCTCTCTGAGTCGCCCCACGTCCGCGCGCTCGGAGTCGTGGAAGTGAGTGCTGCTGCCCGCTCCTAGTAGAGGATGGAGCGTCGTTTGCCCGCTCGGAGTCGCCCCACCGTTGACCTCGCCTGCGCGGATTCGTGGAAGGAGCGTCGCCGCCTGCTGAGCGCCCGTTCAGGAGGTCCTCCTCTCACGCCGGGGGCTCGGCCGCCGCGCAGCTACACCAGGTCTCGCCATCACCGCGCCTCCTCCACCAGGCCATGCCCCCCTTTAAATAGCAGGACACAGAAGGAGGAAGATGATGAATTGGGCGATCGTGGCCCGTACGCAGACGAAGGGTCGAAGGGGAACGGGCGGAGGCCGAAGGGGAACAGGCGGAGACGATTCGGTGATCGGGGAACGGCCAGAGATGAATCGATTAATGAATGAGCTTAGTGGTTTGATGGGCCTTTACGATGACGGACTTCACGAAATCGTAAATAAATCTACTAGTGGGTTCCTCCTATCTAAGTATAGTAGATTATTTGAATGACCAGTGGGACCAGGGAAAACGCCAGCAGGTTGCAAGCTTCCGTGCTCCCCTCTGACAAGTGACAAGTGACAAGTCATCCTTGGTGCCCGATCCGGGCTGCACATGCCCTAATTTGGGTTCCTGTGAAATGGACACCTCACTTCGGTATTCCATAGGAAATGGGAGTTGAACGATTTTCAAGGATCCAGCGCCAATTTCTATGTGGCAAAGTGTGTTTGGCCAGCGGCCCAGCACCCAACAGCAAATGTGGATGCAAAGAACAGGAGCTGCTGCTGCTGCGTCCGAGCCTCTGACTCTTCGGCCATGTCTTGCGACGGGAAGAAAATAACGCCTGACAACCTCAATGTAGGCTGATATCATGTTTCAAAGGTGATACATTTATGTGATTCTATTAAAGAATCATCTTAACCATTCATGATTATTGGATTATGATTCCAATATGCTAAACACTAATTGCAGCCTTGTACAATTTTTCACATGTGATCCGATCCAATTATTTTCAAGGATAGTCACCAAAGTATGTGCACTGGCATTGCCACAATTGTTAGTTCCGACCATAGGGTGTATGCTGTCATGAGTGAAGTGAGACCGAATTGTTCAAAACATGTATTATTGACAACTCTACAGTTCACTTTTGGACCACGTATTGTTTTTTTATCCAATTGGTTCTCTTTCAAATTCAACCAAAGGGTCACGACGTTAAGCTTCAACAGACTCATGGATTAAGTCGAGAACTCAACAGTTTAAGTATTTATCCAAAATAATACATTCCAGAACCAAATCTTATGGTATTCGTCCTTCGCCTTATATCGTTGTCTGTGTGGAGCATGCCTTAAAATAAACCACGCTTACACTCTTCTAATTAATTTGTCTCTCGGCCAAAGCCAATCTATTGAATTTTAGAGCCATACAAGCATTTCATTACTACTCCCTCCATTGCACAACAGAAATCCAAAGCCCTTATCCTTGCATAGAACACCACACCAAGTCTAATAAAAAATGGATGATATTACTACTCCCTCCATTCCAGTGATCTTTCAATCTCTCTTCCAGTAATATCAGCAGAATGGTCAATTCTGTTGTGAGAATATCCACCTTCCATGGCAAGGCGCAGGTTCCTATCTTCACCATGGTCGAATGAGGCACCCATGGAAATTATGACACGCTCTGAACCTTCTGTGCAAACTAACTGAAAGACAGCACAAAGATTATTTTAGCTAACAAATGTGAATTAACAGCTGTACAAACGCAGGGAAGAATTTGTTCACAAGCGATGATTTGCTGTAAAATACATCGATACAACATTGAGGCGATTGAAAAACAACTATATGAATGGTGGATGCTAAAGCTTACCCTGACGTTCTCTTCATCGCATAGATAAGCCCCTGTAACAATATTTTTGGTCCTTCATACATATAGGTCTGTCTGTGGCCATCTTTTTTTTCGATCAATTCGGGGGGGCAGTTTTCCCCACCTACTTTTTATTGAATCGAAAGTGAAAGACCACATTTACAAGGTTTTGCTCGGCCTACCGAGGCAGAGATACAGGTGGGAGGGAGGGGTAAGCAGGGGAGCGGAGAGTCAGGTTGCAGAGGCGCAGCTCTGAATATATGTCACCCAGGATCGCACAAGATCCTTGTCCCGCCTGAACCTGCAAGCCCACACACTAAGGTCTTTGTTGGCACCACACAGGACAGTAGCAGTCGAGCTATCCTTAGAGTCGAAGATGAGCGCATTCCTGGCTTTCCAAATGTGCCAGAGGATGACAAGCATCACTTCCAATCGAACTGAGGGGGGAGATTCAGGCCCTCTCCAATGAGAGAAGGCTGTTTCTGGTCACCCACCGTGGCTGTGATCCGGAGGGCGTTCCAGATACGCCTGGCGTTGGGGCACTCGATGAAGATGTGGTCGCTCGTCTCCAGTGTCTTGCAGCGGCCGGGCAGAGCGATTCATCCAACGCCCTGATATTCTTCCAGAACATGTTTGCACGCGAGTTGATCCTGTCAAAATGGAGCAGCCATCCAAAGAATTTGACTTTGCCCGGGAGCCTACAGCCCCAAATATGTTTTGGGCAATGAAGAACGGGATCATGGGCATGGAGAGCAAGGTAGGCGCCCCTGCTTGTGAAGAGTGGGTTGTTGGGCAGGATCAGGCGCCTGATGTCAGGAGAGTCATTGAGGTTGACATGAGCAATGGCATCGAGCAGAGCATTTTGTTCGGTAGAGGCATGGCGAGTTAGGCGCGGTCGGAAGAGCGAAGCAAGGCCAACGGCAAGGGAGTCCGACACTGAGGCAATGAGAGAAAAGGGCCGGGAATTTGGAGGCAAGGTTTGAGGAGCCGAGCCAAGTGTCGAGCCAGAAGGAGGTCGAGCGCCCGTCGCCAACGACAACCGTGGTGATGTATCAGAGACGGGGGAGCTCCTCATGAAAGATGCGATCCAGAAAGGAGACCGGCACGCCGTCGCCCAGATCAGAAGTGGTATGCCACTGGACCCAAGATTTCCAGGGGACGGAGTCCGGGCCTAGAAACTTATGGAGCAGCTTCATGAGGAGGCAGTAATTTTGGTCCTCGATGTTCCTGACGCCGAGGCCACCGGCGGCTTTCGACTTGCACATGCGTTCCCACGCGATCAGGCACTGGGAACCGTGGCACTTATCATCGCCAGTCCAAAGGAAGGCGCGCCTGCGAGCGTCGATCGCCTCCCTAACTGTCTTGGGAAGGAGGAGCGACAGCATATAGTGGACCTCGAGGCTGCCCAGGACAGTGTTAAGGAGGACCACACGGCCGCCAGAACTGAGGAGTTTCGCTTTCCACCCAGCGAGATAACGATCAAAGGAGGAAATTAGAGGTTGGTAATCAGAGACCCTGAGCTTGTGGGGGGAAAGAGGGAGGCCAAGGTAGGGCTGAGGGAACGAGGAGATATCGCAGCCAAGGATCTCAGCCATCGACAAGGCCACGCCATGATCAATGTTCATGGGGATGAAAGTGGATTTGTGAAAATTTATATGGAGGCCAGTGGCACGAGAGAAGGAATCCAGGATAAGCTTGAGGTGCCTGACCGCGGCGGAGTCCCCTTTGATCAGGATAAGCGTGTCATCTGCATAGCGGAGGACCGAGCAGCAGAGGCCGTCCACGAGGGGATGACTGATGTGGCCATCGGAGGCCGCTTTCTGGAGGAGTCTTTGCAAGACATCGGCGACGATAATAAAGAGGTAAGGGGAAATAGGGTCGCCCTAACGAAGGCCTCGGCGGCACTGGAACCGGCGCCCAGGCACGCCAGTGAGAAGGATGGACGTCTTGCCCGTTCGGAGCGTGTTGGCAATCCAGGAGCACCACCGGTCACCGAAACCCCATGAGCGAAGGATGAAATAGAGGCTGTCCCAGGAAATAGAGTCAAAAGCCTTTTTGAAGTCAAGCTTCAGGACAACAGTGGGTGCATGGCGCTTGTGACGAAATTTTTAGCAATGTTCCTGCCATGGACGAACCCCGTCTGGTCGGGGTCAATCAGATGTGGAATGTACGGCCGGAGACGGTTGGAGAGCATTTTGGTCACCAGCTTCATAGGACAGTTCTGCAGGGAGATGGGTCGAAAAGCATCCGCGGTGTTTGCGCCGTCAGTTTTAGGAAGCAAGACAAGGAAAGCCCTGTTAAGTCCATCAAGGTCGGCAGAGCCAGCTTGGAAGGAATTAGCGAAGCTAAGCAGATCATGCTTTGTTTGGCTCCAGAACATGCGGTAAAAAGCTGGCCCAAAGCCATCTGGCCCAGGGCTGTAGTTGGTGTTCATGGCAAAGAGGGCAGCCGAGAGTTCATCAAGTGAGAAGGGTGCGCTAATCGCCTCATCGTCAACAGAGAAGGAGGGGTACAGCTCGGCCAGGGAGGTCCCAATGAGTTTGGACGGGTTGCCCCAGGAGTGTCGAGTAGAAATTGTACAGAATTACTCCCTCCAGGTTGATAAAAGAAGTCGTTTTGGACAGCGACATGGTCTCCAAAGCATAACTTTGACTTCTTATTTTTATAAAAATATTTATTAAAAAGTGATACATGTATGTTTTTATGAAAGTATTTTTCAAGACAAATCTATTCACGTGGTTTTCATATTTTCAAACTCAACAACTTAAAAGTTATTCATGATTTATATTCCCAATGTTTAATCAAAATCTTGTCCAAAACAACTTCTTTTACCAACCTGGAGGGAATACATCCTTAGCGCCATGAGAGCTATGTGTTAGTTGATGTCCACCACCAATTGGGCCCTTGTATTCGCATCCTGATCGGGGGCGTCCAACCTTAATATGGTTGGTGCCCCCCATCGCACACCGTCATAAACAGGAGGTGGGGGCCAGGGGCGCCAAGCACGAGGTTCGTCTGAGCCACCTAGCACCCCACATACGGCCCTAAACCTTAACCGATCACAGAGGGGATGCTACCAGCGACGGGAAGCGCCGCCACCGGCCAATGTCGCCACTGCACCGCCGCCCTTCTACTCAGCACCACCACCGGGTCTTCACCAAGCACTGCGATGGCAAGCCCGTCTTCCTCGAAGGCGACCGATGGTTTGCACCCCCTTCACCCTCTCTTTCTCTCTCACTCTATCTATTAATCATGTACTGGTAAATGTCCTAGGACTCGCGGTTTACTCTAAATACATGTACACATGCTAGATCTATAGCTAGTGATCATATTTTAGTCTATCAATGGTATCGGACGCATAACTAGGTGTAGATCTAGCCTATCGGATAAGAAAATCGAGTAGCAGCTAGAAGGAGGTGATATGTTCGTTTTCGGATCTAAACAGAGGGTTCATTGAACCCTAAACCCAAAATCGGGGAAGAAAAGGAGTGAGAAGGGCCTCGGGTTTTGAAAATCAACTCAAAGCCGAACTCTAACCCGTGAATCAGACTCGGGGAGGAAGAACTGTGAGCGAAACCCTAACCCTAACCAAACCCTAATCCCCAAATCGGACAAATCCGAGAAGAACGAAGCAAGATGTAGGCGGAGAAGAAGAAGGGGAAAGGGGGAAGAGGCCTACCTCGTCGTGCACCGCGCTGCCGCCTCACCGGCGCGCAAGAAGAAGGCCGAGTGGGGCAGCTACTTGTCGATCTTGTGCGGGCTCTAGCCAAGGGAGCCGCGGCTAGGACCCTCGACGGCGGTGCGCTCACCCATTGTGGAGCGCGCGCTGGCGAGGGGGCCGGCGACGGCGCCATGCTCCACTGCGCTCTCGCTCTCGGTCGCTGCGAGCTGAGAGAGAGAGAAAGTGTTGGTACAGAAAGTGATCAACTAGTAAATATTTGTAGTTTTGCCGTATGTTGTGATTGGAGGTGGCCTAGCACTCAATGACACATGGTTTATACTGGTTCAGGCAATATGCCCTACATCCAGTTTGAGTCGGTCAGTGAGTTTATTCCTGAGCCCAGGTACTCGAAGTTTGCAGTGGGGTTACAAACGAGAAGGAGAAAGATGGGGTGTACAAGAGGTCCGGTCGGAAGGGCCGAGAGCGACAGGAGCTACGCTATGAGCTAAGTGTTCAAGCGTGTGCTTGAGGTCCGAACCCGGCGGTTCTGTGGTTGTGAGCTAGTGAACTTGATTGATGTTGATTAACTAAAGGGACTCTTGTTTTTTGGGAGAGGGCACATCCCCTTTTATAGATGAAGGGGATGGCCTTACAAGTGAGAGGGAGAGAGTACGAATGCTTCTAGCCTTGTTGCCCACGCCGACGGGCACAGGATGATGGTAGGCGCCCACAACACTGTTGGATGTTAGATGCACCTGGGAGGTTCCATCATCCTTGTCTGGGTATGGCAGATGTCAGTACCTGCATACACTGTTGATGCCCAGAGGCATGTGAGGGATTTCACCATGTGTACTCGGTATGGTAAATCCCGACGCCCACAACACTGTCGATGCCCAGAGGCATGTGGGGGGCCTTACCGTATCGGAGTTAATGGCGCCCACAATACTATAGAGAGAAAATGTCGACGCCTACAATACTGTTTGTGTCAGGGCGGTTGCAGAGTACTATTCCATGCAGGGTATGGTCCCTGGTACCGTGGTTTGACTTGTGCGCCTCGCCCCGCTTTTCTCTGCACGTCTCCTGGTTCCTACCGAGCGGGCGTCCCCGGTCGATTGATCCCAGTCGGTTCTGATCACGCTAGTCGGAGAAGAGCGGTGAGCAGGGGCTGGGCGTATCCCCGGTCGAAGAGCGCGGGGTCGGAGTCGGAAGCGGTGCTTTTGGCCAGGCCTTCCGGTCAAAGAGGCCATCCAGAGGCGGTGCTGACGACCGGATCGAGCGCTCCGGTCGGAGAGGTGGGCTGAAGCCAGAAAGCAGGCGTTGTTCCTTCTCGGCCTGATCTTCCGGTTGGAGATTGGATCACTCCTCTGGCCTGGTGCTCAGGTACTTGGGCCGGCCCATGAGTTGCGTGTTGTCTGCTTGGGTCGAGCCTTGGCGTGGAAGCTGGTCTCCGAGGGACCCCGGGTTTATGAACCTGACAGGAGCCCCTGAGCCCCTGGGCGATTTGGGCAGAATCGTCCAGGGGATTTTTATCTTGACGGCGGGTGCGCGCGAGCGCACCCGCGGGTGTAGCCCCCGAGCCCCCGGGCGGTTCAGGTAGAACCGTTTGGGGGGTGTTCGGTAGTGGGCGTGTGTGCGTGTTTTTTAGTTTGAGACGGAGTTTGTCAAGGCGTCGTTGTGCAGCCAAGGCGGTTTTAGGCATGGGGATCGGATGAGACGGAGCTCGCGGATCCTGGCGTCGATGCGTGCCGTGGGATCGGGCGAGGCAGTTAGTTCATTAGTTTAGGGATCAAGCGAGGCGACAAGGCGGTGCTCACGGATCCTGGCCTCGGTGCAGCCTGCGCAGCCGAGGTAGTTTAGTTTGTTAGTTTAGGGATCAGACGAGGCGACAGGGCGGTGCTCGCGGATCCTGATGGGGCGAGATCGGGGTCGCAGACCCAGGTAGTTTTTGGAGCGCAGTCGGAGCGCAGTAGGAAAAGAAAAACGAATTCACCCGCGTGGCCCACGCGACGTAGCGCGCATGCGCGAGCACGCGGTAACCCGCGGTGCAGCCCACGCGAGGCCGGCCCACGTGGAGACGGCCTGCGGCGGGGGAAATCCCACGCGCGGTGGCATTCTTACAAAATAGACCTCGCACTTCTCCCAAATGACAATTAAGTCCTAACACTATTTTCTCCTCTCTCAGAACTTCTCACTTAACCCCCTGTCCTTTCCCTAATTCACCCGCGTGCACCCCCGGTGACCCAGCGCACGGCGGCGCGGCGAGCGGCGGCACTAGGCGCCTACGCCAGCCACCTGGGACCAGTGCGGGCCCACCTAACGGGTCGATCACCATCTCTGACTCGAGCAGCTACTCTAAGCGGTAGTGAGGGGTGGCAGGACGTGCTGGAGCGAGCTGCAGCGACGCGCGACCGTCCACGACGGTGGCGCAGCTGCCCGGGCGATCTATAGGACCTAAGAACCTAACTGGCTAGCTAGGGAGCATCAGTAGACTACCATGGACCTAGCCGAGGTAATGGTTTGGGTGGAGGATGGCGGAGGAGGGCTGGCCACATGCGGCCGAGCCATGCGGTGGTGCATCGCAGCGGCACGGTCGCGTCAGCAACGACGGGGAAGCAGTAGCGGTTTGGGTAAGGCATGCAGGGAGAAGAGGGAGTCAAGGTGATGCTAGTGGTGTAGGTGAATTGGCTCGGAAGGGACGGTAGGAGGGCTGCCCACATCCTCGAACGGACTCGGCCTTATCGACACGGCGGTGGGGAAACTCCAAAATTGGAGCTCGACCGGGCGCCATTCAATGCAGGGTGGGGATGGGTAGCTAGGTAACTTGATGATGGAGCTAACAACGCGACGAATCGACTTGAGGTGATCTCTCCCTGACAAATTTAATGATGCGGCTCAACGGCGACAGCAGAGGGAAAAAGAGAGAAAGAGAGGGACAGGGCATGGCAGGTGGGCTCGGCTCGTCCTCGCCTTGGCGAGATGCGGTCGGCATGAACATAGAGGCCCACGCGCAGGCACTAGCAGACAGGCGCGCGCGTTTGCGACTGGCGTGGCCCGCGCGCCGCAGTGCCATAAATGGCAAGACGACGGCGAGTAATATCATTTTTCAACAGCAAATATTTCACTGTCATCTACAAAGTTTGTACTTCAAACTTTATTTAAGTATCACACACATGTTCTATAGTATTTTTGCTTAATAAAAATTAGTTTTCAACCCTACTTGATATACATTTGCTATCGAATCAACTTTCATTTAACATTTTTATTAGTCATTTTAGGTTACAAGAAATTGATCTACACACTCTATCACATGCATTAACACATAAACATGATGTCCATGACATGTTTTAGTAAATGATTTTGGGTGTAACACTGAGTGTGTTACAACTCTCTCCCCTTAAACAAAATCTCATCCCGAGATTTCATGTGAGTGCCTAGTGTAGGAAAAAGGGTAAGAGTGAGTTTTTAACATAAACTATTACCTCGGCACATCAGGGAGAAGATGGGGATAATGCTCCAGAATACAACTCTCTTGTTCCCAAGTTGCTTCTTCCTCCGAATAGTTTTGCCACTGGACTTTATAAAATTTCACCACTTTTTTCCTAGTGACTCTTTCTTTTTCTTCCAAGATTTTGATAGGATGCTCAATATAAGAAAGATTAGGTTGGAGAGGGAGTCCTTCAATTTCCACCACTTTCTCATGAACTCGTAAACACTTCTTTAATTAGGAAACATGAAAGACATTATGTACTGCTGACAAAATATCCGGAAGTTGGAGACGATAAGCAACCGCACCACATCGCTCCAAAATCTTATAAGGTCTGACATAATGAGGAACTAACTTTCCATGGACTTCGAACCGATGCACACCTCTCATCGGGGATACCTTTAGGTACACGTAGTCACCAACTTCAAACTGCAAGGGCCTTCTCCACTTGTCCGCATAAGCCTTCTGACGGTTCTGAGCTGCTTTCAAATGACTCTGAATAACCCTGACTTGCTCTCGAGCTTCCTTGATAAAATCAGGTTCAAAGTAACCACGATCACCCACTTCAACCCAGTTAAGAGGTGTTCTACATTTCTTGTCATATAGGGCCTCAAAAGGTGCCATACGAATGCTCTCTTGATACCTATTGTTGTAGGAAAACTCAGCTAAAGTTAAGCATTCGTCCCACTTTTCTGGATAAGAAATGGCACAAGCTCTCAACATGTCTTCAAGTACCTGATCGACCCTTTCTATCTGACCGTCAGTTTGCGGATGATAAGCTGAACTTCTGAGGAGACGAGTACCAAGACATTTCTGGAGTTTATCCTAGAAACGACAGACAAAAACTGATCCTCTATCCAAAACAATGGTAAGGGAAACCCCATGCAAGGTTACAATCCGATCAAAATACAGCTTAGCATACTTCTTGGTTGAATACCTTGTATCCACCGGGAGGAAATGAGCAGACTTGGTGAGGCGATCCACAATGACCCAAAGAGAGTCGTACCCCTTTGTCATGTGGAGCAAACCCACAACAAAGTCCATAAAAATATCCTCCCATTTCCAAACAGGAATAGACAAGGGCTGTAGAAATCCAGGCGTACGCATATGGTCCGCCTTAACCCTTCCACAAATGTCACATTCTGAGAAGTATTTGGTAATATCCTGTTTCATGTTTGGCCACCAATACAAGTGACGCAAATTATGATACATCTTGTTACTTCCCGGATGAATGGATAATTTAGAGTTGTGAGCTTCATCCAAAAATTTTCTCCTAAGCTCATCACTTGAGAGAACCACCAATCGGTTCTTGAACTTCACCACACCTTAATCATCAACACTAAAATGAGGACCACGCCCTTCAGCAATTAACTTCTTGATATGCGGAATTTCCGAAGCATTTTGCATTTTGTCGGGTTCATAAACCCGGGGTCCCTCATAGATCGGCTTTCCAACAAAGGCTCGGCCCAGTAGACAACGTTGCGAATGACGCGCAACTCCTGGGCCAGCCCAAATACCTAAGCGACAGGCCAGAAGGGCGATCCAATCTCCGACCGGAAGGCCTGGCCAAGGCGGAACGGCGCCCGCTTCCGACTCCAGCCCACCTCTCCGACCGGAAGGTCTCACTAAGGAGGAACAGCGCTCGCTTCCGACTCTGACCTGTCTCCGGATAGCCTCTCTGACCGGAAGGCCTGGCCAAACACCACTTCCGCTCTGACCCGCGTCTCCAACTAGGGAGGCGCCGAACCCCTGCTTACAGCTCTTCTTCGACTGGCGCAATTAGAGCCGACTGGGACCAACCGACCGGGGACGTCCGCTCGGTGAGGTCTAGGAAACAGACGGAGAAAGTAAGGCAGGGCACTCAAGTCAACCACAATACCGAGGATCGTACCCTGTACACCTGTAGAACAGTACCCTACAACCTCCCTGGCATGTCAGAACCCAAGCAGTGTTGTGCTGGATAGCCAAACATCCAAGAAGCATGGCAAATAGCTAGCTCGTGATGCATGGCAAATAGCCAAGAAGAAATTGGAAGAATGGTGACCTGCTGCTGCCAGCTAAAAGCTCTGTTAGATCAATAAAAAAACAGTAAGTCGCTACAAAGTGTGCAGCTGCTAGCTTTCGGTGCTGATGTCCAATAATAACTCAAATATTTTCACGTTTCCTAATAAATTATGTCACAGAACAGTCTATATCATCCATGAAATCAGATCAAGCTACAACGAACTTTTATTTTGAGATGAGTCTTGAATCAAACTGAAATCGGTATCCTCCTATCTTTTACCAAATTGTAACCGGTGATAAAGTTATCTTTTACCATTGACTCGTTAAAATTTCAACTGAAATATAATTGGTCCCAAAAATTAAAGTTCCTCAAAACCATTGACTGTTTCCTTGCGCTCTGCATTTACATAATTATAAACTGAAATGCCTTCTAAATCATTGGCCCTGAATATGGATTTATGGATTATTGCAAAGTATTGCTTCAGCGAATCGAAGCAAAGTAGTTCTGATCAAGATCAATTAATAAGGCAATGATTTAGGGAGGTGAGGTTATTGAAAAATTTTTGTTTTTGTTTCGATTAACCATAGTCAATTTGGTTAAAATTTTTCTAGTTTGTTCTGAAAATTACACGTAAAAGTTGGTTTTCTTTTGGTAAGCACTCAGCACTACTTGAGTGAATTATGATATGAAATTTAAAGCACGACACAGGCTCTTTTTACTACAGTATAGTATGACAGATGCATTTCATACTAACCAAATTTCGTAGTTTCTAATACCTTCAAGATAATCAACAAAGTTATTAGCTAGGTGCACTGCATGGTCAATGGAAACCAAATGCACAATAATTGAAACTGAATGTCCAGGTCTAAAATGCCAGTAGTATGCACTGTCATTCTAAATTTACCGGTTATCTCAAGTACTAAATTACAGCATATATCTTTAAAAACTATCATCAATTAGCTATTTAATTTAATAACAAGTGTCAGTTTAGCTTTTCAAGGAACTAACTAATAGGGGGCCTTCCTATTCAGATCTGAGGGAGAGGGAGAAACGACGGAAACTCACCTTGGGCCTGGAAGGTGTTGCCTGGCACGGGAGACGTCAGTGGTGTCACAACTCGCAAATCGAAGCCAGGGCCTGTACGGGCGCAGCGGCCCAGGACACGCAGTCGACGGCGGCGGCGCGAGGACTGCCGGGGCCGATGGGTGATGAGCAGCTGTAGATCGAGCCAGTGCCAGAGTGGAGCGCACGGCCCTTGTGGCGTCGAGGTGGCGGAGCGGAGGCGCAGGGTCGCAGGCGTCGCGTCCGGTAGTGGCCCGTCCGCGGCGGCGGCGTGTGCTGGTCCAGGCCGAGGAACGGAGGTGCTGTGTCGCGGCGGCGGCAGGTTGGCGAGGTCGTCTGGCGTCGTACAGGTTGGCTAGGAGCCCAGAAGGCAGAAAACTCACCTTGGCCGGCACCTTCGCCGGTGCCGCAGCCTTGTCCTCCGCTACCGCTGTCACCGCTGCAGCGGTGGCGTCCTTAAATCCGGCAAGCGATGTGTCCTCGGTGGGCGCAGCGAGATCCCCGCGATCACTGGCGGCGATAGGTACCCTTCCACGACTACCTTTGCGACGACATACTCGTCCCCTTTGATCCCATTCTTCGCGCAAGTGGTGCCCTCGCAGCCGGCGTCCTCCATCGTGGTGCCCAGATCCAGAGGCCCGCTGCCAACACGTCCTGGCCATCCAACCTCCAGCGGCACCAACGCGCGTGAAGGGACAGGGATGGGGCGGCGACGCTGGCGTGATAGGGCAGGGGCAGGGCCGTGACCTCGGCCAGGTCCCATCTGCGGTGGCTGCGTAGAGCCAACCAGGGTGTGGCAGGGGCGGGGCGGGGCGTCGGTTCGGCGGGGGAGAGGCAGTGGAGGGCGCCAGGTCTGCATTGGCGACATTGAGAAGGGCAGGACGGGATGGCGGCGAGTGCGACGGAGCAGGGGCAGGTCCCATCGCGCGTGATTGACAGGGTAGTCTTGGGAGGGAGGGAACGCGGATCGCAAGTACGACAGAGCGACGACCGGATCGCAAGTACGACAGAGCGATGACCCCCGAAACATTGTCGCACGAAAAAAATGTGTTAGTTTTGTTCTTTTTAGTTGCAGGAGATAGAGGACTAGATAAATGCTAGTGCGTTGCAACGGGAACATATAATACCATGATAACATATGTATGAACGTGTGTTATAATGTTAACTAAAATAGATACTGCAATCGTAGTGATTGGAACATCAATATTGCATAAGTCTTCAAGAAAGATAGATAGTTAAAATATAACTCCAAATCATCACACACGAGCACTCACCTTGATCTTAACAAGTTTGTGTCTTGATACATATTTTACAATATATTGTACAATTAAGAACTTAATCTCTCAACAGTTCGACCAAGAGATCGTGCGTTGCACGGACACCATTGTATGGATCTATAATAGAAAGAGTAAAATAGTTAATATTAATTGCAAATAGCACTTAAGATCTAGCATAGAAATGGTACAGGAAAAATAGAAACCGACAGCCACCAATTGTAGAGCGAAAGCCCTTCATAGTCAGTATAGCATATGATATGAGGTATCAAAAAGGAGAACTATAGCACGCCAATAGCATAAGGATCAGAGACTCATACACTTTGTACTGGACAAACTGATCCTAAAAATAGCAGAATAATACTACAAGGTTGCGGGGCACTAACTAGTAAGGTATTGTGCTCCTCTGTACTACTGAAAATCAGAATAGCAATCATCATCATTGCCGAAAAATTTAGCACGAGCTGAAGCTGCTTTAGCTAACCAGATCATGGATGTAGATATACCTGTCTTGATTTTTCCACTTGCAATTCCTAAGTCTCTACCTGCAGTAAAAAATAATTCTTAGGCAAGAACCATAAAAAGATGGAGCAACGAGCAGGGATACATGTTTTGCATTCAGTCAATCCAAGGTTATTCAGAAGTGAACTCAAGGCAATCAATTCAGAAAATAGGTGTCAAAGTATAAAGGACCTTCCACTTTTCAGAGTAAATTTCAGAGTAGAAAACATGTATTTCTTGAACCTTCTCTTCTATTTGAGATATGCCTAGCACTGTAAGAAAGTCTTGTCCTTATATCTAGCCCTCTTTATTGCTGCAATAACAAGATTCAATTGCCAATTCCAATTGCCGGACCTTGAACAGAAGGCAGGATAGAAAACAAACTTGAATTCTCGGTTCATGAACAGAAAAAATTGACGAACCAATCTTCTGTTCAGTCCTATTCACTTTCCGACAACAGATTTACATGCTGGTGATGGAGGTTATATTATCCTGAAAAATATGTACAGGTGAAGGCTAGCTTATAGTTTGTAGAATTAGTATTTATATTTCAAGTACAGTTCTGTTTTGTTCATGAACATGTACATGCTTTGTCCTCGTCTGGTGTTTCATCAAGAAAAAAAAAAAGATATGGATACTTAATCGTTCACCCTGCTGCTCATGCAACTTGTGGCATGGAAACTCTCAGGTATTCAGTTTTAGAATGACTGTGAAGGAGGCATTTTCTACAAGCTGACAAATGCTTACTGTCTGGTAGCAATTGGAGGGTTAGAGAACTTCTATAGGTTAGTGTTGCCTATTCTGACAAATGCTTACAAGCTGACAAATGCTCCATCTTTTAGGTATTCAGTTTGAGAATGGCTGTGAAAGTCTGAAGTAGATCAAATGCAAACTCTAACAGTGTTATCTTTATGGATAAATGGGAAAAAACTGGCACCATCAGTTGGTAGCAGCAATTCAGAATAGGTGAACTCTGAATATCCAAGTTCTATACTGTCCAGCAAGTCAACTACTCCGATCTGGCATTATACCTAACAGGTTGCATGCAGTGGAGAGGGGAAACAAAAGCCAAAAAAAATTCTCACCATATTTCTGCAGTATGATGAAATAGTATAGGGGAAGGTAGCAGCTGAGGTCATTCATGTTTGACCGCTATGCAGAGCCTTTGTATTGCTGTCGGATCATGGATAGTATGGCACTCACAAGTCACAAACACCTGGACTTACCTTAAGCCAGCCTTCAGTGCTGCGGGCGACGTGTGCTGCACAATGGCGGCGAGCGACAGAGGTGCGCCTGCACAGACATAAGAGCATTGCATAATCTAGTATAAAGGACTTTCCGCTTAACAAGATTCAGGCCAGATTTACTGAAAATCGACAAAGAAATAAAGATATGGCATATTTAAATGCAATCATTCGCCAGCATCCTCTAGGCTACTGTAAATGCATTCTGTGGTCAAAATTGCATCTCGTATGTACAACATTAATGAACACTTATATTCGATCATAGCCTTTTAAGCTTAAATGTGTTCCAGTATTGCCCCATTACTATTTGCTACCTAGTTAGCATTGTCCAAAGCCTGCAGTGAATCATCTCACTGTAACCATTTGTGCAGTAGGAGTGAAATCTCAAAACCCAAAATGTGAGAACTGGTCCACGCAATGGAATGTATAGTCTTATTAATTAGCACAGGGTGAGAAAGAACTTATTTTAATAATATCTGGCTATTATTTTTTGCCAAATAAATCACTGAATAATCAGTACTACTGTAAAGATGAGCAATTCCAGTCAATTCCCCCATGGATCTTTCGGGGGGAAAAAACAGAGGACTCATAGTGCACTGGTCTAGCACAGATCGGCTAGTTTGGCTAGGCAAGATACTAGTCCTCCAACAGTTGTACTGAACTAAACCATTCAGAAATACACAGCAGCATTTGAAAACTGCAGCATACCAGCTTACCGGCGTGGGGAGATCGACTGGTTGTCAAGCGACTGCATTGAAAAGAATGGATCAGAAATCCAATGCCAAGCGACTTACCGGCGTGGGGAGATCGACCGGTTGTCTGCCGTTCTTGCAGGCGGTGGTGTGGACTGTGGACTTGGGCGTGGCGCACCCGTCGATGAAGAGGAGCAGGCGGACGTCAGGGAGGAACCGGCTGCGGCGTCTCCCTCGGCCGCGTTTGAGCGCGTCGAAGATAGCGTCAGCTGCGGTCGTCGCTGAGGTACGCGACCTCGGCGTGGCGGTGTCCGGCGAAGACGAGTCACGGCGATGTTCGGAGGTTGAAGGAGCGGGGCTGCTCGCGGTCGCGGATCTGCAACGGGTGCTCGGCGGGGTCGGAGCAGGGCAGGGGCGGGGTGAGGTGCTGGTGCAGGCGCGGATGATGGTTGCGAGGCGGCGGCGACACCTCCACGTCTCGCTGGCCCGGCGCCGGAAGTGGGCAGAAGGCACCGGCGTGGGTTGTCTTCTACAAAAACCGGCGGTAGCGACAGCTCCAAGTCTCGCTGGCCCAGCGCCGAAAGTGGGCAGAAGGCGGTGGCGTGGGTTGTCTTCTAGAAAACCGGCGCGCCACCAGGTCCGTGAGCCCTAGAAGCTTCCCAGTTCCGACGCGCTGAGGGAAACGCAGCACGGGCCTGCCTTGCTGAGTGCTGATCCCGTTAAGGGTGCGGAAAGATCAAAGCGAGCGCAGGAAGGGCAGGCGCGGGTGATTTCCTTTTCCTCCAGGGGCTGCGGTAATTGTGCGGTGATTGCGATCCAATTTGCTGCCTGGGTAGGATATTGGAGATTGAATCGGTGATCGTTCACCGGGTCCACTGCACCAGCGGGCGAGTGTAGGCAAGCCGGGAGAGCGAAGCCGCGAGCGTTTTTTCGCACATCGGTGGCAAGCGAAGCTGCGAGCGTTTTTTCGCACGCCGGTGAACGTTTCCCTTCGGTAATTTTTAGTTGTAATATAATATATATATATATATATATATATATATATATAGTATAGAAGATATAGATAGATAGAGAAGAGATAGAGATTAGGTATAAACTAGGTGTGTCCGTGTGTTTCTACCGGATAGTAAAACTTTTGTATAAAAATATAAAGATCGCATGATAAAATAATAATACTGTGAAAACGTTAAAGTGGCATTTAATAAAAAATAAAATTCGTTAAATTAACATCGTTACGGAGAGCGCGGCGTTATAGGCTCATCGACTCGGTAAGGGCCGAGCGACAATCTTGCCCATTGAAAGTGCAATCAAGTTTTACTTGTGGTTTTTGGTGATAATAAACACGCAATTAGAGAACTAATAAGATTTATCGAGATGACAAGTACGAAATTTATATTTGAGGATGCTATACGAAACGGAGGAGCCCCCAATTACAAATGTTGATGGCTTCAAACTGAAATGAGGTTTAAATTCTTTTATATTTTAAATTTGAATATAAGAAAAGTCATACTATAAAGGGGGACATAATACTTAAGCTAATATGTGCTACCAAGTGCTCAAACATACATATGCATCCTCATATTCATAGCCAAGACAGTCACACTTCACTCTTACTCTTGCTGTCTTGCGTGGTGTGGCACTACCGCACTTGAAGAAAGGCACTGCCATGACTTAAGTGACCGTTGGGGGCTGGGGGTATTTATACTCTTCCCCTTCCTCCCCAACGGCTCTCTGCCTCTTCTTCCTCACTCCAGCTTGTTCAAAACAGAAAGGAGCCTCTCTCTCTCCCTCCATTGTTGACATTGAGCCCTCAAGCAAATCTATTGATTTCTCCATCAATCCTTGAAAGAAAATGGTCCAAAACTCGATTAGAGAGAAGCTCCATTGATTCCCTAACTCAAAAGAGCACTTGGTTCACGTTTTGGTCGATGGTTGTGTTTGTTACTCTTGGAGCTTGGCTCCTAGCCAGCTAGAGCGTCGCCCGTGGAGCTTACCCAGTTATGTGGCAGCCCCGAAAGGTTTGTAACAATCTCTTGAAGCTAGTAAACTCACCCCTCATCCTAAGAGTTAGGTCTCTTAACTTGAGAACGAGGAAGGGTTGGAAAGCCCTAAGCCTTAGTGGCTAACCTTAACAACGTGGAGGTAGGCAAGCCTTAGTGGCGAGCCGAACCACGGGATAAATCATTGTGTCACTTGTACTTGATTTACATTACTTGCATTTCATATTATTGGTTGAGGTGATTTCTAGGGTTTCTAGTCGATCTACTTGTGTGGGGTGTTACTACAACTTCTAACTCTTGATCTGTGTCTATCATACCTACAATAGGCTGAGAAATTTCTCCGATCTAAGTTTCCTTCACTGATTTTGAACTGTGACTCGAAGTTGTCTGCAGGTGCGGCAGTGCTACTGTTCTGGTCCGGCAGTGCCGCAGTCCGGCATAGCCACTCTCTAGAGTGGCAGTGCCGCAGGGTGAATTTGATAAAAGTTTGAATATTTATTTTTGACAGGCCTATTCACCCTCCTCTAGGCCAATCAGAGATCGTACAAGTGGTATCGGTGCAGGTTACCTCATATACGTTTCACCGCGTGAGGTATGGAGCCCGGAGGAGGAACTAGTGGCGTGAAGCGGGTGGATGTCGACACAGACAGTAGCGAGCTTAGCGCGTTGACAGCAAGCAACACCACACTACCACATCTTGAGGCTACTGATGCCGAAAGAGCTCTCAATGATAATGAGAGAAGAAGAAGGAGGCAAGAAAGCTAAAAGGAGAAGGAAGAAGAAAAAGAAGAGAAGCTAGGAAGAAGAAGGAAGAAGAAGAGAAGGCAATCAGTGCATCATCAAGCATATCAAGTAGTTCCGAAGATGGAGATGATGACGAGTCATACCAAGTGTCGGAGGGGAACAAGAAGGAGAAGAAAGGAAAGGGCAAGGCCAACAACAACAAATATGTCGCCGTATCATTTAACTACTCTTCTATTTCTATGACTAACCATGATCGGAGGTCTTTCATCAATGTGCCCATGGGCAAGTTACCTCATTTCAATGGGATTAACTTTGCCAAGTAGAAGCATTTGATGAGAGCCTATCTTATAGATCTTCACCCTGGCATTTGGAAGATTGTTTGCAATGGATTTGAGCCACTGGTTGATCCCAAGAACCCAACACTAGAAGAGATGAGAATAATTCACATCAATGGTCAAGCCACAAGTGTGTTGCTTAGTGCCTTAGATGGTGATGACTACAATAGAGTGATTGGAGTTGATGTTGTTAAGCAAATATGGGACACTTTGTACCTAGCACATGAAGGGGTTGACAAAGTGAGAAAGGCAAGAATTGACTTGTTGATGTCAAAGCTCAACCGGTTTGTAATCTTGGATGAAGAGGGGCCACAAGAGATGTTTGATAGGTTGATGACAATGGTGGGCAAGACTAGAGGCTATGGTTGTAATGAGCTAGATGATCACAAAGTTTTCAAGATTATGTTGAAAGCTTATTCACCTAAAAATGAGATCGTAGTAACTCTAATTAGAGACAAGAAGAAGTATGAGTACTTCACACCAAATGATATACTTGAGAGGATCTTGACCTTTGACATGCAAAGAGAAGAAGCAAATGAGAGGAAGAAACTTAGAGAATTGCAAGTAAAGCTAGAGGGCATCAAGATCAAAGATGTAGCTCTCAAGGCCAACAAATCAAGCAAGCAAGGCTCTACAAGCAAGTCCAAGATCAACAAACAAGCTTCAACTAGCAAGCCCAAAACAAGCAAGCAAGTTCAAAAAAGAGTAGAGACCACATCATCTTCAAGTAAAAGTGAAAATTATGATAATCAATATGAGAAGATTGATGATGTTGTTCTCTTTATGAGGAGGTTTCACAAGGGGCTAAAGAAGCAAGGCTACAAAGTAGTGAAGAGAAGCTTCCCAAACAATAAAAAGAGGACATGCTACAATTGTGGAAGCACCAATCACTTCATTGCTAAGTGTCCATATGAGATCAAGGACAACAAATACAAAAAGGATAAGAAAGAGGACAAGGCCGAACATAGGAAGAGCAAGAAAAGCATGGGAGAGGCTCACATTGGGCTTGAATGGGACTCAACTAAAGAGAGCACAAGTGAAAAGGATGAGAAGGTTGCAACAATTGCTATTCACAAGTCATCCCCTACACCATGGCTCTTCAACAATATGTCCGATGATGACTACTACTCCCCCCACACTTGTCTCATGGCAAAGCGTGAGAAGGTAAAATCCAAATCAAAGGCCAAATCTCCTCTACCTTCTAGTGATATTTCTAGTAGTGATATTAGTGATAACTCTAGTAATGATGAATCTAGTGATGAAGAAATAAACATGATAACTAAAAAATTGAATGGAAAGACCAAATTATTCATCACTAAGCTAATGGAGGATTTAAAGAGTGTCCAAGCCAAGCTAGAATCTAGAGAAGAGACTCTTATTCAACAAGAGGATCTCTACATTGCTAGCAAAGAAGCTCTTGCATTAGAGAGAAGTGAGGTGGAATCCTTGCGCGAGGCCTTGGCCAAAGAGCAAGAAGACCATGCTATCATAAAGAAAGCAAATAAACCTCTCAAGAAAAAGTATTGTGACTCAGATGAAAAGCACAAAGAACTTGAGATGCAATATAGCATTCTTTGGGATAGCAACTCACATCTTACTAAGGTAAAGGAAACCTCTACTCCCTCTACTAGTTAAGGTTATAGAAAATATTTTAATCTTGACTTGAATGCTTATTCTACTAACATTGTAAACATGGAAGCTATGAGAAAGAAGATTGCTAGGCTCAATGAAGTCATTGGAAAATGGTGGATAAGTGTGACCCAATCCAATGACAAGAAGGTTGATGAATCAAAAGGGCCACAATTCAAGTAAGGAAGACATCCCTCAATCAAGCATGGGCTCGGTCACACAAAAGGAGTCAAGACAAATGGAAGAATGATAGTGAATGGCTATGAGTGTGTGCAGTTTGAGAGGAAGGGCAAAATTGGTATAGATCAGCCTACACAGACCGTGGCAGTATAGCTTCCTAGAGCGGCAGCGCCGCAGTGAAGGGCGGCAGTGCCGCGCCCCGCAAAAATGGGAAGGCTACCAATTCTGTTCCTGATCAAACTAAGCCCAAGAAGAAGGTGTACTAGGAGAAATAGGTTTTCCAGAAGCTTAAGGAATCAGTGTGGGCCACCAAGAATAAGTATGCCTACCAACCAAAGACTTATGCACCTCGACAAAGCTTGACATCATGCTTTGTTTTGAGGAACAACAGCAGTGGGAAAGTGGTGGCAAAATATGTTGGAAAGAAAACCAACATATATAGGAATACTTCTATTTGAGTTCCTAAAATTCTTGTGACTAACATACAAGGCCCCAAGTCTAGCAACTAAACTTGTTTTGTAGGCATACTCCTCCGGTGGATCAAGTTGAATGCTTGATAGTGGATGTATAAATCATATGACTAGAGAAAGAAGTATGTTTTCATCATATTCCCCGATGACGCACTCAAATAAAAATATTGTGTTTGGAAACAATTCAAAGGGGGATGTGATTGGTCTCGGTAAAGTTGCTATAACCCTTGAGCATTCAATTGCAAATGTATTATATGTTGATTTGTTGAGTTATAATTTGTTGTCTGTTTCTCAATTGTGTGAGATAGGCTATAATTGTCTCTTTTCGGATAAGGGTGTGGAAGTCTTTAGAATGGAGGATTCCTCTATTGTCTTTATAGGTCAATTAAAGAACAAGCTTTACTTAGTTGATTTCAACAAAAGTAAAGCTAAGCTTGAGACTTGTTTAGTGGCAAAATCTATCATGGGTTGGCTTTGGCATCGCCGACTAGCCCATGTTGGGATGAGGAACTTAGCCAAACTTCTAAAAGATGAACACATCCTTGGACTAACAAATGTTCACTTTGAGAAAGATAGGATTTGTAGCGCTTGTCAAGCCGGAAAGCAAGTTGGAGCACCTTGAAAGGGATCGTGATGCCTAAGAAGGGGGGTGAATTAGGCAACTTAAAAGTCTAACTCTAAACTGTGGCCTCTTTTTCTATTCTTAGCAAAACCTATGCAAATGATAAACTTTCTAAATATGCAACTACGGTTTTGCTAGTGTGTTGCTATCTCTACCGCAAAAGTAGTTATGCAAACAATGTAAAAGCAGAAGCTAAAGAGTAAGGTAGAGATATACAAACTCCCATCGACGACTCTGGTATTTTTACCGAGGTATCGAGAAGCGTGCAAGCTTCCCCCTAGTCCTCGTTAGAGCCCCTCATAAGGAATCCCTTAGAAGGGCCAAGCTCCCAGTCGGGTAACTCCGTGGATAGCTCCGGGCCTTCCCCACGCACAAGTGGGTCTTCGATGTGCCTTTCGGCAAGCCTCTCCTGGACCACTCCCTGCCGTCTCCACTATCAAGCTTCCAGGCGAACCACCGTGGGCCTTGTTCCCTTTGGTACACGGTGGCGGCCACACCACAAACGCGGTGTCGATGTTTGACCACCGATAGCCTACCATGGGGGTCCCCGGGGCAGTATGTTTGGGCTTCAGCGTGTGCGGAACTCGACGGTGAACGCAAGAGACAGTCGATTTATCTTGGTTCAGGCCCTCGATCGTGATCGAGTAATAGCCCTACGTCCAGTCGGCGTTAGCCTTGCGTTGGATTGATTGTGTGTAGTTGTTATGTCAAAAGTCCCTCTGCTCCACTAGGATCCCCGCCCTCCTTTATACGGTCAGGAGGTTAGAGTCCTAGTCGGTTTATAATGAGAGTTCCTAGTAGGATTATAGAATAATACTACTACTAGGATTACATGAAAGGAAACCTAGTTAGACTAGATCTTCTCTCTTCCTTGTGGGGTATCCTGTGGGTCCCGCATCGACAAGCCCCCAAGCACTTCATGGTTGAGCTCTGGAAGCCTCGTCTTGTTCCTTCAGGTCTTGCTGAGTAGAAACAAGCATCGCCCGATTGCTTTCTTGAGCGAAACTATGTAGCGCTTTCTGGGATCTTCGAGTGGTGCGTGCCTTTTTGAAGAAAAAAGCGCATCCAGCTGGGTGTAGCCCCCAAGCCTCTTGCTATTTGGAACAAGTAGCTGGAGGGTCATGTCTTGGAGTTGCTCTGATCCTTCGCTGAAGAGTAGCCGAGTATACCCCGGTTCTTTATAAAAAAGAACTCGGATATATCGTGAGGTCTTGAAGTAGTGTGTCTTGAATAAGTCTCCTTGGTGACGTGCGCTTTTTTGAAGAAAAAATTGCACTCACTGAGTGTAGCCCCCGAGCCTCTTGCTATTTGGAAAAAAAGTTAGAGGGTCTTGAATCCTGTGTTGTTTTACAACTCTTGCCTTGAAGAAGTCTTTTGAGTGATGTGCGTTTTTTTGAAGAAAAAGTGCACTCACTGAGTGTAGCCCCCGAGCCTCTTACTATTTGGAACAAAGAGTTGGAGGGTCTTGAATCTGAGTTGTTCAAAGATTTGAGAACTTCCCTTGATGTAGCCCCCGAGCATTCTTCAAAAAGAACTCGGATACGAAATCTTGGCATATTCTCTGGTAGCCTGCTGTTGTCAGATGTATAGTCTGCTGCTTTTAGATGTAGAGTCTGCTGCTTTCAGAGGTAGGGTCTATTGTTGTCAGGTGTAGTTGTATGGTGGTTGTTGAATGTAAATGCCTTTTGTTCACGGGTTGTATAGTGTTGGTATATTCTCCCGAATATGCTTGTTGTTGAGTACTGTTCCTTCACGCCTGAGTTCTCTTTCATTGAATTTTGTCTTTTCACCGTGTCCTTTGTTAGGTTTGTTCCGCTGGTGCTCCCGGTCCATGTGCACCACTTCTTTGGTCTATAAATATCCTCTTTGTATGCTGTTTTGATTCATCGAGCACTTTGTTGTGTGGTTTGAAATCCCCGTAGTCACGAATATGATAGTTTGTGAAGTAGAGCAGCCCCTAGGTGTATTTTGTAGTTCTTGCACATCTTGTTGTAGCTGGAGGAAGTCTTGTGATAGGGATTAGAGGTAGACTAATCCCGCAGTGGCATTGCTCTGGGAAGTATGTGGCGGTAGTTGGAGGAAGTCTTGTGATGTGGGATGCGTTCCTTCATCCAGCAGTTCTGGGTTGATCCTCGACGCCTGCCATGAGACTATCCGGTGTAGATCAACACCATATCCGGTATCACATCGGACTTGGGTAGACAGATGCCTACAGGCTCCTCTTGTTCCATGTTGTCCCACCGTGCCGCTGATCTCCGCCTTGGATGTGCTGCTTTCTTCCTTTGAAGAAAACAGTGTAGCCGAGTGTGGTTTGCTCTACCGAGTAGCAATTTGGAGCACGTAGTCGTTCCAGAACCTAGTTGTTTTCGGGTTCCTTTTTTCTACCTTGCCTGTCATAGTACCGAGTTTGTTGGGTCTTGCAAGATGTGTAATCTTGTATCTTTTGAAGTCATTTATAATGGAAAGAATCTTGTCTTCTGAGTTGTCATTCTTTATTCTGCTGATGTCCCGTTTGTTTTTGAGATTCCCGAGTTCTTTCTAAAAGGACCGGGTTGTTATGCTCCTTGTGAGGTGACCTTTCGTTGCTTCATGGCTAATGAGTTCTTTTTGTAGCAATATGATAGCTCTACCGTTTTGCCGGATGGATAAGTCTGAAATCTGTCCGTTGAACTGTACCGTTATGTGGATTTGTGCCTTCCATCATTTTAGCTGTGTCAGTAAATGGACCGTTGCGCTCTCACATCGTGCTTTAACGGGCCCGGTGGGCTACGTTTTACTGCTGTAAGATCTATTTAAAAGGCCTTTTCGTCTTCTTCTTCTTTACTGCTCCGCTTTTGCCTTGAAACCCTAGCTTTCAGAAATCCACCGCCGCCATTATCGCCGTCACCTGAGCGCCGTCGTCTTAGCCTCGTCTTTCCCTAGTGCCTTTTTGCTTCCGCTAGTACACGGGTAGGAAGAAAGCCGCGAGCAAGTCCCAGGCAGCCTTTGTGGACGAGGAGTCATCCCTTTCCATGATCGAGAACCAAGAGTTCATGGCCATGAGGGCTGCCTAGAAGGTTTGGCCGGCTCCAACAACGACTGAAGACCAGCTTCACGAGCTTGTCAGCGATGGTTTGATCCAGACCAAGGACATTGCTGAATGGAGAGCTCTAGGCGAGCATCGGGTCCCTGCTCCAGGTCCTGGTGAGATCATTCTTTTCGTCTCCTTTATCCATGCTGGACTTTGCCTTCCTACTTCCGCCTTCCTTCATCGATTTCTCGGTTATTTTAGGGTTAGCTTGAACCATCTTGCTCCCAATGCCGTCCTCCATCTTTCTGTTTTTGTACATCTTTGCAAAACTTTCCATGGAATTCCTCCTTCTCTTTATCTCTTCCATCACTTCTTTTGTCTGAAGCCTCAACCCCGCCGCGAAGACACTAATGTTCTTGGCGGCTGCGGGATTCAGTTTCGCCAGGGTCTTAAAAGCAAATTCTTTGACTATGACCTAGTTGATTCTGTGAGGGATTGGCGCGCTGACTGGTTTTATACCGCCAATTTGATTCCTTCTCTCGCTGTTCATTCTGGTTCTGGTCCCTCGGTTAATGACCGATGGGAAAAGAACTCCCTGACGTCGAACGAGCTCTAGGCGATCCAGCCGTTTTTAAGAGGATAAGTACTCTAAAACAGCAGGGCTTGACCGGCTTCAGTATCATTTCGAGTTTCCTTCGCCGTCGTGTTCAGCCTCTAAAGGAGCGAGAGCACTTTGGTTTTGAGTACTCTGGGGCTGAGGATCCTTCTCGCATGGTCCCTGCCCTTGAGTTGACTGACGAGGAGGTACTTGAGTCATCCTGCTTACTGTCTCCGAGTACTGTGCTAAAAACCCGCCTCTTGTTGTGAGTTGTTTTCTCTTTGTGCGGATACTTTTTTTATTTCTTTTGCTGTTATCCATTTTTTGCTTAATCTTCCTTGTCTTGTCGTTTTATTCTTTTTGTAGGAATTGGGGCGTAACTTTGTTGACCCGATTCCCCTTGATGCCTGCCCTGCCATTGCGGGGACTGGGGATAGTCTTGCTGGGGTTTCTTCAACTAGTAAGTTTCAAACCACCATAATGTTTCCTGGTGTTACTTCCGCGGTTTCTGATGTATTTGTGGAGTATGTCCCTCATCAAGTTCCTCGAGGCCCTCGCAGTGTCGGAAAGAGGGGGCAAGCTGAAAGTTCTTCTTTTGGTTTGTCTCCTGCCAAGAAGTCTCGCTAGTCGAGTACTCGTCCAGGTACTCCGGTTGTAGCTAGCATGCTCTTAGGTGAGCATATTAATACGCTTTGTCCCTTTGTTTTTTGTTTTTGTCTTTAACCGAGTACTTTTGTCCTTTTTCAGCTGGTGCCTTGGCAACCTTGGTCGAGAGTGAGGAGGAAGAGGACGATGATGCTGCCCTTGTTACTCGTCGGTGAGTTCTTTTCTTGTTTTCATGTTGTTGAACCCCTCCTTTTTGTTTTGACTTTGGTCTTGATCTTTTTGTAGTAAGCGGTCGTCGGGTACGAGTTCTTCCGGGGCTCCGGCACCGAGTTCTTCTGGGGCTCCGGTACCAAGTTCCTCTAGGGCTCCGGTACCAGCCGTGTCGCTCCTGTCAAGTTCTTCTGGGACTCCAGTACCAGCTACGTCGCTCCTGTCGCAGGGTGGCGGTGATGTTTTTGTCGCCATAGTTCCTCCTGCAGGGTCTTCTTTTAGTTTTATGAAGAAGAAGATAGCTGAGTAAGTGACTCTTTGTTATGCTTCTTTGCTTTTGCCTTCCTTTTTCCCAACTTGTATTCTTATCGACGAGTTTCTCTATCAACTTGCAGTCCCTCGCCTTCTCTTACTCCTCCGCCGCCCTCTAGTCAGCCCTCTGGTGCGCCCCCGCGTACTGAGTCGAAGGACTTGGAGAGTACCATCGGTGAGGTGGCTGTGAGGGAAGCTAGGCCCCCTGCTGCTGCTAACCCTGTTGCTCCAGAGGTGACTGTGGTCATGGCGGTGGGTACTTCTGAGGAGGTAGATAGGGCTTCCCAGGATACAGCCCTGGCCTTGCCTTCTTTGCCTGTGCCGGCTTCTCCCTCAGCTCCCCTTGGTACCGGTGCTTTGTGCTTGGATGATGATGTGTTGCATCAATTTGATGCTACTCATCGGTTGTCTGAGCTGACCACAGCCTGGGGGAACTTGGCGACCTTTGCGACTTCTTTCGGGGAAAAGCTCCAGGTAAGTTTTTCTGAGATTCTTTCTTAGGTTGTTCGTCTTTCTCTTGTCCTTACGCCTTGTTTTTTTCTCTCTCTCTATTTGCTCAGTCTTTTTCTCGCGATCATACCAACTTCTTTTTCTCGTCCGAAACTGAGAAAAAGTTGTCCTCCGAGGTGAGCGCTCTGAAGGCCGAGCTTGACCTCCTCCGGGCCGAGTTAGAGACCGAGCATCAAACGCACCAAAAGGAGGAGAAAACTCTTCATGCCCGGGTGGTAGAGGTAGAGAAGCAGAATGATGCTGTGAAGAACGAGTGCAAAGGTATTGCGGGTTCTTTTTGTTTCCTTTTGTATTCCGACTTCCCTTTCCGATGACTTGTTTTTTCTTTTGTACTCTGATTTTCCTTTTGCTGACTTGTTTTTTGTTGCCTGGTCTAGCTCTCCGAGTTGAAAAGCAGAAGCTCTCGGAGGGTCTTGAGGAAATGAAGACCGCCGCTCGCAATAGTCACAACAGGGCTGAGGAGGTAATTACTCGCACTGAAGAAGAACTCATGCTTGCCAAACTGATTAGGTGTGGAGCTGATAGAGATCTTGTGTAGGCTCAAAAGACTATTCAAGACTTGTCTGGTAAGTTGGCGACGGCTACTGAAAACTAGAATGCTTTGTGTAAATCATTTTGGTCGGTAGCCGGTCTCCTCCGAACTTCAGCGGATGATGGTCAATCTTGGGGTCTGTTTATCCCCCAGGTTCCAACCCGTTTCCAGGAGTTCGTGAAGAGGTGCGCCCAACTGTGTACTAGGAATGTTCTTGCCTAGGTCCAGGTTCTTTCTCTGGAGTTTCCCCTGTCCAAGATTGCTGACGAAGCCAAAAGTCGAGAATATGTTGATGCTGTTGAAAGGGCGGAGCCTGAGGTCAAAGACTTAGCCAGTAGGATTGTTGATAACCTTAATATTGATATTTCTACTCCTGATGACAATTCTTGAATGTAATCGACCTTTGTACTCTGGCTTTTGTAACAGAATACTTATACTTCTTCTTGAATGAAGATCCTTTATCTTTGTTGATGTCTTCTTTGTCTGGACGTCTAATCCTTGCTTATTCTTTAAATGAGTTGTCTAAGTGATCAAAATTTTCTCCGAGTAGTTACTTGTTCTGACTTTCATCTGCGTTGTATAAACCACTTGGTGTATGTAGACCGTTGCCTTGACAAACTTTCTTGATTTGCTGAGTGCTTATCTGGCTTCCGTTTGTGCCGTGTAAACAACTCAGGGTGAGTAGATCTCTATCTTGACAACCTTTTTGCTCTTGTTAGTACTGAAAAGACTTGGGGCCGGCGATCTCGAGTACTTTCAGCTTCTTCTTTTCGGCTTATTTGCTTGACTTGAGACGTGGCTAGCATCTGGTCCTTTCCCTGGTTGCAAAAACATCTTTGGCTTACCAGCTACCCTTTTCGACAAGCCCCCGAGCACTTCATAGTTGAGCTCTGAAGGCCTTGTCTTGTTCCTTTAGGTCTTGCCGAGTAGAAACAAGCGTCGTCCGAGCCCTTTCCTTAGTGAAACCATGTAGCGCTTCCTAGGATCTTCGAATAGTTCGGGAGTTAGCTTATTAGCTACCCTCAGCTCTTTTGCTCTCGGCTGGTATGCTCAGGCTTGTTTCAGCCATTTTGCTTTTGGTTTAGGTGTCAGCTTATTAGCTACCCTCATCGGCGGGCTCAAGCATGTTTTTGGCTCTTTTGCTCTCGGCCGGTATGCTCAGGCGTGTTTCAGTCATTTTGCTTTTTGTTCGGGTGTTAGCTGATTAGCTACCCTCATCGGCGGGCTCAAGCATCTTTTTAGCTCTTTTGCTCTCGACCGATATGCTCAGGCGTGTTTCAGCCATTTTGCTTTTTGTTCGGGTGTTAGCTGATTAGCTACCCTCATCGGTGGGCTCAAGCATCTTTTCAGCTCTTTTACTCTCGGCCGGTATGCTCAAGCGTGTTTCAGCCATTTTGCTTTTTGTTCGGGTGTAAGCTGATTAGCTACCCTCATCGGTGGGCTCAAGCATCTTTTCAGCTCTTTTGCTCTCGGCCAGTATGCTCAGGCGTGTTTCAGCCATTTTGCTTTTTGTTTGAGTGTTAGCTGATTAGCTACCCTCATCGGTGGGCTCAAGCATCTTTTCAGCTCTTTTGCTCTCGGCCGGTATGCTCAGTGAAGACAACTCGGAGAAAGTCAAAACAAGACATATGTTGTGTAGAAAGACCATCTTTATTGATCATGAATCATTGATGAGCCATAATAATACATATGTTGTCGATGAACATTATCTGTATTGATCATGAACATTGATTCCTTGCGGCTTGAATATATATTCTTCCTTGAGTTGCTTTCACACGTAGAATCTTCTTATTTGGCTGATGTGCCATGTGTTGCTGACTTCTTTTCCATCCTCGGTTGTCAACTTGTATGTGCCTGGTCCGGTGACTTTTATGACAATAAAAGGACCTTCCCATGGACTGAGTAGTTTGTGGTGTCCGTCAATTTTTTGAATTCTTCTTGGTACTAGATCTCCGATTTGGAGTGATCGAGGCTGAGTACTCTTGTTGTAGTGGCGTCTTAAACCTTGTAGGCATCTAGCTGATTGCAGGGTAGCGTTTACTCTGACTTCTTCTAAACTGTCGAGTTCTAATCTTCTGGTGTGTTCTGCTTCTCCTTCATCATACTGTTCTATCCTTGGTAATGTCCACATCAAGTCGGCAGGTAGTACGGCTTCTGACCCATAAACTAGGAAGAAGGGTGAGTAACCGGTGGCCCTGCTTATTTGAGTTCGTAGACCCCATACCACTTTGGGTAGTTCTTCAATCCATTTGGATCCATAGTCTACTAGTTCTTCATACAGTCTTGGCTTTAATCCAGCTAGTATGAGTCCGTTAGCCCTTTCTACCTGTCCATTGGCTTCTGGATGTGCGACTGACGCATAATCTATGCTGAAACCGCAGTCCTGTGCCCAACTTTTGAATTCTATAGCTGTGAAGGGAGAGCCCAAATCTGTGATTATTCGATTGGGCATGCCGAATCTGTGCATAATGTCTTGGATGAACTCGACTGCTTTGGCTGCGCTGTATTTTGCGAGTGGTTTGTATTCAATCCACTTGGTGAACTTGTCAATTGCTACGAAGATATACTCAAAACCGCCCTTTGCTTTCTTGAGAGGTCCTACTTGATCCAGCCCCCAGCAGGAGAAAGGCCAAGCGGGTGGGATGCAGATGAGATTGTGAGCTGGTACATGAGCTTGTCTTGCAAACATTTGACAGCCTTTGCATTTTCTACCAAGTTCTTTTGCGTCTTTCAGAGCGGTTGGCCAGTAGAATCCGGTGCGGAAAGCTTTGCCGACTAGTGTTCTTGAAGCAGCATGATTTCCACAGCAACCTGAGTGTATTTCATCTAAGATCTCTTTGCCTTCTTCAAACGAGACACATTTTAGGAGTACTCCTGATGATGCGGCTCTTCTGTACATCTTTTCCCCAACTAGGACGTAGTTCTTACTTCTACGAACAACTCTGGTAGCCTCCTCTTTATTCGCTGGCAACTTGTTCTCTTTGATATAATCAATAAAGACCTGGGTCCATGAGGTGTTGATTACCAAGATTTGGTTGTCTTTAGCTTGAAGCTCAGGGGCTATTTCACCGGGTTGTTTGATAGAGGGGGCTGATAACTCCTCTATGAATACGCCAAGTGGAACTTTCGCCCTGTCTGATCCAAGCTTGGCGAGGACGTCTGCTGCAATATTATAATCGCGCAGGACGTGTAGAATTTCTAATCCTTGAAAATGTTTTTCAAGCTTTCGTATTTGTGGGGGTATTAACCCCTATACCCTTACGGCTAGGATTGGGCCGGCCCAGACCAGGGGGTCTGGCCCACTAGAAGACAACGCGTGGCCTGGCCAATCTGCTTGGAGTCCCGCGCAAGGAATCAAGGCAGACTTGGAGATCAAGCAAGATCCTGGTCGGTTAGAATAGGAATCCTTATCCGGCCACCTATGGCAATTATAACTGGTTAGGATTAGTTTCCAGATCTGTAACCCTGCTCCCCAGACTATATAAGGCGGGCAGGGGACCCCTCTCAAAACATCTCTCATTGACATATAGCAATACAATCAGACGTAGGACGTAGGTATTATGCCTTCACGGTGGCCGAACCTGGATAAAACCTAGTGTCTGTCTTGCATCACCATCTTGTTTGTAGCTTGCGCATCTGTCTGCCGATAATCTACTACCTTGGGCATACCCCTAGGTAGACTGCCGACCATATTTCATCGACAGTGGCGCGCCAGGTAGGGGGTGTGCATACTGCTCTCCAGACGAACAAGATGGTCATCATCCCTGGTTCCATGGCTACGCTGAACGGCCTCACGTTCACCATCGGCCAGATCACCTGGACCACTGGCTCCGACAACTTCATCGCCATGACCACGAAGGAGGCGCGGATTCAATCTGTGTTGACCACTGCTTCACCAGCGTTAGCTATGGCTCTGACCACGTTGGATCTGGCTCCGGCCACACCAGCATCATCTTTAGCCACGCCGACAACCCGTCGTCCGCTTCCTCGCTACAAAGGGAGGCAGATCGACAACACCGACCTGCTCGACTCCATCGATCGGGTCGACACCAAGCTTGCTGAAACCCTAGCTCTGGTAGATTCGATTCAAAATCAACCTACCGAGCAGGTAACCACTACCCACAACAGATCTACCCGATCAGCTCGGGCCAGTCGTCCTGCACGACTCGGTATGAATCTCGTGGTCACGTCTACTCCTGAAGGGCGCTCCGTTCATCGACGACTAGCCCCCGCGATGGGTCTCCGGCTCTCCGAGTATGGCATGCGAAACACTGCTTCCAACTACGCACACAATATACAATGCTGCTCGGATCTATGTTCTATACATCGACCTCGGCCAAAGCCACACAACTTCGTCAACATGGTTCGGATCATGGAATATCAAGAAGGGTCGGTCCACATAGTTCAAGAGGGCAGTTCAAGCTCCCCGTCCAGCATCGCATCTATTGGCTCCGTCCACACTGAGCTCCAGCGCCGTGACAATGAAGAAGTTGAATACGATCTAGATATCCCAGACCACTCCCTGGGTTTCCCATGATTCCCATCTTTCCCACCAAGGCGAGGATACTTGATCAATGTCGTCAGTAATGATGAGCCACTGGCAGTTAGCGAAATAGAACAAGAAAGGCTAGCATGCGAAGCACGCAATATTGACTGGTTTAATCGCCAACAAGCCAAAGCCGAGGCAGAAGAGGAGGCACGACACATAAGGGTCCAGCCACGCGATCTTAACAATGCCTTTGATAGGGTAGGGGACAAGCAGGTTTTAGGACTCCAAGCACCAACATAGTTGTTGCTATGGCAACAATGCAACGACTGCCCAATACCCCAGAAATCCAGGCAGTTCATGATGATGTACAAGCTTACTTGATGGCTGCTATGGCCTAGACCGCAGAGATTGCAAACCAAGCCCGGGCTCCATCCATCTCAGTCGAATCAAGCCGCAACCACCAGTACTCAAGTCGCTCACAGCCACCCAACCAACGTGGCTCGCGCAACAATGACCCATCAGACAACCGTCAAGGCGGAAACGGTGGTCATGATGGTAACTGGGACAACAACCGCCACAACTACCGGGACGACAACCATCGAGACAACCACGACAATCGCCGTGATAACCGCGGTCGCTGGGTCAACCAGGGGGGCAATCAGGATCGTCGTGATGGCAATAACGATCTCCGCCATTACCTCAGAGAACGCAATCTGCGCGATCGCATTAACCAAAGAGCCAACGATCGTGCATCCCACGAAAGCTATCGCCGTATGGAATATGATACCACCCATGGCCCTCCGGGTTTGAAGCAGTTTACCCCTCACCTTCGCCAAGTCATATGGCCCAAAAACTTCAAGCTCAAAAAACTCCAGAAGTGCGACGGCAAGGAGAACCCCGAGTTATGGGTCATGCTCTACGAAACCGCATGCAGATCGGCCATGGCTGATGAGCACGTCATGTCTAATTACTTCCTAGTCGTCGTCGGCCATGTAGGCCACCAATGGCTGGTCAGCTTGTCGGCAAACTACTTTGATTCTTGACAAGAGCTCAGGCAAGCATTCATCGACAACTTCATTGCTACTTGCGAACAACCCGGCAACAAATATGATCTGCAACGGATTCGAGATCGCAAAGATGAGCCACTGCGTGAGTACGTTCCGACGCTTCTCGGAGATGCGCATCAAGGTCCCGTCAATCTCTGACAACGAGGCAATTGAAGCTTTCATCATTGGTCTCCACTTCCACGATGCCCTAAGGGACAAGCTCCTCCGCAAAAGACCTAAATTGGTCATAGCGCTCCTAGCCACTACTAAAAATTATGCGGATGCCGATGATGCTAAAAAGATAATCATCGAAGAAGCAGCAAGGGTTCCACGCTCCGACCACCCCCCACACCGCGACGACTACCGCGACAACCATGGTTGGAACGACAATTTTGATCGCCGCAACCAGCGCAATGATTCCTGCGACCACCGTGATCGGCGTAATCAGCGGCATAATCGCCGTGACGATTACAGGGGCAAGCGTGCTCGGGAAGATGACGACAAAGTCAATACCGTTAAAAAAGGTGGCGGACATCGCAACTATGAAGAAGACTACGCCAAAGCATTGAAAGGACCCTGCCAGCTCCATCCCAAGTCAAACCATACCATGGAGAATTGCCGCGTTCTCAAATCTATCTACACGCGGCAACAGGCTCCGGATACATCCGACAAGCCTAACGACGCAGGGGAGCTGCGTAACAAGGACAACGATGATGAAGACGCAGATCCCCGTCACAAGTACGTCAAGCCAACCGACTGCGTCCACACCATCATTGGGGGCAGAGTGTCCATCGAGCCAAACGAGAACGCAAGCTGCTCGCCCGCGCTTGCTTGAACATGGCCAATGCCGACAACCTCATCGTCGATCCGCGGCTCCCTCCTTGGTCTCACCGCGAGATCTCCTTCAGCAGAAAGGACCAATGGGTTGCAACACCTGAGCCAGGGCATTTTCCTCTGGTCCTCGATCCTTGTATCAATAAGGTTCAGTTCAATAGGGTGCTGATTGACGGCGGTAGTTCCATCGATATACTATTCAAGAACAGTTTGCCAGCCCTGAAGATAATCCAGACTGATCTCAAGCCATACGAGGCACAGTTCTGGGGCGTTCTCCCCGAACAGAGCTCCACACCTCTCGGACAAATCACGCTACCTGTGCAATTTGGTACCCCAGACCACTTCCGCACCGACTACGTCAACTTCGTGGTCACCGACTTCGAAGGCACCTACCATGCTATCCTTGGCCGACCAACGCTCACCAACTTCATGGCCATACCTCACTATAGGTATTTGGTGCTCAAGATGCCTACTGAGAAGGGGGTTCTAACTCTCAGGGGCAATGTATACGCAGCTTACACCTATGAGGAGGACAGCTTCAAAATAGCAGAGGCTCATGACCTCTCTATTCGCATGGCCGAGACCACGCTCGACGCCAAGAAGACCCTAGCCGATCACCTAGAGATTTCAGAGCTCGAGGCCCCACGCAAGAACATCAAGTCCAAAGAGCACAAAGCGATCCAGCTGGTTGATGGCGATCCTAGCAAAACGACCCTTATCGGGGCCAACCTGGATCATAAATAGGAAGACGCGCTCGTCAGGTTCTTGAGAAGCAACGTGAGTGTGTTCGCATGGAAACCCGCTGACATGCCCGGTGTACCTCGGAACTTGATCGAGCACTCCTTAAATGTCGATGGCAAGGCCAAACCCATCAAACAGAAGCTACGACGGTTCGCTCGCGACAAAAAGGATGCTATTAGGGTAGAAGTTACATGGCTTTTAGTAGCCATATTTATCAAAGAAGTATATCATCCGAAGTGGTTAGCCAACCCGGTTCTTGTACGCAAAAAGAATAATGAATGGAGAATGTGCGTTGATTACATTGATCTCAACAAACACTGCCCTAAAGACCCCTTCGGCTTACCTCGCATAGACAAGGTCATAGATTCAACCGCCGGCTGCGAGCTGCTTTCCTTTCTCGATTGCTACTCTGGTTATCACCAGATCGCTCTCAAAAAGGATGACCAGATCAAGACATCCTTCATCACGCCCTTCGGCGCCTACTGCTACACGACCATGTTGTTTGGGCTCAAGAACGCTGGGGCTACCTACCAACGCGCCATACAGGCCTGCCTCAAAGATGAGATAAAAGACAACCTTGTCGAGGCTTATGTTGACGATGTAGTCGTTAAAACCAAGGAAGCATACACCCTTGTTGACAACCTAGAGCGTACCTTTGCAGCCCTTAACACATTCCAATGGAAATTAAACCCAAAGAAGTGCATCTTTGGTGTTCCATCTGGTATACTGCTTGGCAACATCGTCAGTCATGACGGCATATGCCCTAACCCAGAGAAGGTAAAAGCTATCTTGGACATGAAGCCACCCAAAAAGGTGAAGGATGTTCAGAAGCTTACCAGATGCATGGCTGCCCTCAGTCATTTTATATCAAGATTAGGCGAAAAAGAACTACTGTTTTTCAAGCTACTCAAAGCATCTGAGAAGTTTGAGTGGTCGGAGGAAGCAGACGCTGCCTTTACATAGCTGAAACAATTCCTTACATCACCTCCGGTCCTCACTGCTCCCAGAGAAGACAAAACCCTCCTGCTTTACATTGCGGCAACTAATCGAGTGGTCTCCGCAGCCATGTTGGTTGAGCGCGACGAGCCCGGCCACATCTACAAGGTACAACGACCAATCTATTTCATCAGTGAGGTGCTCAATGAATCCAAGACCAGGTACCCATAGATTCAGAAACTGATCTACGCCATACTGATTACATCCTGAAAGTTGAAACACTACTTCGACAGATATCGTGTGGTGGTCATGACCGAGTACCCTCTAGGAGACATCATTCGCAACAAGGATGCCAATGGGCACATCGTCAAATGGGCAATGGAGCTATGCTCTTTCTCCTTGGAATTTGCAAGCCGTACTACAATCAAGTCTTAGGCACTTGTCGATTTTATTGCCGAGTGGACAGACTTAAGCACACCTGCCTCTCAGGGGCCCGCAGAGTATTGGAAGATGTATTTCAATGGCTCTCTCAACATCAATGGCACAGGAGCAGGAGTCCTTTTCGTATCACCATCCAAGGAGCAGCTCCGATATGTCCTTAGGATTTATTTCCCGGCGTCTAATAACGTCGCCGAGTACAAAGCATGCCTACACGGTCTACGCATCGCGGCCAAGCTCGGTGTCAAATGTCTCTATGTCTATGGAGACTCAGCTCTGGTCATCAACCAACTCAACAAGGACTGGGATATGACCAATGAAAAGATGGACGCATACTGCAAAGCGATCAGGAAGCTGGAAGGTAAGTTCTATGGCATCGAGTACACACATGTGGTCTGGGACAAAAATCAAGCAGTAGATGCGCTATCAAAGTTAGGATCATCCCGAGCCAAAGTCCCACATGGCGTATTTGTTCAAGATTTGCTCACGCCCTCCATCAAAGAAGAAGATCCCGTGGTCGACAAGCCTCCAGACCAGCTATTGGTGGCTACGGTTCCGGTGTCAAACACCACCAAACCACCTTCGACCACTAAGGAGCCTAACTGGAGAGTACCTTTCATCAAGTACCTGACAGATGGTAGCGGTTACACCGATCGGACAGAAAACAAACGCCTGATGCGTCGCAGTAAGCAGTATCTACTCGTCGATGGCAAATTGTGGCGCAAGAACGCGAAGGAGGAAATCTTGATGAAGTGTATAACCCAGGAGGATGGTGAACGTCTCCTAGACAAAATCCACTCTGGCTCCTGTGGCAACCACACGGCCTCGAGAACACTGGTTGGCAAGGCTTTCCGAGCAGGGTTTTATTGGCCGTCAGCCATAGCCGATGCAGAGAAGCTAGTCCGCTATTGTGAAGGTTTTCAGTTCTTTGCCAAGAGAATCCACGTACCAGCACACGAGATTTAGACTATACCAGCCTCTTGGCCCTTCGCATGCTAGGGACTGGATATGATCGGCCCTTTCAAGCGGCCCCGGGAAATTTACATACGTCTTTGTGCTGATCGACAAATTCTCCAAGTGGATAGAGTACATGCCCCTGGTCACGGCATCTTCAGAAAAAGGCTGTCGCGTTCCTCGACCAAGTCATCCACCGCTTCGGCATACCCAACAGCATCATCACCGATATGGGTACTCAGTTCACCGGGAACGCGTTTTGGGACTTCTGCGATGAAAGGAGCATAATAGTAAAATATGTCTCGGTGGCACACCCTAGAGCTAATGGACATGTCGAGCGAGCAAACAGTATGATCCTGGACACACTTAAGAAGAGGATGTACAGAGAGAATGACAAAGCTCCTGAAAGATGGCTCAAAGAGTTACCATCCGTGGTCTGGGGTCTCAGAACCCAGCCCAGTCGCAATACCGGCGTATCACCATACTTTATGGTTTATGGCGCTAAGGCAGTACTTCCAGCAGATATAGCCTTCAGATCAGCACGGGTAGAGAACTTTGACGAAGACAAGGCCAATGAAGTGCGGGAGCTAGAAGTGAATAGTGCAGAAGGGAAGCGGCTCGACTCTTGCGTACGTACAGCCAAATACCTTGCTGTTTTGCGCAGGTGCTACAACAAGAACATCAAGGAGCAGTTCTTCGTGGTCGGGGACCTGGTCCTGAAGTGGAAGATGAATCAGGCAGGTGTCCACAAACTCGCAACCCCATGGGAAGGACCCTTCATGATCAAGGAGGTTACACGCCCTACATCTTACAGGTTAGCTCGCCTAGATGGCACAGATGTACCCAATTCCTGGCACATCGACAAGCTTAGGCATTTCTATGCTTAGCTACTAAGATATGTACCCCTCTTGTACTATTGATTTATTTCAATAAAGCTATTATGATTTCTATGACCACTCTAATGTGTCATTTCGAAGTCTATTGTTATTCTAACTCTACCAGTTAAAACCGACCACCATTCCTTCTCGGGTTTTCGGAGCAGGCCCTATCTCTAGTTCCTCCCAACACATGCATGGGATCCGCTCTCTACACTACGGTTGATCGGCAGGTGCTCTCTGGTTTGACTTGTGAGTTTCTACGTGTGCACAAGCTACGCACCTCACACTCCGACCGCAAGACAAACTAGGGCCATACAAACGTTTCAGGATGACGTGTCGACTAAACTGATACAACTAAACAGAACGCCAACACATTCTAACTTAGTTACATCAACACGATATCCGAGCTTAAACACGTTTTCTACAAAACAAACAAGCTTATGTTGATATACAGTTACGTTATTACAAGCTTGCCTGAAAAGGTCCAAGTTTACAATAACCCAACTACATTTCCTTCTACAGCTATAGCCTACACTATTGGCTGGTCGGGGCATGTGGCACCTGCTGCTCGCTGGGCCTGACATCGTGCAAGGGTCTCGAGGACTCTGGCATTGATCGAGCTGAAGAAGATGGCCCCACCGACGCTCGGCTGGCTGAGACTGTAGGCTTCACCGGTTGGCTTGAAAATGACTGTGCTCCCAGCTGACTTGTTGATGGCGTTCCTTGTACGGGTGGTGTTGCACCTCCACACAGGTTAATATCGCCAATTATTTTCGCTGACAAGTCCAGCTAGGTCACCCGTAGCTCCTCGGCCTTGTCTGGATCTACCTCCTATGGGTATCCAGCCTCTAGGCGCTTGAGATCGATCAGGGGGTAGTGAGCACGTACCATGCTTAGCACATGTGCGCCTGCGTACTCTCTTGCCTCCTTCAGGAACTCCTGGAACCATCCCCATGCCTTTTGGCACCTCTCGATCAATCCCAGCTGCGGCGTCCTTGGCACATCTTCTGCTAGCACTGGATCGATGAGGTTAAGGACCGGCAAAATGCCCTTTGCCACCTCTTGGCACCGGCTTTTCCAGGTGTCACGGTCCTTGGTGATCTCTTGGCATTGCGCCTTCCAGCCGTCACGGTCTTTCATCATGGCCTCCATATGCTTCTTTGCATTGATTTTTATAACTGCAAACCGCACACGCCATTAAGACGTTAGACCACGCCAAACTACAGTACGCAACAAAAATGAGCACAGGCGGTTGGACAACTTACCTTTCAGCTCCTTAGTTATCTTGGTCGTGTGGTCCCGGAGCTGCAACTGGTCTTGCACCAGTTTTTTGTTGTCCTCGGATAGGCGATCACACTTCCCAACCACATGACTATTCTCCTCTCAGAGATGGATCACTTCAGCTTCTAAGCCTGCACTACAGCTGTTACTACCAACAACGCAACAACACTTGTCAGTAGTCGGTATGATAAAATGGCTACTTACTTGTTCTTTCCCGCTCTTTATTACTGAGCTGGATGACCAGGTTCTGGTTCTGGGAATCTTGCACCGTCTTTTCATGATCAGCGGCTTCAAGTCGCTGGCGCAAGCGATCCACCTCCGCCGTCAACTCCTTGTTGTTTGCAACAATCCCCTCGATCTGGTCAAAGCATTTCTTGCAATACCTTGCGGTCTTCATTAAGTCCGGTGTGCAGATGGCTAAGTGAGACAACTATGACTATACCGCAAGACCAGGGGGTGAAGCTAAGCTTACCTGCACTTCCGTAACAAGCCGCTTCGCCGCCCGTTCAACTTTCTTGGTTTCTTCGACCTCCGGGACTTCCTCACGGATAACTCATTGGTCGTTCCGCCAACGTGACACATAAACATGTTGTCGCTTGTCTTACGGATGGCCCAGGACCTCCTCCACCTTATCCTCTTTAGGCTCTTCGACGGGTCCTGGTGCTGGCTCAGCGTCAGCAGCATCTGTGATCACCATAGCCTTCCCATGAGCTGTAGCATCGGTAAAGGTGGTCTGTGCTCTCACCTCTGGTCGCTGCTCCTCGGTCTGCTCCGTTACCATCGACGCTGAGGTGTTGCCCTCAGTAGGTTTAGCGCTCGGAGCACTCATGCCCGGCTCGACTGGTACCTCAACCATCTACTCGGGGACTGTTGTCTGACTGCTCGCTTGCTGATGCTCCGACGGATCTTCTACTATGGCTTCCTTGGTGACCGGCTGCAGGGTAGTCTGCTCTATACTTATTGGCGGCGCCACGCCACTTCCGGCTAGCTGGTCCGGACTTTCTGTGGATGCCGAGCTAGTACATCCGAGATAAGCTCAGAAGGCAATCATGTTAAATGCAAATTGCTAACTCACATCAAGGTTACAAATACTTACATGTTGGAAGCACAGAATGATGTGGAGAAGGCACGTCTCTTCGGCTGTACTTGCTCCACGTGCTGTGCGGATGACTCCTGGTCTCCCTCTACATCCAGCACTATCACTGGGCCTTGGTGCTCGACCCCTCCGCCACTTGTCCCTCACGTTGCAGTGGTCGGTGGCGTGCTCGGTTGAGTTGTCACTCCCGTCGCCAGTCGTGTTCCTTGCCTAGGTACTCCCAGGGTTGACCCGGCTACATCCTTCACCGCCATCGGCAATAAGGGTCCCACAGGCGCGGAGGACCCACCTAGCTCCATCGACTCCAGTTGTTTCCTCCTTTTTCGAGGGACAAGTCAAAAGGTGTCCGCATCCTCTCCCTCCTCTGCGTCATCGTCCGACCAGGCAAAAAACGCCTGCTGATGCTTGCTGGCCGGGTTCTCCTTCGGGCTCCCCTTGGGCTCATTGATATTTAGCGCTCCCTCAGTGAGCAGAGTGGTTACTAATCTCTTCTTTGATTGTTTAGGGGCAGCCAGACGCTTACCAGCAGTTTTGGCCGCTGCCTCCTCTCCCGCTCCGAGCACCGCCCAGTCGACGTCATCATCCTTGATCTCGATGCTGGTCTGGGTGGTGGGATTAGCTCCTTGTGGCCACTCTACTCCAGGGGGTGGCGACACAAACACTGTCGCTCTATCCTAACCATTAACCTGGGTAACAAAAGGGAGTGAACACAATAAGTTTCCACTTATCCTACCACAATATAAGACTACGGGTACAAGGCAAGACGAGTTACCTTTGGGGGAGGTCGGGCAAGCTTGAAAGCGTGCTCGATGTCGCTCAATCTGGCATAATTTGGGTCGGCTAAGTTAAATAGCTCGCCAATTCTGGCTTTGACTTCGATTTTGTCAAGCGCCCCCTACCTCATCCTCGTCGGGTCCGCGCTCCCTTGATACTCATAGCCAGGATGTACCCTCCTCTGGTAGGGCTGGATCCATCGGCTGATGAAGCTCCCGACCACGCTCGGACCATCCAGTTTTTTCCACGGGATCATTCCAAATATTTCTGGAATCTGTTCTAGGTGCTTGGGCTTCTCTGTCTAGCTTGTCCTCTTCTCCAGAATATAGCCCACGTCGCACAGCATTATCATGTTTGGCTATTCGTGGATGTAGAACCATTTCTTGTACCAGTCGTCGAGCGATGTGTTCCATGGGTAGTGCAGGTACTGGGCTTTCATGCCGTCATGGAGGTTGAGGTACACACCCTCGGCTATCTTCGAACCACCGCTTCCTTTCTTCCGCAGACAGAAAAGATGGCGGAAAAAATTGAAATGAGGCTGGAAGCCGTCATATGCTTCGCAGAGATGTATAAAAGTGGCGACAAGGAGGATCGAGTTGGGATGCAGATTGCAAATCCCAATCTCGTAGTAAAGACAGAGCCCTTAAAGAAACGGATGTACCGGAACCCCAAATCCCCGTTTAAAGAAATCCTCAAACACCACGATCTCACCTGGTTGTGGATCGGGGTACCCCTCACCCTCCGGCACATGCCATCCTATGAGCTCCTTGTTGTGGAGTACCCCCATGGTGACGAGGTCTTCAATGGTCTGCTCATTGCTTTTCGATTTCCACCATTCCTTCGCCATGACCCCTGCTTTCTTCTGCGCATCACTTTTCGCCATGACTCTGGCCTTGCTGGTGAACGGGGAAATGGCGGTGGATTGATTGGTGGCGATTTCGGATGTATTAGGGTTGGCGAGAGGAAGAAGAAAGATGCGGTTGCGAATGGCAATGGGGTTTCGTAAATAGTAACTTACCTATCCTATACTGTATTTAACCCAAGAGTTATGCTATTTTGTCTGCCCAGGATTCTTGGGAGACGTGCGCACGCACCGCAGATGGTTGTTTTCATAGCCTCGAGATCTACGCCAATATATGCGCCTCTTCATTGCCAGTGTGGGAGGGCCCACGCTGACGCACCTACTGACAGGTGCCACGCAACTGTTTGCTTGACAAGACAAAAAGGCAGTATGACGTGCTATACCCATCTACTTTTTTGACCAAACTTGTCAGATTGGATTTGACAGAACAAGTAAATAAATAAATACATAAAATAATAGTACAAGTGGCATATGGTTTTTTGCTACACTTTTTGTGCTTGGGGATTGTCCCGACCACCCCTGTAATCAGGGACTATCGCGACTATCCTTGTGCTCAGGGACTGTCATGACTATTCTTGGGCTCGGGGACTGTCCAGACCACCATCGTGCTCGGGAACTATCCAGACCACTCTCGTGCTCGGGGACTGCCTCGACCACTCTCCGACCATTGCTCGGAGACCACTCTCCTCGGCTACATATGATTTGTACTCACATACAGTTGAGAGGCATTTATTCTTTTCTCACTTAGACCTTGCTACAAGGCTGATATCTTGCCTTCCAGCAAGCTCGGGGACTACATCGGTACGATGCACCTGTCGGTGCATCTCGTATCGCTTGTACGACGATTAGATTTTCAACTTAATTGGGAATTCTTTTTAGACCCCGGTACCACGTGCCTGCGTCACCTACTACCAGGCTCGGGATCTAAGTAGGCACACTTCACCTTGCGGTGAATGTGCTTATTTTATCGACCCCTACGCTCTGACTGTTGGCCATAATTGCTACTGTACAAGGGTCACTTATATTTCTTTTCAGAAATACAAGTGGGCACACTTTATTAGGAAAGAAATCTTTTTCTTTTTTCTTTAGAGCACCATGCATTCTTCGGACAACCGGAATCTTCGGCTATAATCGTGGTCTACTGCTCTCTGTTCTGACCAGAATACTGGCACATTCGCTTGGTCAATGTTTCAACCAGTTGGAGATGACATGAAGACGGATCACATTAGCCGAAGGAGATCGAACGGCGTGTCGCAGTATAATATATGGAGCTCGGGGACTAGCTATGGGGGTATTAACCCCTATACCCTTACGGCTAGGATTGGGCCGGCCCGGACCAGGGGGTCTGGCCCACTAGAAGACGACGCGTGGCCCGGCCAATCTGCTTGGAGTCCCGCGCAAGGAATCAAGGCAGACTTGGAGATCAAGCAAGATCCTGGTCGGTTAGAATAGGAATCCTTATCCGGCCACCTATGGCAATTGTAACTGGTTAGGATTAGTTTCCAGATCTGTAACCCTGCTCCCCAGACTATATAAGGCGGGCAGGGGACCCCTCTCAAAACATCTCTCATTGACATACAACAATACAATCAGACACAGGACGTAGGTATTACGCCTTCATGGCGGCCGAACCTGGATAAAACCTCGTGTCTGTCTTGCGTCACCATCTTGTTTGTAGATTACGCATCTGTCTATCGATAATCTACTACCTTGGGCATACCCCTAGGTAGACTGCCGACCACATTTCGTCGATAGTGTTTCCGCACAGTAGGCGCCTATGTTTTCTTTGGTGCAGTCCCACTCTTTGTTGACTTGGTTGATGACTATTGCCAAATCTCCGTACACGAGTAACCGTTTGATTCCGAGGGTAATTGACACTCGGAGCCAGTGGATGAGGGCTTCGTACTCTGCTTCATTGTTTGTAGCTTGCCATAATATCTAAAGGACATACTTGAGTTGTTTTCCGTCTGGAGAAATTAGGAGTACTCCTACACTTTGCTCCGCCTAGCTTGAGTGTTCCATCAAAGTACATCTTCCAATGGTCAAGGATGGTATTCGACATAGGTTGTTGAATTTCTATCCACTCGGCCACAAAATATGCAAGGGCTTGAGATTTAATTGCCTTTCGCAGGGTGAAATCGATATTGAGGGCACCAAGTTCAACTGCCCACTTAGATATGCGCCCTGTTGCGTCTCTATTGTGTAGGATGTCTCCGAGGGGGAAATCTGTCACCATGGTAATCTTGTGGCTTTCGAAATAGTGGCAGAGCTTGCATGAAGTGATCAGGAGAGCGTAGAGTAGTTTTTGCACGTGCGGGTACCGGATTTTTGATTCTAATAGTACTTCGCTGATGTAGTATACGGGACGTTGTACTTTATATATGTGCCCTTCTTCTTCTCTCTCTACGACAATCGCTGTGCTAACCACAGTGGAAGTTGTTGCAATGTATAGCATCATGTCTTCGTATTTCTTTGGAGGTGTGAGAACAGGCGAAGATGTGAGGTATGCTTTAAGTCTTTTGAATGCTTCGTTGGCTTCCTCTGTCCACTCGAACTTGTCTGTCTTCTTTAGTAGTTTAAAGAAAGGCAACCCTTTTTCGCCGAGTCTTGATATGAAACGATTGAGGGCCGCCATGTAGCCTGTTAGTTTCTGCACATCTTTGACACTTCGAGGAGGGTCCATCTCTGTTATTGCTCGAATCTGCTTGGTGCTGGCTTCGATTCCACAATGACTGACCAAGAATCCGAGTAGTTGTCCTGAAGGAACTCCGAATACACACTTCTTTGGATTCAATTTCCATCTTCACCTTTTTAGATTTTCGAAGGTTTGCTTTAAGTCTTCAATCAGTGTATCTAGGTTCTTCGTTTTTACTACTACGTCATCCACGTATGCCTCTACATTTTCGCCGATCTGATCACCAAGGCACATTTGAATAGCTCTTTGGTAAGTGGCACCAGCATTCTTGAGTCCAAATGACACGGTCTTGTAGCAGTAGGCATCGAACGGAGTGATGAAAGATGTCTTGCTCTGGTCTTGTTCCTTTAATGTGATTTGGTGATATCCTGAATAGCAATCAAGAAAGGACAATAGGGCAGATCCTGCTGTTAAATCAACTATCTGATCAATGCGTGGTAGCCCAAACGGATCTTTCGGGCAATGTTTGTTGAGATCTGTGTAGTCGACACACATGCGCCACTTGTCTATATTCTTTTTCTATACTAAAACTAGGTTTGCTAGCCAATCTGGGTGTAGAATCTCTCTGATGAACCCGGCTGCCAATAGCTTTGTGATTTCTTTTTTAATTGTTGCCTTCTTGTCAGGTGAGAATCGTCGTAGCCATTGCTTCATAGGCTTGGAGCCTTCATTGATATCAATTATGTGCTCAGCCAACTCTCTTGGGACACCTGGCATGTCGGCCGACTTCCAAGCAAAGATATCTTTGTTGTCCCAAAGAAAGTTGGTGAGCGCGAGTTCCTATTTTGCCGAGAGGTGGGCACTGATGGTTGCCGTCTTGGAGGGATCACCGGTGTCCATGTCGATTTGCTTGACGTCAGCTTCTTTTGGTGGTGCAAGGATGCTGGGCTTTTTAGCCGGTATCTCTAGTTCCTCTGGATTCATTTCTGCAGCAATAGTGGCTATTTCTTTTCTGCCATTGGCGGCTTGTGCTTTGACTACAATTTGGATTGCCTGAACATCGTAGTCAAAAGCACGCTTCAAATCACCTCGGAGGGAAAGTGCACCATTAGGCCCTAGCATTTTGAGCAATAGGTATGGGTAATGCGGTATCGCCATGAATTTTGCTAGTGCTGGGCGTCCGAGGATTGCGTGATATGATGAATCGAAGTCTGCGACTTCAAACTTGATGAATTCTGTATGGTAGTTTGAGGGAGTTTCGAAAGTAACTGGTAGAGTGATTTGCCCAAGTGGTATGGCTGCCTTGCCGGGTACTATCCCATAAAAAGGAGTGCTCGTTGGTGTAATCATTCCGGCGAATTGAAGTCCCATCTTTCTTAGTGTTTCTGAAAAATGATGTTGAGCCCGGCTCCTCCATCAATTAGCACTTTTGTGACAGTCATACCGGCGATAGTTGGATCTAGAACCAGTGGGTAATGTCCTGTGTTTCCCACGCTAGTCCATTGGTCCTCTCTTGAGAACTAGATTGGATACTGTGACCAATTGAGATATCTTGGAGTAGCCGGTTCTGCTGCCATGATGGTTCGAAGAGTTAGCTTTTCTTGATGTTTGCTTCTGGAATCTGGGACCCCGACGAAGATCACTGCTACTGTCCCCCTAGATTTTTGGAATCCCTTGTCCTCGTGGTTGTCTTCGTCTTTTTTCTGATTGTCTTCTTTTGTGTTTCCCTTACTATCTTTTCTTACGTATCGTTCCTTGAAGGTGTAGCAATTTCTAATGGTGTGATTTGCTTTAGGGTGCAAGATGCACTGCATATTTTCAATGTCATCATATCTTCTGGGTTTGGAAAACTTCCTTGACTTGTCAGCCACCGCTACGGTGTTGTCCGACCCACGTTTCCTTTCCTGATTTCTGCTGTTTTGATAATTTTGTCTGTTCGGGTTGTCTCGGTTGCTTCGTTCTGGGAACCTTTCTCGTGTCTTCTCCTCTGCAGTAATCATCTTTTCTACTGTGCATCTGAATTCTTCATTGTTTCTCGGGTTCTCTTTGCAGAAATCCTGAAACTGCCAGCTAGCCATGATTCCGTGAGAGAAAGCTTCGATTGCTTCTCATTCGGTGATGTCATGTACTTGGGCACGTAGTTCGCCAAATCGTCGATAGTAATCTCTGAGACTTTCGCCTCCTTTCTGCTTGAGTCCCTTTAGTTCTGCGTGGGTGATTGGGTGCGTAATGATACCCGCGAAATTTTCACAGAAAGCTCTTTGCAAGTCCTCCCAATTTCTGATTGACCCTGGATTCAATTTGTCGAACCATTGGAGGGGCATGGTTTCTAGGGCCATAGGAAAGAACAAGGTCTTGATGTCGTTGTCTCCTCCAGCCAGTTCAATCTATTGTGAGTAGATTTTGAGCCACTGCCTTGGTTCGGTCTTGCCATCATATTTAGAGTGGTTGGACGGTTTGAACTTGTGTGGTAGTCGTATTGAAGCAAGTCTGCTTGCAAAACAGGGGAATCTATCATGCGTCCCGGCTTCTCTGTACTCTGATTCAGCACCTCCTTCCAGCCAGCTGTCGTTTTGGTGAGAGTAGTTCTGTGGGGCTGTCCGAATGGGTGCTTCGCTTCTGATCTGTCTTGGTTGTTCGGCTCAGTAGTTTTGACTGTGGTCCCTTCTACTTTCTCTGTTGTGACTTCCACTTGGTCCAAGTCTCTCGAATGCAGACTTCCTTTGATTTTGATCTTCTTTCCTATGAGATGCTGACCTGGCGGGTAGTCTTGAACGGGTTCTTCCATCGTGTGTCTTTAGGGCTGCTGTCCGAAGAAGTTCCCAGAGCTATTCCTGTTGTTCACTGGGATACGAGGTCGTTCCGAGTTCTTCAAGAGCTTCTCGGATCCTGTTGTAGGGTGTGTTCGCTGCACATCCTTCTTTGACTTCTTGTTCTGATTTTCTTTTGTTGTATTCGGCCAGATCTGACTCATATTTGATCCAAGCTTCCTTGCGCTACCTAGCACGTCGCTGGCGTCCTTGTTTCAACTTGTTTCTTCTTTCTCTAGCTTGCCTTTGATTCTCGGTCTCACCATCGTAGCCCTGAGCAAAGGGTGATATGTTGGACTCATATTCATCTAATGACCTGACGTCGGGTGCTTCTGAGGGGATCAATGGTGATCGAGGACGACGAACCATAAGTACTTCCTGTGCGTGAACTGTTCTATTATTGGCGTTGGTTTCCATATTGTCGGAGTTGCTGATAACTTTAGTAGAGGCTTCAAGGTCGTAGATCGAGTCTCCTTCTTGGTAGGGTAGAATTGTTGTTGTCGTCGTACCAACCAGTCGGGTACTACTATCCTCAGGAATCGAGCCTGGCCAGTGGACGATGCAGTCTTGAGATGTTATAGTTAGTGCGAGACCTTCCTAACCTCCTTTTAGTGGCATTCTAAGCACTGGGTCGAGGGATCCTTTGAGCTGTGCTTGGTAAGACCTTGCCATGTTGTGGAGTCCAAACGGGAAAAGATCCGACTTCTTGAAAAGATTCTGAGTGCACTCCGAGTTATATTCTTGATATGTCGAGGCCGCGTTCTATAGCCTCATTGGAAAAGAACTCAGATTCTCGAAAGAACTCGGGTCATACTCCATCTTGGATGCGGAGCCTGAGTTCGAGTCGGATGTGCAAAGCCATGAAACCTGAGTTGAATCGGACATCACGAGCTACGTGAATCTTTCGGTGATTTGATCTGTCGTGGTCGCCAAAATAGGAAAGTTTTCATGGTGAACCGAATCTTTGAGAAGATGACTTTGGAGCTCGCCATCGTCGCCTGCCTCGCAGATCCGCAAACCAAAGATGAAGGTTGATCCCGTTGAGAAGATCATGTTGTCGAGGTCCATCGAGCTCTCAGATGCAAATTCACCGAAAGCCCCTACTTGGCACGCCAGCTGTCGATGTTTGACCACCGATAGCCTACCACGGGGGTCCCTGGGGCAGTATGTTTGGGCTTCAGCGTATGCGAAACTTGACGGTGAACGCAAGAGACAGACGATTTATCCTGATTTAGGTCCTCGATCGTGATCGAGTAATAGCCTATGTCCAGTCGGCGTTAGCCTTGCGTTGGATTGATTGTGTGTAGTTGTTATGTCAAAAGTCCCTCTGCTCTGCTAGGAACCCCGCCCTCCTTTATACGGTCAGGAGGTTAGAGTCCTAGTCGGTTTACAATGAGAGTTCCTAGTAGGATTATAGAATACTACTACTACTAGGATTACATGAAAGGAAACCTAGTTAGACAAGATCTTCTCTCTTCCTTGCGGGGTATCCCGTGGGTCCCGCATCGACACACGGTTGGTGTGATCTCGCTAGACTATAAGCCCCTCCGATGTACAACAATGGTGCGCAAGCACCGAGTGGTAAGAGGTATGCAAACCTCACTAAACACTAGGCCTAAAACTAGAACAAGCGCATAAGCGGTGGTCTAATCAACCTAAGCACTTCACAAAGCACCTACGCTAATCACCTAATGAATCACTAAGCACTATGTAAGTGGAGATCACTAAAATAGTGTATTAACACCCTTGGTATGTTTCCTCAGCTCCACAATACTCAAATGGCCAGTTGGGGATCTATTTATAAGCCCCACTGAGAAAATAGTTGTTGGGGATGAAACCCACCTTTCTGCTACTGACCAAACGCTGTTGTCATCTTGACCGGACGCGTCTGGTCATCCCTACCGTTGGAGCGGGTGCGTTGATCGGATGCACTGTCGAGTTCGATCACTGTTGATCGGACGCGTCCGATCGCACTGTCGCCGCTCTGGAACCTCTCTGGACTCGATCGGACGCTGCAGTTCCTGTGTCCGGTCGATTATTCGCCAGTGTCCAATCAATGATGAATGTGTTGCCGAGATGATGAATAGTGTCATCGTCGTGTCCGGTCACTCTTAGTCCTCAGCGTCCGATCGCTGCTGCTGACGCTGCTGATGCCGAGCATCTTGATCGGACGCATTCGGTCGCTATAAGGGCCATGCCCGGTCACCTCTGTGAAGCTCGTTTCCTTGCGATCTTGCGTCTGGTTTGGTTTCTATCTTCGTGCTTGGACTTTGCTTGATATCTTGGATCCTCTCTTGTGCTTCTAGGGTCTTATTTAAGGTATTGATCATCGGATCATCATGTCACCTTCGTCCAAGTCACGTCTTGCACCCTATTGAACTATAAAACAATCACTTGCAAATTCATTAGTCCAATTTGATTGTGTTGGTCATCAAACACCAAAATCCAAAGTAAATGGGCCTAGAGTCCATTTTCCTTACACACCTCACCCACCAAAGAGCATCATGACCACCAAGCAACCATTGGAGCTAATATATATGGATCTCTTTGGACCGATCGCCTACCTAAGTATCGGGGGTAACAAATATGGTCGTGTTATTTTTTATGACTATTCCCGTTTTACTTGGGTATTTTTCTTGCATGACAAGTGCCAAGTTCAAGAGAATGTGAAGATATTTGTTAGATCTCAAAAGGAGTTTGGTCTTCCCATCAAGAAAGTGAGAAGCGACAATAGAACCGAATTCAAGAATACTTTAGTTGAGGAGTTTCTTGACGAAGAGGGCATCAAGCATGAGTTTTCAACTCCATACACATCATCTTCTCACTCTTTATTTTTTTGTTTGGTTTGTATAATAGAATGAGCTGATGCATCATCACCTCATTCCTCACAAGCTACTAATCCATAATAGTACGAGGAATGTAGTCATCACACCAAATTTCGGAAATGAACTTATGATGCACCACCTCATCTAGAATGGTTTGATTCCTTAAACCAAACACCCTATTAAGGGATTGACTCATGGTGCACTATCTCATTTGAACGATTTGATTCCTCAACCAAACACCTTATAAGCAGTGGCAGAGCTCGTCAATTTTGAAAGCCTAGACCACGATCAAAGCATGTATACCACTAGCACCGGGTTATATAGTCTGCACGATGTAATACTAATAGATAACAAAACTAGTTCTTCTAACATTCATGGTTTTTGGACAACATCTTTTATTCTCCTAGTGCTTGTACAAAAGGTTGGCTTTGTGATACTGGTTGTACAAGGGTGTGTTGCTTCAGCTTATTATGGCTGTTGTTGCATCTCCACAATAACTTTCTATTGTATACAAAACATAAAGTAGCACCCGTCACAGCCAAAAAAAGTAGAACCGAACAGGCCCAGTTAACCTAGGAGGAGGAGAGAAAAAACTAGTGGGGATTGTGGCGACCGGCGGGCAAAGATGTGGATCGTGAAGGATAGGGATGGTACTTGGGAATCGCAGGTGCTCTTTTCGCACCGGTGGCGTTTGTAAAATAGGAAATATAGGTTTTGGATAACCGGAGATGAAGATAGGGATATGAAAATAAAGACTAGCATGCTCCTCCCATACCTCTACTTTTATCCCAATCTATTTCTCTTTCTCTATCTCATCAATCTCCATCCAAACTTGTTTGGGCCAGTTAGGATTAAGAAATTTGACCCAACGTATTTTCAGTCGAGCTAGAAATTCACGTAACTTCGAGAGATATTTTGGATCCCGTCTAAGACCGTGGCCCTAGAGTCCTAGACCCACGTCCGCTTCTTAGGCCTCGTTTAGGTGCGCCGATTCGGCGCCGACAAAAACACTGTAGCTACACTTTACAATTAGGCCCTAGAGTATTTGTTTTTATTTGGTAATAATTGTCCAATCGTTGACTAATTAGGCTCAAAACGTTCGTCTCGCAAAGTACAACCAAATTGTGCAATTAGTTTTTGATTTCGTCAACATTTCGTACTCCATACATATACTGTAAGTTTGATGTGACCGAAAATCTTCTTTTTATATAGTGCCAAAGTTTGAAATTGACGGGAACTAAACACCCCTTATTATTATCTATAACGGGAGACATTTTACGGTAGCTCGTGGTTTACGACCAGGCTGTTTTGAGTGAGGACGTATAAACAGCGACACACGGCTTGTCCGCAGTCTGCAGCGACAAAGCGCCGCCGTCTGCTTGTTCCGGCTAGGATATTGAAAACGCCCCCCACATCACATGGGCCTCGTGACGGCCCAGGACCACAAACCCACTCAAGAAACCTCGCGTAGCTTCGCCGCGCGGCGACACACACACACACAAAAGCCTCGTCCTTTTGCGTCACCTCGACGCCACATCTCTCCGAGCCCCACCCGCCGAGCCGCTGCCCCGCCCCTCCCCGCAATCAGACCCCAGCTGCTGCCCCGATCCGTCCCCCTCCCCCCACCGCCGACGCGCGATGCGCGGGAGCCGGAGGCGGCGCCGCCAAAACCCAAGCTAGGAGTGGGAGATTCCGATCCTCCACGCGCGCGCGCTCGCGCCATGGAGCCGGTGCCCCGGAAGCGCAAGGGCGCGCCCCCGGCGTGCTCCGCCGCCAGGTCCCTCCAAGATTTGGCCTCCCGCAAGCGCGCCTGCCGTGGTTCCGAGCCGCCGCAGTCCCCCCGCCGCGCCGACGCGGCCGCCCCCGCCGTGGTGATGACGGCCCCCGCGGCGAGCGGCGCGTCGGCGTCGGCGGGGGTCTTCCTCCCGGGGCGCGGGCTCAAGCGGAAGGTGGGCTGCATCGACAGCGCCACGCGGATCGGGCGGCGGAAGCGGCTGGAGAGCGAGTACGACCTCGGCGAGGAGATCGGGCACGGCAAGTTCGGGTCCGTCCGCGTCTGCCGCCCCAAGGCCGCCCGGGGCGAGGAGGAGTTCGCCTGCAAGGCGTTGCCCAAGAACGGCGGGGACACGGCCCACCGCGAGGTGGAGATCATGCAACACCTCTCGGGCCACCCGGGCGTCGTCACGCTCAGGGCCGTCTTCGAGGACGCCGACGCCTTCTACCTCGTCATGGAGCTCTGCCACGGCGGACGGCTCCTCGATGAGGTGGCCAGGGAGGGTAAGCTCTCTGAGCGCCGCGCCGCCAATGTGATCAAGGAGCTCATGGCCGTCCTCAAGTACTGCCACGAGATGGGTGTCGTGCATAGGGACGTCAAGCCGGAGAATGTTCTGCTCACCAAGGCTGGAAGGCTGAAGCTTGCAGATTTCGGATTGGCCGTGCGAGTTGCCGATGGTAAGTACCTAGAAAGATTGCCACTTCTATCTAGTCGAATTGGTTCTATTCTGACAATGTAGTTCCTTAAAAATGCTGCCAGATTAGTAGATAACAATGGTGGAGAACGAGAATTACTCAATATAGGAAGATTTAATCACATCAAATTCTTATGGTGTTGTAGTGGTTACTATCTTGTCGTTGTGTTCAAATTCTGCATTAGGAAGAATGGTTTATTTTGCTAATGCACACATAAAACTAGGTCTTTGGCAGGGTTTTCCAGTTCATGCTGCATTTGCACATTGTCACTAGCATTTAAAAGGCATTTTACAGGGGATTTGAAATGTGCAAGTTGTGTTTTCAGTGATGACTTGGTATCAGGTACTCATTCACTGTGTCATTTTGTTTTGTTAGGTCTGTCAAGAGTCGAAGTGGTGCTAATTTGGTAGTTGCAGTCGAGTTGTTGTCATCCGGAGGTAGTTGTTACTCCCATGGAGTTCTGGATATTTGGGTTCACAGCATCAATAGAATGACATCATGGTGGTGAGGTAGTCAGGTCATCGTTACTGCTACATGGGTCATGTGGTTTTAAGGCATTTGTGTGCTAGATATAGGCATATAGCAGCCTAACTGGTTTTAAGGCCAGTAATAATTTGCTCATCAGGAGGTGGTAAAATGTCTGTTAGTAGTTTCCTTGTGTATGTGATCAGACTAACACTAACATGTCTTTGTTTTCCTGTAAAACTATGTATGAAACCATGACGTGATTATATTGGATGAGCTTACCCTGTTTTGTTTCAATGCACTTATCGTTATACAAGGAATATGTTGAAACACAATTCCTTGCATATGGCAATTATGATCTTTCTTTCTAGAATATTGACAAATTGTTTGATCATTAATTTTCTTTCTGAGATTTTGTAGTGTCGCACAAATGGACCATTTGCCATTCGGTATTTTAGTCTATCTGCCATTAGATTCTGTGATATGACCTGGCTGCTATGTTAATATCTGTATATCTTTATTGAAACGTATTTACTTGAGGTTTGAGGTTACAAACGTGGTATTCTCTGGCTAGAAAAAACAAGTTGCATCTAGGTCAAAACTAGATGATGCTCTTGAAAATCTATATGACTCTTTCACTTGCTACAGGTTTGATGCTCACTAATATGTTCCTCAACTTTGAGCAGGTCAGCAATTGATTGGTGTTGCTGGCAGCCCAGCGTGTATGTGGCACCTGAGGTTCTACTAGGAAATTACTGCAAAAAAAGTAGATATATGGGCTGCTGGGGTGCTTCTGCATGTTCTATTGATGGGCACTCTTCCATTCCAAGGAAATTCTGTGAAGCTATCTTTGATGCTATAAAGACTGTCGAGCTTGACTTTCACAGCAGTCAGTGGGCATCGGTGTCAATGCTTGCTCGTGATCTCATTGGCCGAATGCTTAATCGAGATGTCTCTTCAAGACCCTATGCCGAAGATGTTCTCCGTAGGTTCAAGCATCCTTATAGCTTATGCTTCTTTGATGTGATTTCTCATTGACTCTTCCAATGGCTTTGAACACAGGGCACCCCTGGGTCTTATTCTACACCGAATGCCCGCAGAAAGCTGAATTCTCTGACCTATGGGGTACTAACAAGACTGCAACTCCCATGATTCATAGGGAGAGAGTTAGGTTTGATTACTGCGAGTCTTTATCTTCAGAATCCTCAACTGACAACTCTGAAGAGCAAGATGAATGCGGTATAGTTGACGCACTGGCGACAGCAATAACACAGGTGAGGATATCAGAGCCCAAGAGGACCCGGCTGTTCAGCCCAGCCAACGGGCTGTTGCCGCCAAGCAGGAACACTCTCCGAACTTGAGGAATCCGTGTGTGGCTTTCTGACTTGACCTACCTAGCCAGCCCCCTTGTTTGTATATATGAGCTCTGTGATTTTGTAGATGTAAAATTGTTTGCCGTGGTTGATGTTTTGCAATTTCTAGCTCGCTGAGGCTGTAATCCTCTGTAAATATATCCACTGTTGTCATCGTTTTTCTTTACATCGATGACACCATAATTGATTCGTTTTTAGTTTCGTTTGGTGCGCGTGGATAGTGCCATTGTTGTACTATATACTGTCACGGTGCGTTTGTGGGCTTCTGAGCGTCGAAAGCGGTGACGAAATACCCTCCTTGTCGCTAACGTTTCATTCCTTGTTCGCTGATGTTTGCGTTTGTGGGCTTCTGAAGCACAAAAACCTTGTTCGGCTTGCCCTCTGGGCCTTAGGCTGGGCATTCGGGCACAGTGGGCTGGTGAGAAAGGCGTAGGTGGGCCTATATGGTTTCGCCTTCAACTGTGATTGATGGGTCGGGCTACAATAACTGTGACTGATGGGCCGGACTACGATTAGTACTAATAGGACTGTTTCAGTTATCGGTCAGGGGGCACTGGCCCACGATCGGCCGGTCTGCTCCGGAACGAATTCTAACCCTGCTAGCTATATATCTCCGACAACACAACCACTACTAACGCGAGTACGAGCACCAGCCCGACGCCGCCGCTGCCCTCCCAAGTAAATACGTAACTATGAATATGAAAAATTGCATTTTTAAAAATTGCAATAATACAATGGGCGAACGACGGGAATTAAACCTGCGCATGGTAGATTCACAATCCACTGCCTTGATCCACTTGGCTACATCCGCCTCTTATCCAGCTAAAGGATTTTCTCTTTTTTCTATTCATTATTATTCTATTTATTCTGACCTCCATATCTCGATCGAGATAGTGGACATAGGATGACACTCTTTAAAATGAAAAAAAGGAGTAATCAGCTGTGACACGAATCGCTCGGTCCTCCTCCTCTCTCCTAACCGGCAATATCGTTGGTGGATAGAGAAGTAGGACCCGACCCCTTTAGGTTTTGCGGATCCTTGTTGATCCAGGTTTCATTTTCTCGTATCATTATCAAGGTGGTGGCGACGATGATTGTTTGGAATAATATCTCTCTGGCCTCTCCCTACCTCCAACGATGTTTGATCTAGCATCGGAGAAGGGCTAGTGAGAGTTTGGTTTGTCATATGTTGTTCTTCTTCGTTGACTTTTGTTGTGTTTATCAGAGTAAGCCGTTGGTTGGCTTTCGATACGGCAATCTCGGCCTTTTCATTTGATCTGTTCTACAGCAAGGTCCGACATCTTCAACGCGTTGTTCTGATCGTGAAAGATTGTAAGCCTGCGTCCTTTGGATGTTTTCTCCAGCCGATGTTCTTTCAGTGGATACTAGATCTCATTGTCAGCGACGAGTGGCTTTTTCGGTCTTCAAAGCCTTGTCTAGGGAGGGTGTTTGCAGGTGTCCCTTTTCTTTGTTGTCTTCACAGTGCGATCTTTAAACTCCGGCAGGCAGTGGATGTTCAAAGGAAGAAGAAGACAGATTTGGTCTTTGATGAACTCTTGGCCCCATTCGCTTCGATGAAAAAATAAGCCGAAACACTGTTCTAGCTGATTTGTTGTGAGAGAAAAACACTGTTCTGGCTAAAAAATAAGCTGAAAAGTACGGATTATAAGACAAGTGAACATGACCCTTATTTCTAGAGTGTCTTTTTGTCCATCATGTAACACCCGTTTGAGTATCTTTATTAAAAAATAGCTATATATCTTGCATGCAACCTATCCACCCCAGCAAAGTACTATTACATACAATTAAAATCCAATAGCACATGCAATTGAAATGACTACATCAGTATGACACACAAGCATTTTATTATCCACGTCAATATGCTATAGAACCTATTAATTTGCAATTTTCACAGCAACACGTGGGGTAAGCTTCTAGTATAAATACAGCCAAATCCAAGCATGCCTAAGCTTACCAACTGTCGGCAAAGCAATCACATCAGACTGATTAAAGATGGCGTCTTAATCGCCTAGCACAGATTTGCAACCAACGACGACTCTGTAGCGACTGCATGCAACTTCCTCAAGCCCGCTGAGCGACCACCACGGGTCAGCTTCCGACGACATGAGATCCGCCATCAGCGACTCCGGCGTGGACGAGGCCTCGTTGAAGGTCCTTTTGTTTTTTTTTCCCCTTCCAATCCAATCCAATGTACTGTAGCCTGTAGCCAGGACACCAACGGTACTAGTGAGCCTTATCCCTGAGACCCTGACGAGTTTGGCCTTTGCATCTTCTTCCTTCTCTGAAGGCACCAGTCATATCAGCGCATGCCTGCAAGTGCTGTGGAAAGAGACTACTGTAGCATGTAGGAGTAGAGTATGTATCAAGCTGCAAGGGACCACATCTCTCGCTCGGCTGTAGACGCAAAATAATGTACAAAAACTATAAGACGCTCCATACTTCCATGAAATGTGCTTATACTCCACAACAAGCACACAAAAGAAGGAAAAGGGAAACACATCTAGGGAGCCAGTAGTCCATCGCATGCTGCGTCTCGTCGTCGGACGAAGCGCAGACTTGACTAACCAACAGCTGATGAGCAAAGTAACAGTAAGCTGGAGACAGGCGCGCATGGTGGCGCAACCAGCGGGCATGGCAAGCAGCCAAGCCAAGCACTCTCTCCCGAGTGCGGAGTGCCGACCGCGGCCTCCCCACGTGTCACCCAGCACAAGAACAAATCCTACCACCTGACCCTGACCTGAGCCTGTTCGCGAGAGAGGGTCCGCCCGCGTCCCGCCTTTGCCGGCACGGGGGCAGGCGGCATCGGATCTGCCAACTCGGGTCGGGGGCGCAACAAGTGTTTCTGTGCCACCAGCACGCACTCTCCCGGTGCCCCTGCTGCATGCATGCGCTAAAGCTAGCTAGGAGTAGTAGGCCCGCGTGCAGTGATCAGTCGAGGCATCGAGCGTTTTTGGCTCGATTTGATCGGGGAAAAGAGAGCCAAAGCAAAGCCAGAGCTAAGCGGGGAGGCGTCGTGCTGCGCTACTGCTAGCTCTAGTCCTTTTGGCGAGGGCATGATTGCCGGGGGCGGAGGCAGGCACGAGCCGTCAGCCCTCAGCTGAGAGAAAGAAAAGGGACACGGCAGCAGCGCACCTGCGTCTGCGTGCGCTGGTGGGTGGGGAGGACAGGTGACAAGTGCGCCGAGAGGCCGACCGATCGAGAGCCACAGCCAAAGCATGCATGCATGCCATGAAAGCTACCGACCCAGCGGCTGGCTAATCATGAGCCCCCAGGAACGACGAAGCCCAGTCGGAAAGATGCATGTTGCATTGCATGGAGCATGGTGGCCTGGACGCCTGGTGGGCTGGTCGACCCACCTGATCTCGCACTCCCATGCTGCCATGCACTGCAAAATTGCACGCGTCGGCTCAGGGCATCCCCACCCTACGGGCTACCACTGCTACCCTAGCCTCCATAGCCTACGTAGGAGTATAGCCTAGCGCTCATCAGCTTTCTCCCGTCCCGGCCTCTCAGGCTCAGCTCTCTGCTCTCACCGCGGGATAGAGGAGCTTTGCCGAGTGACAGGGACACTCGACAAAGGCTCAAAGACACTCGACAAATGCTTTGTCGAGTGTAACACTCGGCATACAACACACGGTATTATTTTATCGGTAAACAGTAGTTTGCCGAGTGTTTTTTATCGTGCACTCGGCAAATAGTTTATCGAGTGTCAATAAACACTCGGCAAAAAGAAACTCTCGGCACAAAAATGATAACGGGATGGCATGGTGACAGCGATTTTGCCGAGTGCACGACGGAAAAACACTCGGTAAAGTTTCTCAAGTTTGCCGAGTGTTAAGCCCAAAACACTCCGAGTGTCATCTCTAAAACACTCGGTAAAGTGCTAAAGTTTGCCGAGTGCAAGACCAAACCACTCGGTAAAGGTTATAAAGTTTGCCGAGTGTCAAGACCAAAGCACTCGACAACGTTTACACACTTTGCCGAGTGTCACGCCCAATACACTCGACAAACAAGCGCGCAACGGGCAGATTTTATGGTCACTTTGCCGAGTGTCCATTTGAATACACTCGGCAAAGACAAAACACTCGGCAAAAAAGGTTCCCAGAATAACAGAAATTGGTTTCTTCGCCGAGTGTTTCGGCTCGACACTCGGTAAAGCGTCTCTTTGCCGAGTGTTACACTCGGCAAAGCGACCCTTTTTACTAATCTGTCTCGTATAACGGACCCCTCTCGATTCACAATAAACCATCACAATTCAAAATAAAGGTCACAAGCATAATTATATGTCACAGACATAATTGTATTTCACAGGCATAATAAACCATCATCATAATTTACAAACCATCATCACAATTCACAGTAAACCATCATCACAAGTCACAACTAAATCACAATAAGCCACAAAGGCAAATGCAATCACTGCGGAGGCCCTTGGTACCACTGCGACAAATCCGGGTCTTGAAACTGATTATTTGATGCCGCCGATTGATTCTGCACAAAAGAGAAGAGATTACATGTGTAAGCTGCAGATATAAAAAGCTCACTGCAATCAGAAAGTATTAGTAGTGTCTTGAAAAAATACTTACACGTAAGTATATATAGTACTAATAAAAAACTCACTGCACTCCGACCCATGCATGTTCAGTTAGTATATCTTACCTATTAGTACTAGTTTAAGCCATGCAGTGGGGGGCTTAGAGTTAGAAGCTGGAGCTGGCAGGGCCATGCCAATGGTAGTGCAGGCCATGCGCAGTAGCAGCGAGCAGGCCATTGAAGTCTGTGTTATTACTATTATAAGCAAAGCCACTTAAGCTCAAGGTGGTAGTCAGTTGTCACGCCTCGCCTTAATAACTATGAGAGTGTACTTTTGTTACTGCAGTTTTTTATGTAGCTGTAGCTACAGCAGCCTCTAGATTAATACTGGCAGGGTGAACTGCTTGTGATGTTCGCTGCAATATCTATGTACTAGTCCATCACGCGCGCCCTCGCGCGCGCCGGCAAATTACCTGGTTAAGGCGCAGATAAAAAATATGTTTAATCTTTGCATGTAAACAATATTATGAGTTTAATGTAGATATGTCATGCACAAAAACTAAAAGATTGGAGCTTTTTTTATATGGTGCAGGATACATCTACTCTGCATACTTTTGAAATCATGTATGCATGGTAATCATAGACACGACATTTTCAGATCATACACATATCTGAATTTCGCACCAGGGCGTTTATTGATTTACCCCCATATCAAGTGCCGATGCAACTGGCAAAAAAATAAATAAAATACATACCGATGGAACCGGTACATAGGTATACCAAATCAACAAACCAAGTATCAGATCTTACCAATAAGATGGTCGTAGGGACCGTTGGGCAGCGGCGTGAGCGAGGACGGCCAGCCCTAGGGCATGTGACGGCATCGTAGGCGAGGGCAGCCAGCTCTATGGCTCGTCGCGGCCTGGGGAGTGATGTCGGCCAGCCCTAGCTCCTGGCGAGGAGGCGGTAGGGATCAGGCCTGCCAACCCTAGGGCACGGCATGGTGGCGGCGCAGGTGAGGATGGCCGTTGCGGGAGGAGAGACGGAAGAGCCGATGAGGAACCGTGGAAAGAAGGGGGTGCGGGATGGACGAGCGGGAGCGCTCGAGCTCGGAGGAAACCGGAGGCTAGCGACGGGCAAGCGGAGGACCGAGGAGGCGAGACGAGAGGCCGGCCTTTTTTTTGTCGGAGGAGCCGAGAAGGATGTGGAGAGATATTTGTTCCCAAGCCAATGAAATGATGACACGCGGGGCCGGCTACAGTAATAAAAGGTGGGGTTAACCCAGTACGTAGAAAGAAGATCAGACGGTTAAAAATGTTTCTGGTATCGTGGGCAGGCTGAGCGGCGGCCAAACTCCGCTGCTTTGATATATAGAGATGCTCAGTATGTAGGTTGAATGAGTTCAAATATATTGAGTCATGGCGTTTCCTTTTTAGCTTTAGTTGTTTGTGGACTTTTTTATCATGGGTTTTTAGTTTTCATGTCTCTTTTAGGCCTAACATATCACTTTATTTTTGAATGCAGCTGAACGCTGCTAAAGTCATTGCTGTTGGCCCTGGTGATCGTGATAGGGATGGTAAGCTGATCCCTGTATCTCTGAGTGAAGGCGACACTGTTCTACTTCCTGAGTATGGTGGAACTGAAGTGAAGCTTGCTGAAAAAGAGTATGTTAACATATGCATGCTATTTTGATTTGGCACTATGTTCAAGAACGATACCTTTAAAATGTTATGTTTAAACTGGCATTCTGGGTGGTAATTTAGTAGTTTGAACTATCACCCAGTGAACAGCCAAGCGAGCAGCTCCCGTTCGTCCAGCTGAGTTTCTACTGGTAATACAGCATGGTATCGAGTTGTTTTGTTAAGCTGGTTGTTATAAACCATGTACTAACACCTCCTTTGTACCTGACCAGTTAAGAATCTAGGGATGTCACTTGTCTATGCATCCTGCTAAGTAGTTGTGGTAGTAGTCTGAAAGGGGAGTTTTTTTTTCTAGTATTCATAGGAGTATTTTCTCAACCAAGCTGGGGTGCCTTCATTATTTTTCTACATTATGCCATATATGAGTTCTTAACTGAACCCGGTGCTAGTTATTATGAAAATTCTTAGCTAAAGGCAATGTCAGTTTAAACATGTATAAATAAAGTTCTTTCAGGTTTGATAGTCTTGTTTTGGTACATAAAAAACATGTATAAAAACTGACTACCACCTTGATGGTACATAAAAAGCAAGTTAACTGAGAGTTGGGAGCTATCAAAAAGCTGTTAACTGAGAGTATTATCAGTATTATCAAAAAGCAAGTTAACTGAGAGTATGTATATATATATATATATATAGTGTATTCTATACTACAGTATGCATGGGTATGTATGTATGTAGTAAAAAACATCAACTTGCAAGGTAACCATCCATCTAATATCTTGGCATAAAAAATAATAATAAATAGATCTAACATAAGGTGTCAAGTGACTCACAGGAGTAGTTGTGGGTGGCCGAGGTGGAGGGCATAACACCGGTGGCGGTGGCAAAGCTTGACCCATACTCGATGCAAAATTCTGCATGTATTGGAACATTTGGTCCATCCTCAACCGATTTTCTTCCTCTATCCTCTGCATCGTCCGCCGTTGTTCTTCCTCCATGTTCTGCCGCTCGGCCGCCATCTTCGCCTCCATCTCCGCCATCCTCGCCTCCATCTCCTCCCGTTGCTTCTGAAAGCATCGAGGCCCCTAGTTGGGTTTCGGTGATTAATGACAATACAAGATTACTATGACTAACGTGTGTTTTGCAGAGGCAATTAAGTTAGGTCATGGTAATGGAGATCGATTGGACAATCAAGGTGGTCATGCCCCTACGATGGAAATCGTTTCGATCGTTTTGATTTTCAAAGGATGGACGACAAGATTAAGGATGGATTAGTTCTAAGTGTCAATTGGAGTTGGAGAGACACTTAGATTAGTTTAGGACTTTGTTTTTCCTTTGGCCGTACTATTAAGGGGGTATGGACGGGTAGCTTGACCTAGGTGAGTCTAGTAAGTTAGGTGTGGTGCACACTTGTTAAAACTAGCATTAGGCAGCTCCAAAATAGCCCTTAGATCCAATGTAGCAAACTTCATTCACATATGGTCGAGAGTTGGAAGTGAATAGAGGGTCAAATACTGACCAGACGCTGGTTTCGGGTTGACCGGACGCTGGCGCAGAGTCCGGTCAGTTCATTTGACCAAGGTGATTGCGTCCGTTTTGACCGGACGCTGAGAGGTCAAGTGACCGGACGCTGAGAGGCAGCGTCCGATCGACTCCAGTAAGGTTCCAGAGAGGGAAAATCACGACCGGACGCGTCCGGTCACACTGTAAACACTGGAGTTCGGGGTGTACTGACCAGAGCGTCCGGTCACCCCGTAGAGGCACATAACAGTTCGTTTTTCAGCCCATGTTATAAATACTCGCTCCACTCGTGTGTGGGGGTACTTTTGCTCATTTCAACAGCTGAGAAACACATTTGAGAGTGCCAATAAGAGTAAGGTCCTAGTGAGGTGATTGAGATTTGAGAATTCCAAAGAGAGCCCTCATTAGTGAGATCAAGAGTAGCAAAGTGTGCATCCACCCTTCTCATTAGGCTTGTCGTGGTCAAGTGAGAGTTCGTGCTTGTTACTCTTGGTGTTCGCCATCACCTAGACGGCTTGGTGGTGATTGGGAGCTTAGTGATCATCTGGAGAGCTTGTGGATGACCCAACTCACATTGTGAGCGGTTGTGGGTGATTCACCGTGACAGAGTGTCAAAGAATCAACCCGTAGAGAGCACTTGATCCTTGCGCGGATCAAGGGGGAGCTACACCCTTGCGCGGATGCTCCAACGAGAACTAGTGGGGAGTGACGACTCTCCGATACCTCGGCAAAACATCGTCGCGTTTCCTCTCCTCTCTTTACTTTGAGCATTTACTTTGAGCAATTCATTTCTTGTCATTTACATTCTTAGAATTGCCATGCTAGAGTAGGATTGGAACTTAGGTTGCAAGTCTTTTGTGCGGTAGAACAACTAGAAACACTTTCTAGGCACAAGGGGTTAATTGGGCTAACCGTAGGATTTAATTATTGCAAAGAAATTTAGAATTAGCCTAATTCACCCCCCCCCTCTTGGGCATCTTGATCCTTTCAATTGGTATCGGAGCCTCGTGCTCACATATTTAGGCTTAACCGCCTAGTGAAAGATGTCTCATGGGGATGGACCTCCTCCTATCTTTGAGGGGGACGATTTTCCATATTGGAAAATTCGCATGGAGACGTATCTAGAAGCTTTAGATGTTGGAATTCTTAGAGCCGCCTCACAAGGTTTCCCAAAACCTCAGGATGCCGCACACCCACAAGGCGATGAGTTGAACTATGAAAAATGGAATGCAAAGGCTAGAAATACCATATTTAGAGGCCTTTGTAAAGATGTGTTCAACCGGGTGAGGAACCACAAAGACGCCCATGCACTATGGTCGGACGTTTGTGCGCTCCATGAGGGAACAAAGAGTGAGCGTGAGGAACGCTATCATCTTGTCATGAAAAAGCTCAACTCTTTTGAAATGCTTCCTAAAGAATGTGCTAATGAGATGTATTCACGTTTGAATGTTCTTGTAGAGGAAGTTAATGGGCTTGGAATCACTCAAATGCAACCATCCGATGTTGTAAGAAAGATCTTGAGTGTCCCCCCCCCATTGACAAATATGGGCATATTGTGACCGTGCTACATCAAGGTGATCTTTCCACCGCTACACCGACACAAATCTTGGGAAAGATCAATGCTCATGAGATGTACATGCACATCACACCTCAAGATGGCTCATCCTCTACAAAGAACAAAGAAAAAGACTTAGCATTCAAAGCTAGCCAAGAGAAGGGCAAAGCAAGGCTTGAGTATGAGAGCTCAAGTGATGATGAAGTTGATGATGAAAGCCTTGCTCTCATGGTGAAGAAAACCGCCAAGATGCTAAAGAAGCTCAACAAGAGTGGTATCAAGTTTGATGGCAAGAAGAAGAAGAAGTTCTTCACAAGCTCTAGAAGGAAGCCAATCTCCGAGATGGATTGCTACAATTGTGGAGAACTTGGTCATCTAGCTCTCCAATGCACAAAGCCCAAGAAAGACAAGTTTAAGAACAAGAACAAGGGCAAGAAAGATGACTCAAGCAATGAAGATGAATATGAGAAGAAAAAGAACAAGCCATACAAGAAGAAAGATGGCAAGAAGAAGAGTGGAAAGGCTTACATCGTCGGTGATTGGCTCACGGACATTGATTCATCTAGTGGATCATCCAATGATGATAGTGATTGACGAGAAGGTGGCCGCTATTGTTATTGATTCTTCATCATCTTCACCGCCACCACCGCCATCATCCTCTACACACCTATGCCTTATGGCCAAAGGTGAATGAAAGGTATCACATGATGATGATAGTAGTGGTGATGATCATGCTCATAATGATGATAGTGATAGCGATGATGATGAATATGAGTCACCTACTTATGATGATCTTGCTAAATTGCTAAAGAAATACACTAAGATCATTATAAAGACTAGAGCTAAAATGAAAAGCTTGAGATTAAGAATGATTCTCTTTTAGCTAAATGTGACATAGCCGAAAAGGCTAGTGTTGAGCTTAGAGAAGCAAATGATGCTATGTCATCTAAACTCAAGGAGCTCAAATCTTCTAAGAAAGAGCTTAAAGATAAACATGATAAACTTGAGTGGGTGCACAAAGAGCTCATCACTATCCATAACAAGCTAAAAGATGAATATACTACTCTCAAGATTAATCATGACAATCTTGTTATTGCTCAAGAATTTTTACCCAATGAACCACATAATGCTACTAACGATGTTGTTAAGATTGATATAGCTACATCATGTGATGATTTAATTGATGAGAGCATTGAGCAAGGATCTAGTGGCAAAGGCAAGCAAGTGGTTGAGGCCGATGATTATAATGAGTTTGTCAAGCTCAAGAATGACAATGCAAAGCTCAAGAAAGATCTTGAAGAAATCAAAAGCCACAACACCATTGTGCTAGAAACTCTTGATCATGATGGTGACTTGATCCTTGAGAATGAGAAGCTCAAAGAAGAAAACAAGAAGCTCAAGGAAGAGAAGAACAATGATGCTCTTAAGGAAGAGAACAAGAAGCTCAAGTTGGAAAAAGAGCATCTCAAGATTGGATTGAGCAAGTTCACTAGAGGCAAGTATCTTCAAAGTGAGCTACTTATGAATACCGTCATGAAGATGGATAGAAGTGGCATTGGGTACATGGCAAATCAAGAGAAGAAGAAGGCTCAAGCTCAACAACAACAATCAAAGCCAAAGCCAAAGCCAAAGAGATGCTTTGAGTGTGGACAAGAAGGCCACTTTGCTCATGAGTGCCAAACTCCACCACAACAACCCTTGCCCAAGCATGCTAGACCCTTTGCCTTCAATGCTCACTACATGCTTAGAAAGGATTTTAGTGGAAAGATGAAAGTGATGTTCTTAGGACCTCCAAATAAGAATAGGCCTAAGAAAATTTGGGTTGCAAAGTCACTTGTTGAGAAGGTGAAGGGCCCTCTACAAGTTTGGGTTCCTAAAGCTTGATCTCTTGTGTGTAGGTGAACTACAAGACCGGTGGAAGTCATTGGGTTATTGATAGTGGTTGCACACAACATATGACCGGTGATCCTCGTATGTTCACCTCACTAGATGAAGAAGTAGATGGACAAGAAAGAATCACATTTGGGGATAATTCAAAGGGCAAGGTTAAAGGATTGGGCAAAGTGGCAATATCAAATGATCATTCTATCTCAAATGTGTTACATGTTTCTTCATTGAGCTTCAACTTGCTATCCGTTGGACAATTGTGTGATCTTGGCTTCCAATGCTTGTTTACCGAGAAGGAAGTTGTTATATCTAAGAAGGATGATGAACAAGTGATATTCAAAGGATTTAGATACAACAACCTATATCTAGTTGACTTCACCTCCGAAGATGCAAACTTGAAGACTTGCCTATTCACCAAAACAACACTTGGGTGGCTATGGCATAGAAGACTTGCTCATGTTGGAATGAGCCCACTCAAGAAGCTAATAAAGAATGATTTGGTGAGAGGGTTGAAGGATGTGAAGTTTGAGAAGGACAAGCTTTGTAGTGCATGTCAAGCCGGCAAGCAAGTTGCAAATACTCATCCAACCAAAGCTTTCATGTCAACCACAAGAGTGCTAGAACTCCTTCACATGGATTTATTTGGACCAACAACATACAAGAGTTTGGGAGGAAATCTTTATTGTCTTGTGATTGTTGATGACTATTTAAGGTATACATGGGTATTCTTCCTTCATGATAAATCCGAAGTTGCATCTTGCTTCAAAAAGTTTGCCAAGAGAGCACAAAATAAATTTGAAGTGAAGCTCAAGAAGATAAGAAGTGACAACGGCAAAGAATTTGACAACAAAAACATAGAAGCCTATTGTGATGAAGTTGGAATCAAACATGAGGTCTCTGCAACATATACTCCTCAATAAAATGGTGTAGTTGAGAGGAAGAACCAGACTTTGATCACTCTTGCAAGAACAATGCTTGATGAGTACAACGCCCCCGAAGCTCTATGGTAGGAAGCAATCAACACCGCGCGTGCTATCGTCCAACCGCCTATTCCTTCAAAAGTTTCTTGGCAAGACACCTTATGAGTTGCTCAATGGGGAAAAACCGGACGTCTCCTTCTTTAGGGTGTTTGGTTGCAAATGCTATATCTACAAGAAGCGGCAACACCTAGGGAAGTTCCAAAGACGTTGTGATATTGGTTTTCTTGTTGGTTACTCATCAAAGTCCAAAGCATATAGAGTATTTAATCATGCCACCGACTTGGTTGAAGAAACATATGATGTGGAATTTGATGAATCTAACGGATCCCAAGGAGCACATGAGAATCTTGATGATGTAGGTGATGAACCATTGAGGGAGGCTATGAAGAATATTACAGTTGGAGACATCAAGCTTAAAGATGATGTACAAGTGATTGGTCCACCCTCTTCATCAAGTGTGCCACAAGATGGTGAAAAAGATGGGAGACTAGAAAATGAATACACTCATGTCTCCCATGAGCAAATGGTGGTACAAGCACAAGATGTTGATGCTCCACAACCTCCTCCTTAAGTGGTCAATAGAAGAAATACACCTCTACTACAAGATCATCCACAAGATCTCTCATCATAGGGAGTCCATCAAAGGGTGTAATGACTCCACAAGATCTCACAAAAACTTGCTTCATTTATTGCTCATCACTCTTTTGTCTCTTGTTTTGAGCCTACTAAGGTAGAAGAAGCTCTTCAAGATCCAGATTGGATAAATGCTATGCATGAAGAATTGAACAACTTCACCCACATTGAAGTTTGGACTCTTGAGGAGCGGCCAAAAGGTGCAAGAGTCATTGGAACAAAGTGGGTGTTCCAAAACAAGCAAGATGATCAAGGCGTTGTTGTGAGGAACAAGGCAAGACTAGTTGCAAAGAGGTTCTCTCAAGTTGAAGGCTTGGATTTTGAGAGACCTTTGCACGGTTGCAAGAATAGAAGCCATTCAGTATCCTCCTTGCATATGCATCACATCATGAAATGAAATTATATCAAATGGATGTGAAAAGTGCATTTTTAAATGGCTTTATTAATGAACTAGTCTATGTTGATCAACCTCCGGGGTTTGAAGACCCTAGATATCCTAATCATGTTTATAGGTTGTCCAAGACATTATATGGGCTTAAGCAAGCCCAAAGAGCTTGGTATGAGCACCTTCGGGACTTCCTCATTGAGAAGGGCTTCACCATTGGGAAGGTCGACACCACACTATTCACCAAGAAGCTTGATGGGCATATCTTCATTTGTCAAGTGTATGTTGATGATATCATCTTTGGATCATCAAATGAAGATTCTTACAAAGAGTTTGGTGAATTGATATCGAAGGAGTTTGAGATGTCAATGATTGGAGAGCTTACATTCTTTCTTGGTTTTCAAGTCAAGCAAATGAGAGAAGGGATTTTCATCTCTCAAGAGAAATATACAAATGATCTTCTTAAGAGACTCAAGATGGATGAATGTAAGCCAATCAAGACACCAATGCCAACTAATGGACATTTCAACCTAGATGAGGGAGGTAACACGGTTGATCAAACTCTCTACCGCTCTATGATTGGTAGCTTGTTATATTTAACCGCATCTAGGTCCGGCATCATGTTTAGTGTGTGTATGTGTGCTAGATTTCAAGCTAAGCCTAAGGAATCATATTTAATTGCCGTAAAAAGAATCCTTAGGTATCTTAAGCACACACCAAGCATTGGCCTTTGGTATCCCAAAGGAGCTAGATTTGAATTAATTGGCTATTCCGATTCGGATTATGCCGGATGCAAAGTTGATAGAAAAAGCACATCCGGAGGGTGCCATTTGCTTGGTAGATCACTTGTATCTTGGTCCTCCAAGAAACAAAATAGTATGGCTTTGTCCATCGCCGAAGCGGAATACATTGTCGTGGGTGCTTGTTGTGCACAAATACTTTACATGAAATAAACTTTGCTAGACTATGGTGTAGTTCTAGAAAAGGTACCTCTTTTGTGCGACAATGAAAGTGCAGTAAAACTTACAAATAATCCGGTTCAACACTCTCGCACCAAGCACATAGATATTCGCCATCACTTTCTTAGAGATCATGTTGCTAAGAATGATATTTCACTAGAAGGTGTAAGGACCGAGGATCAATTGGTGGATATCTTCACTAAACCGCTAGATGAGGCAACATCTTGTAGATTACGGAATGAGCTCAATGTGCTTGATTTTAGTAACTTCACTAAAAGATGAGCTTGTGTTGTCCCTTGCATTGCATTGTAATATACAACATATTTAATTTTTGGCAATGCATATAGGACTTGTCTAACATGGTTAAGATAACCACCGAAAAGCGTGTGAAGAAGTTTAACCTTGGATCAAACTTGACAAGCAACTAGAGTTACTTTCAAGTATTGCATATGCATGAATGTTGTTTTGTCGTTTATCTTAATTTGCCCTCTTATTTGCCTATTTTCTTAAAAAGAATTATAGCCTAAGGCAAAATATTTTAAAAAAACTTGAGGGTTTGAGAGAGGTCACTCACATCAGTCCCAATTGGTGTTTATTTGGATCTTATTTGAGTTGGGACTTGATTGGGAACAGGCAGCACAAACAACTTTGAAGATTTGCTAGAAAAGGAGTGACCGGACGCTGCATCGGACTCTGATGTCCAGCATCCGGTCAGTTCACAGGAGGTGAACAGCTGCCGAGCAGGAGTGACCGGACGCTGAAAGTGTTTTCCCAGCGTCCGGTCAGAAGGAGCTTCAGCGTTCGATCGATCATGAAGATACCAAGGCTAGGTGACCGGACTCTGGCTGCGTCCAATCGGTGTCCACTGGACGCGTCCGGTCACGATTCTAGAGGAATTGGACCTCTCTAGAATCAACCAGACGCTGGGTGGCAGCGTCCGGTCGCTACCACCGGAGCGTCTGGTCAGTAGAAAGCGTGCGGTTTCAGGTCTCTTTTCCTGTTTCCTTTTCTGATCCGTCGGGGGACCCCCATACAATCCAAGCGCATGTTGACCTAATCTTCATCCTTGACTGCGCCGTCTTCCCCGAGCCGCCGCGCACGCCATAGCCGCCGGATTTGTCACCCTACCCGTGCCACCTCTAGAGCTCGCCTCCGCCGCCGTGCTTCACGCTCCCGAGAGCCACCGTGCCCGCACCTCTCTGCTCCTACACCAGCACCGCCCGAGCACCTCCCTGCTGCTCCGCGCGCCACCGTGCTATGCCCCGCTCGAGCCGCCATGCCTCCACAGTAGCCCCATCCACGCCCAGTGCCGGTAAGGCCCTGTCGTCGTGCCCTAGCATCCATATCGCAACTTCGCCATGACCTAGCTATTCATCATAGCACTGATTTCAATTGCATTCAGGCCGTCGATTCACTGCTCACCGTGAACCCTAACCCTAGCCGATTTGGTGGTTCCCCGCGTGTCGCTTCTCTTTTCATCGGATCGCCGGTTCATCAGGTAGCAAGCCAGTCGTTTCAATTTCGTATCTAAATTGCTTGCTTCCTAGGGTTTCGTATCTATTAGATATATTGTATTTATTTGTATATCCTATCTATTACATCGTGCAGCGAGTCGGTGCTGTTGAGGTGTCAGTGGCAGTTGTCAGTTAACTCAGGGCCAAGCTCGCGAGTACGGATCGAGGCCAAGCCTCGGAAGCGATAGATTGACGGTTGATCTTAGTTAGTGGTAGTTTTTCTTCAGATTATCAGATGGCTCGCATGAAGAATGTTAGAGGTGGTCCCGGTGATGAGGATCGGAGGCCCCCACCTCGCCAGCCTGTAGATCCTAAAGGCAAGGCAGCAAAGAAGCTAGCAACCCAGAAGCGCAAATATCCAGAAGCAGAGACAGCGAGAGCAGCTGTAGTTGCTGAGGCCGCAGACCGTGCCGAGAGAGGAGGTGCTCGTAGTGGAGTTGTTATTGCAGATCAGCTTCCATCGGGAGCGATGGAAGGAATCGAGCATGTTGAGCGCCTTCATGGTGGTCCACCTAGGACTGTCATGATTGCCGGACGGCGACATGCTATTGATGAGGGTCAGCCTCAGGGGGAGTCACAGCAGCAGGCACCGCCAGCAGAGTAGACACAGGAGGCTCAGGAGGGACAGCAGGCCGAGGAGACAGAGCAGGCACCACAGCCATAGTTACGCCGCTCTGGTCGTACCCATGTTCCAGTCACACCAAGGCCGGACACACAGCGGAGGGGTTCTCATCCACCGCCTAGACCACAGGGTCCGCCTCCAGTGACCCATATTGACTTGAGGGTCGCCACGGCCAAGCAGGTGCAGCAGCTTAGGTTCGTGGACTTTGAGGTGTGGTTCCCGTCGAGGAGAGATGACAGAGCATCTGAGGGTTTCTACACTCCTCTGCAGGAAGATTTCTACAATGCCTATCTCAACAGTGGGGCAGTTTTTAGATCTCAGAAAGTCTACCACATTGATTCTATAGTTGCAGCAGATGGAGAGCACATTCGCCCCTACCTTGCATATCTACTGTAGTGATGATTTGATTGGATGACTGAGTTATATATTCCATCTTGGGTTCGTCGGTTCTATGCTTCTCTCTTTATTGACCCGCACCATAACTTTATTCACTTTGCATTTAGAGGCGAGATTACTTACCGATTTGAGCACTAGGGTCGGGGAGATACTCGAGACTTCAAGAGCAGCGGTCAAGACTTCATGAGGTTTGCTATGGATAGACTGCACCTCCGAGACGCCCACATGGTGGTATGGTGCCCCCTACTGACTTGGTTCGCCACTGCTTCACCGAGCCCTTCGGCAAAGGGTCGCGCAGGAACCCCAGTGACCTTACTCCTACTGCCAGAGTACTAGAGGCTATCATGAGGAGGACACTGCTACCGAGGATGGGGTATCGTGAGGGCTTGACTCGCATCTAGTTGTGGCTTATCAACTCTCGATGCAAGCAGATGCAGTCTTTGATATTTGGGATCTTATTCATCGAGAGATGGAGGACACTATAGCTAAGGGCTTCAGAGGTCACAGCAGCTACCCTATGCTCATTGGATCACATTCCTTATCCATAGAGCGATCATAGTGAGGCCGCCAGAGATGCTTGCTGAGTACAGTGGTGCCACCACAGAGTTCCCTGCCTATAACATGACATAGATGATTCAGCATAGTACACCTACAGCACCTAGTCAGTCGCGCCGATGTCCTGAGGTGCCATAGTCTATAGCCCAGCAGGATGAGATTATCAGGGGCATAGCAGCTACTGAGGAGGAGGAGCTTGCTCAGCAGGAGGGAGTGGTCGTGAGTGACCCCAGTGACAGTTCTGATGATGACTACCAGCCCATCCCTCGGATGCCTCCTCAGCGACATGATCATGAGGCCGGCAGCTCCAGTTCAGCGCCACCTGCCCTGTAGACAGGCCCCGCTCTCCTTGCTATACTTGAGCGGATGAGGCAGGACCAGGCACGCTAGGCTCAGGCGACAGCTGCTACTTTTGCACAGTTCTAGACTCAGCAGGATGAGTTCCAGCAGCAGTAGCAGACCATGCATCAACAGCAGATTCTCATGTAGCAGCAACTTCTTGGATTTATGCAGCATGTAGTGACTGCTATTAGGGCTCCACCACCACAGCCTTCGCCCTAGCTTGGTCAGCCTGCCACCACTTCCATGACTCTAGCGTTACAACCTAGTGGGCTTTAGAGTCAGGGACAGCCACCAGCACAGTTTGCTTCACCTATAGAGTAGGTGTCCCAGTGGTTTGCTACGTCAGTGCTAGCCTCGCAGTTCACTCCGTTTCGTATGGGCTTCACACCAGCTGAGACATCATCGCTGCTAGTGCCAGAGACCTCAGTGTCCAGGAGCCTTGGTGCTTCCTTCAGTGAGTTGACAGGGCACCCTACACCGCTAGACCTACATGTCCCTATACCTACCACCATTGCTCTAGTGACAGGCATGACAGAGACGCTCCCTTCCTCAGTGGCATCATCAGAGCCTACTATAGTCATACCAGCTCAGTCTACAGCAGCTCCAGTTCCTGATTCGACCCAGACTGCTACAACATCGCTTCTAACTACAGAGGGTCATACTGCTCAGAGCTCAGGGTCAGATAATGATGGCACCCAGTTCCAGCTCGCTCCTCGTACCTCAGCGCCCAGCTCATCCGCTGCAGCCCCACCGACCGACCCTTAGGTTTTGGTGTTTGACGCCAAAGGGGGAGAGGGTTCGAGTATGTTAGCCTTAGGGGGAGTGACATATCTAGGGGGAGCTTAGTTATTATATTAGCTTATATATTACATTTGGAGTTTTTTTATGTGTGATACACTATTATGCATTCGTCGTGTGTTTACTCTTATGCATTAAACTATATTTATGTGATAGTGATATCTACGTGATCGTGATATATGACATGTGTGCTCTCTTCTTTGAATCATTTATATGTCATATCACTTGTGTTATGCTCATTTGCCTTTGCTTCCGCGTTTTACTCCGACGCAAATGAGCTTCATTACTTGTACTCATGTTTATTTCATATCTTTTGAGTACATCTTGTTGGCTTGGTTCATATAAGCTTGCCTAACCCTTTTGTTCTTATTGCCAAAAGCATATATGATCCAAGCATGTTAAAAACCTCAACTCTTTCACATACTCGAGGTGGTATTGTCATCAATCACCAAAAAGTGGGAGATTGAAAGAATCTAGGCCCCTAGTTGGGTTTCGGTGATTAATGACAATACAAGGTTACTATGACTAACGTGTGTTTTGTAGAAGCAATTAAGTTAGGTCATGGTAATGGAGATCGACTGGGCAATCAAGGTGGTCATGCCCCTATGATGGAAATCATTTCGATCGTTTCGGTTTTCAAAGGATGGACGACAAGGTTAAGGATGGACTAGTTCTAAGTGTCAATTGGAGTTGGAGAGACACTTAGAGTAGTTTAGGACTTTGTTTTTCCTTTGGCTGTACTATTAAGGGGGGTACGGATGGGTAGCTTGACCTAGGTGAGTCTAGTGAGTTAGGTGTGGTGCACACTTGTTAAAACTAGCACTAGGCAGCTCCAAAATAGCCCTTAGATCCAATGGAACAAACTTTATTCACATATGATCGAGAGTTGGAAGTGAATGGAGGGTCAAATATTGACCGGATCTTTGGTTCTGGGGTTGACCGGACGTTTGGCGTGAAGTCCGGTCAGTTCATTTGACCAAGGTGATTCGTCTGTTTTGACCGGGATTTGAGAGGTCAAGTGACCGCACGCCGAGAGGCGCGTCGGTCGACTCGAAGAAGGTTCCGAGAGGAAAATCACGGACGGACGCGTCCGTCACCCGTCAGAGAGGCACATAACGGTTCGTTTTTCAGCCCATGTTATAAATACTCTCTCCACTCGTGTGTGGGGATACTTTTGCTCATTCCAACAGCTGAGAAACACGTTTGAGAGTGCCAAGAAGAGCAAGGTCCTAGTGAGGTGATTGAGATTTGAGAATCCCAAAGAGAGCCCTCATTAGTGAGATCAAGAGTAGCAAAGTGTGCATCCACTCTTCTCATTAGGCTTGTCATGGTCAAGTGAGAGTTCGTGGTTGGTACTCTTGGTGATCGCCATCACCTAGATGGCTTGGTGGTGATTGGGAGCTTGGTGATCATCCGGAGAGCTTGTGGATGACCCAACTCACATTGTGAGCTATTGTGGGTGATTCACCGCGACGGAGTGTCGAAGAATCAACCCATAGAGAGCACTTGATCCTTGTGCGGATCAAGGGGGAGCTACACCCTTGCGCAGGTGCTTTAACGAGGACTAGTGGGGAGTGGCGACTCTCCGATACCTCGGTGAAACATCGCTACGTTTCCTCTCCTCTCTTTACTTTGAGCATTTACTTTGAGCAATTCATTTCTTGTCATTTACATTCTTAGTATCGCCGGGCTCGCGCTCGTGCTCCTTGCTCGGATCTCGGAGAGAGTGGGAGTAGAGGCCGTGTCGATTGTACTATCGCCAATCCAGTATCGGCCATGCTTCTTGCCTCCTCCCACCCTCATCATGATTTCTCCATCAAGATCCAGGGGGCTCGGATCAAACTATGGCCCATGAACCTGCCTTGCCATCGTTGTGTACTCTCTGACACGGCTGTGGATGCTGAGATCGCTGTACACCTCAGGCGGGTCCTCCTGGTTGAAGTTGATGTTTGTCGTCGCCTTGCCCTTTTTGGACAAAACCCATGCCTTGAACTGGGAGCAAGGCTGGCCATCATGTGACGACGATTGCGGCAAAAATGCAAAATGATTAGAAATTATGCAGAATTGAGTGTTAGAATAAAGAAATGAATTCGCGTACCCATTTTTCCCTGTATTCGTCGAGGCTCAAGCTGCCTTGATGGTGCGATGCCCGTGGCATCAGCAAATACCGATCCCTGCAAGTGGTGTGCGTCTCCACCCTCCCGGGCTCCAACCACTTGTCCACCATGTATTCCCAGCACTGTGAATGCTAGGCGCACCAATACGGAGGCACCTACGTGATCAAGTGTATGACATATGAAAAAATGAAATTAAGCGTAATTAATCTCATAAAAAGTAAGTATTAATGTTCTATATGTACCTGCAAGAATTGTTCCCAGGTCAGGTTCATTGTTCTTGCCTCTTCTTTTTTAACCTTCATCCGTCTGTGTTGAGCATAGTAGTCGATGATGGCCTGGATGCGCGCCTCGTAGTGCATGTCCTTCATGAGCTTCTTGGCGGCTTCTTCAGAGATGGAGGCCGCCTTGGCCTCATACCCTCCCGGCATCTCAGAGGCGTCCCCGCATATAGACATGATGTATACAGTCATTACTTCAAGAATGTCCAGTGAATGTGATGTATTGAGCAATGTAGTGCGAGGAATCCATACCCACAGCTCGCCCTTCACCCGCTCCGCCTTGTTGGGGAATACCCTGCCGTCATGATCAGCGGCGTCGAGGGCGGCGACGTAGTGGTCCCACGTGTAGGCCATTTGCAACTCTTTCGTGGAACCGCACTAAGCCGAGGAAGTTTAGCTTTGCACAAAAGGCCAAGGATGCCGTTGACCTTGTGGTTGTGATCACCCCACCGACCTGAATCCAAACCCCCCAAGTGATTAAGATAAATTATTAGTTTCCATTGTAATTTTCAACATATCAAACGAAAAATTATTGAGAACATCTAAAGTTACTTACTTTTTTCTAGAGGGTCGAACCATCGGGCGTCTCTCAAGAGGTATCAGTCGCCTCGAGAGGGTCAAGGGACCTCGCAACTGACCTCGGACCCTTGCCTCCTCCACCTACTCCTGCTCCTCCCATGCCTCCTCCTCCTCGCCAGAGGTGTGCATGGAAGGTACCTCCTCCTCGTCACCAGGCGCGCGCGCGGAAGGTAGCTCCTCGACGACGGCGACGAGGGAGCTACAGCTGACGGGGACTCGCCCTTACCCTTCCTTTTACCCTTCCCTCCACCCTTGCCTCGACCCCTCCCTAAAGTGACCACAAGCTCCGCTCTTTCCGTAAAAAGCACCACGATCTTCCTCGTACCGCCCACCATTGTTCAATCACCTGCAATTAAAAAGAGTAAACCAATCAGCACAGATAAACAAAACATACTTAGAAAGTTATGACAAATAATAAATAAATTAGTACAGCTCATACATGTATTAGAAATAATCATCATGATCGGGATTAGCTGGATCATAAGTCTCATCATCACTATCACGCGTGTCGATATAATCATCATGATCGGGAATGTTGTCATCACTGTCATTGCCTAAATGTAATCGCTGAAGTAATTCTAAGTCCTTCACATTCTGAACCTCGTCTCCAGCGTCCTCGTCAGCAACCCTTTCATTGTCTACTTCCATTCCGATCGCTTCGGTTAAGTCTATCTCAAAACTCCCTTTGAGCCCATCTTCTTGGAAGAACTCTCCGTCATATGTGTTGGGGTCTATATTGTAATCTTCATTATTTGGTACAGGTAGTTTACCGTGTGGCGATACCTTGTACACAACATTCCAACCCTTAAGATGGTCGTCGGTTTGGCACGGGTATGAGAGATAATAAACTTGCGTGGCCTGTTGAGCCACAATATAGACATCGTCTCCTGGTAAGGCGGATGATTGTCGAATTTCGACTAGCCCAAGATTAGGGGCCCGTCTCACTACTGATGGATCAAACCAATGGCATTTGAATATGACTGGATTAAGAGGTTTGCAACCATGAAACATGAGTTCGTATATTCTTCAATTCTTCCATAGTACTCGACCCCATCTAATCCTGGCGTAAAAACTCCAGTATTTGTGGTTCTTCGATTGGGCCGACTCTGCTCGTGGCTTGTTGTGTGAAAGCGATAGTCATTCACATCATAACCGGTAAATGACTTGACCCTATAGGCACAGCCATCGGCAACCTATCTCAACTCGGCACTCATAGACGCATCAGTTTGGCCCTACAAGTTCAAGCAGGGTGGTTCGTTATATTATTCGCATGTACGAGCAACTTGTAATGTCAAACTA